>OX451735.1:1106080050-1106680050 GCA_948472305.1 Vicia faba
ACTATCAGGCATGCACGTCACACAATAAACATGATCGTCATAGGTTATGCAAGAGTTGAAGAGTAAATCTTATCTCAGATGAAATATGTCTGCAAAGTAATGCATAATTCTAGTGCACCTGCGAGAGCAAGAGAAACTTCCTCGCCTAAAATCCACTTCTCTTCCAAGGATGCACATCGAATCTAACCACATGAATATGATCTCATGGTCATCATATTACAAATGTTCAATTAGAACACCAAAAGGGTTCTTATAGATCCTGACAACTAAATAATGTCCTTTACTTGGATGCTTTTAAAGGGCTACAATTAGATCCAGAGTACCTTCATCCTTTATTTGGGTTCACTAGTAGATTTATTTGGAGAACATGTACATATTCATGGCTATATCCCAATCGTGGCCATGTTTGGGAGGGGAGGAAACACAAAAATAATTAAAGTTAGATATTTGGTAGTAAACACCCCTCCTCTTACAATGTTATCATCAATAGGGAAAGCTTCAATGCCTTAGAAGAAATTATGTCCATCCTTTATGGAACCTTGTTTTGAAGGTAATAAACATTTAATCAAGACATAAGCTTTTGAAGATGACAACTATAAGGACAACTAATTATAATTCAAGCACGTTACTTAAACGGTTAAAGATGCAAACCCAAGTGTTATGGTTTTATGAACTTGACTATCTTAAGAAGGAAAACAATGGAAACAATCAAAAGCCTCAAGTGATCTCTATTGGAACAAGTTTGGTTCTTCCACTAATCCTTGAGTTTTAATAGTAACAAAGTATACGATGTATGGAGAATAATTTTGTACTCTAACGGATTGCTAAGTGCACATGATCTGATAAATAAACTTTGGACTCTGGGCTAGCAAGTTCTGGCTCTAAATGAGCAACTCTAAACTCTTGATATCAAACGAACTCTAAAACTTTGAATAATACGAGGATATGTTTACAACAGAAGATCTGCATCTGAAAGCATCAAGTCAACTCTTGAAAGAATCTTATCCAGAATGACTCTGATGATTCAAGACTTTGAAGTCTCAACATTCTCAAACATCTGAAGACTGACTCTAAATGTTGGTCAAGCTTCAACTACTTTTATTCGAAGACTTTGACTCAAGAAGTTAACTCTGAATAAAGTTAGTGAGGAAATATTAAAATGGTATAAAATCATATATCCTCTCCACTAGCTTGTAAAACAGGATAGTGGACTGTACTATTGTACCAACTTTTTCAACATGTTCCATCCTTCATCCCACTATGTTGAAAGCGCCAATCTACTACTATATATCAAACGCCTTCATGCAAGCTGTGAGTTAAGAAATTCCAACTTCACCCTCTAACAAATCTATTTTTCATCTATATAAAGGAGTCTTTGAAGCATGGAGAAGTAACGAAGCAAAAACGAAGGAAGTTAGAAGAAACAAGTGAGAAACACTGAAAACGAAATTTGAGAAACTACACTTAGAAGAAAGTTGTTGTTATTCTGAAAAAATTTATATCCTTCATTCTTTGTTAAAAAATCTTGTTGTATTGAAGTTGTGTGTATCAGCTTTCTTAGAAGCACTTTGTAAACATAAAATTTGTAATCTTATCTTGTTGGTTAAATTCCTTGAGAGACTAGGGTATAGTCAGATTCCTTGAGAAGTCTTTGATAGTGTGTCATTGAGGTTGTAATACAAGTTTTTTATTAGTGGATTAAGTCATTGTTGAGAAGGAAAAATCACCTTGGCGGGTTGATAAGAGGTAACCTAGTTAATGGTGAACCAGAATAAAAATACTTGTGTTTGTTATCATTGTTACTTTTATGTTGTTTATGCTTGGGTGGAAAAAAAAGTCTTGATATTGAAACTCAATTCAAACCCTCTCTTTCTTGTGTTTCTTTGAACCTTTAATGGGCATCAGAGATCCGATTTTGGTATTGATTGTTATATCAACATTTAACCGTGTCAGATAAAGATCCAATTTTAAAACACAATTGTAGGAGTTCCTCCACTTGCATCTAATAATGATAAAGATAATTATTATGCTAAACCTCTATTTTTTTGGGTCATAAATTAGATTATTGGAAGGATAAAACCAAAATTTTCTCCCTTGGTTTTGATGTCGACTTATGGATTTGGTAACAGATGGTTACACACATCTATTAAATACAAATGGTATCAAAATAAAAATAAGCTCTATGAATGATAACAAATAAACAGATAACAAAAATCAACATAGGTCAAGAACAATTCTGTTGAACGCTATTTTATACACTGAGTATGAAAAGATAACAAATAGAGACTCTGCGAAGTCTATATTTGATTCTCTAAGAATGATTCATGAAGTAAATGAACAAGTGAAAGAAACCAAGGCCATGGCCTTGACTCAAAAATATGAATCCTTCAGAATGGACGATGAAGAAATCATTGAGGAAATGTTCTCAAGGTTTCAAACTTTTGTTTCTGGTTGTAAAGTCTTGAATAAAGGCTATACTACTGCAGATCACGTGAAGAAGATCATCAGAAGACTTCAGAAGAAATTGAGGCTAATGGTGACTACACTTAAGGTGTCAAAGAATCTGAAAAATATAACTCTGGAAGAGCTTATTATCTCCATAAGGAGTTATGATATTGAGCTAGAAGAGGATGAGCCTCAGAAGAAAGGAAAGTTTATCGCCTTGAAGTCCAAAAGAAATTCTGAAAAGACTAGAGCTCTTCAAGCTGAAGAAGAAGAATCTAAAGAAGATTATTATGATGATGATGAAGTATCTCTGTTGTATAGAAGATTTAACAAACTCTAGAGGCACAAACAAAATAACTTCAGAGGCCATATTAGAACAGGTGTAAGCTCTGAGTCAACCTCTGGGAAGAAGAAGTCAGGAGCTGACAATCAATTTATCTTCTATGAATGCAAAGAGCCTGTCCATTAGAAGAATAAGTGTCCCAGACCCTCCAAAGAAAAGCTAAAGAAGAAGTCATTCAAAGATAAGAAGAAGGTTTTAATGACAACATAGGATGCCTCTGACTCTTCAATTGAAGACTATGAAGAAGAACAAGCAAATATGGCGTTGATGGTAAAAGTAGAGGTGATTAACTCTGAGTTAAAATCAGAATCAGACACTAAAGATGTATTTTCTCACCAATCTCGTTCTGAACTTGAAACTTCTTTAGTTGAGATTCTTAAAAAGAATCAAAATCTTAAAAGATGATGCAAAACTCTGAAAAATATTCTTATAACTCATTATGAAGCCCATAGTGGCTGATCAAAGAATATATTATTTTAAAAGATAAAATTGATTACTTTGAAAATGAAAACTCTGCTCTTAAAAGCAAGAGTAAATTTTTAGAAAAATAAATTCTCATCAATGCTCCTATGAACTCTGAATGTGCTTCAAAGAAGTATGAAACTTCTTTTAAAAAATTTATAGATAGAAACATAGATAGAACCAAGATGGCTTCCACGATATATGGACTTAGTGGAAACGGGAGAAAAGACATTGGCTATATTAGACCAAGAAATTAAATGCTTGATCCTAAACCACCAGAAGAAACGGTGATTAACCCAAAAGTATTATACTCACACTTCACTTATGGATACTCACATGACACTGATTATGCCCACACACCATGGGTTGATAAAACCTCTGGGAAAACTAAGTATAAAGGACCCAAAAAGATATGGGTACCTAAAAATAAAATAGTCTATGTTGCAGACATCCTTAGTAGCCAAGTTAAAACACCAGTCATGGTACTTGGACTCTGGATGCTCATGACACATGACAAGAAGAAGGAATATGTTCCAAAAGCTAGACCCTAAGCCTGAAGGCTCTATTGGTTTCCAAGGAGATCAGAAAGGAAAAATAATTGGCTCCAGAACTATTGGTAATAGTTCTCCACCCTCTATCTCTAATGTTTTGTTAGTTGAATGATTAATACATAACATTTTGTCCAAAGTCACTTAAGTGATAACAATTATGATATTATCTTTAATCTAGAGTCCTGCAAAGCTATTAGTCAAAAGGATGGATTTGTTCTTTTCAGATGCAAGAGGAAAAAACGTTTATAAAGTTAAACTTTCAGATTTAGAAAATTAAAATGTTAAATGCCTCATGTCTGTGAACGAAGAGCAATGGACCTAGCATATAAGTTTAGGCCATGTTAGCATGAGAAGAATCTCAAAGCTAAACAAGCTAAACCTTACCAGTGGCCTTCCAAATCTGAAGTTTGCTTCAGATTCTCTTTGTGAAGCATGCCAGAAAGGTAAGTTTTCAAAAATATATTTCAGAGCGAAAAACGTTGTTTCTACCTTTAGGCCTCTAAAAACTCTTACAAATTGACTTGTCTGGGCCTGTAAAAACACCCTCTGTCAATGGAAAGAAGTATGGACTAGTTATTATTAATGACTACAACAAATGGACATGGGTAAAATTCTTAAGACACAAGGATGAGTCACATTCTGTGTTTTCTACCTTCTGCTCCCAAGTGCAAAATGAAAAGGATTTTAAAATTATTAGTCAGAAGTGATCATGGTGGTGAATTTGAAAATAAATATTTTGAAAAACGTTTTGATGAAAATGACATTTCTCATGATTTTTCTTGTCCTAGAACTTCTCAACAAAATGGAGTTGTAAAAAGGAAAAGTCGTACTTTGCAAGAAATGGCCAGAACCATGATCAATGAGACAAATGTTGCAAAACACTTTTTGGGTAGAAATAGGCATGGTACTAAAATTTTAGAGGAAGAGTGGATTGGGCTAGAAGTGTGAGCCCTGTTTCAACTATATGCCTATGCTTACGTTCAACAAGGCCATTTTGATGATGAGTATGAGGACAGGTGAGCCTATGAACAATACCCAAATCATTTAGATATTTGGTGAGAGGCATAAACTCTCCTCCACCATCACTCTAAACACATCTGATAGGATAATTGAATTGAAGTTCAACCATTTTCTTAAACTGAGTAAACTGGATAAAGGTATCAGATTTAAGTTTGAGAGGAAAGACCCAAACAAACCTAGAAAAAGCATCTACACAAGTGAGGAAGTATGTGTAACCACCTGTAGATGTTATAGGTGCAGGACCCCAAAGAACACAAACAACTAACTCAAAAGGATGAGTGTAAACAGTAGTAGATAGGGTAGAGGGTAATCTGTGAGACTTTCCAAGGCAGCAAGCTTGACACAATTCTGTAGGTGGTTTAGGAAAATTAGGGAAGTTGCATAGTTTGAAAACTTCAACTAGAGAATGATGATTAGGGTGTCCCAATCTAGTATGCCAAAGAACATATTTACTTGTGGATATGGAGGATGAACTATTAGAATGTGAAGAGGATACATGAGTATTTGAAGTAGTGGAATTAAGAGAAGGAGTATGAGTAAAACTGCTGAGTGGTAGGATTAGAGAACTTGTAAAGTCCATCATCTCCAACAGACCCATGAAGTAACACTTCAGAAGTACCCTGAGATTTAACAACACAGAAATTAGGATGAAATTCAAAAAAGACATGATTATCTTGAGCAAATTTGCTCACACTCATTAAGTTTTTGGTTATGTTAGGGACAAGGAGTAGATTTCTAAGGGTAAGACGTATGTTAGAAGTGTGTGGAAAGTGAAAAGACATGGAACCAACAGAATTTATAGACAAACCTTGGCCATTTCCCATGAATACTTGCTCAGTTCCTGGAAAAGAAACAGAGTCAGAAAAATTAGAGGCATCAGGAGTAACATGATGAGAAGCTCCTGAATCAGGATACCACCATTGGTTATTAAAACCAGCTTCAGAACTCGCATAAAACGCTTGTGGTGCATAAGATCTAGGAGGTGCACTACCTCTGGGAACAGAATAACCAAATTGAGTTGGAAACATAGGGCGTGATTGCATAAGGAAGGGGTTATACGAAGCTCTTGGAGGTGGATATGCAACACCACTGGAATTAGAGTAACGATAGTAGCAGACATACGCGTCATGTCCAGCTTTGTGATAAATCTGACATTGCATTTTGCCAAAACGGCCTCCACCGTATCCATAGCGACCACCGCCACGACCGGAATGACCTCCACGAGATCCATAAGCGTGACTATCAGCGTTGGTAGTCACGTGACTCGTACCTTCAGGGAAAGTCTCCATAGGCGCTGGTTGATCAGAGGTAACCGACGAGGACGACAACACCGCCTGAGTCAGATTCATCGTTTCCGGTTCAGTAACCACAACCTTATGATGCTTCTCATGGCGCGATTCATGCGCTAACAGCGACGACTCCAATTCATCCAAGGAACTCAATTCATCTTTACTGTTGACAGCATCGACAATTAGATCATAATCTTCAGGCAAAGAATCAAGAACGATCTCGATTAGGTTACGTAACAGAACTGGATCCCCAATCGAAATCAGAGAGTCACTGATTTCACGTGTATGCACGATGAGTTCCGTAACCGTGCGAGTACCTTTCGTAAGCTACCGGAGCTCCGATCGCAGTTGACGCGCTTTGGTTGTGAGGAGCGTATTGAAGTAGCGATGGATTTTAGTCCATACCTGCCACGAATGTATGCACTCTACAAGCTTTGGGAGAAGCCAATCTGAGACAGTAGAGAGGAGCCAAGTGCAGACGAGTGCGTCTTGTTGTTCTCACTCTAGGTACGCAGAATTCTCACTGCGTGGTGTGGTATCGGAAATGAACGGTGATCTCTGAGGAATCACTGGAATAGTAACAAACTATTGTAAGTGATGAACACGTACGACTCCATCAATCTGTTGCTTCCATTGCTTGAAGTTCTTATCATCAAGCTTTACAGAGATCAAGTGAGAAAGCTTCACTTGCAAAGACGGAAACAAGGACTCCATGGATCTAAAAATTTTAAGCTCTAGATACCATGATAGAATTTGGTGAGAAGAGAAAAGAAGAAATCAATTTGAGAAGTGTAATTCTGTTATATTTTGGAAGATACAGAAAGCACTCTTTATATAGAGAGACTTGGATCATAACAAACTAAAGCTTCCCTAACAGAATATGACAGCTCAGCAAATATACTCATAGAATAGTAGAACAGAAAATGTAAACTAACTGCCTAACAATACAACAACACTATTAACTTATAAGGAAGCACATGGAAGTAGCACTAAATAAGGACATGTAATTGGAACTATCGATGGTGGTGAAAATAGCCAGTCAACACAGGTTTAAGCACCATGTTGACATTTCGCTAATGTTGGATTTTTTTTCTGATTTCAGGAAAAACTTTATCAATTTATCTGGAGACAGAAGAGTGTATTGAGATCTTCATCTCTTATGAGAAAACTTGTTGATTGTTCATCATCAAATCCTGAAGACTGTGATGTGTTTCTGTTTTGCAGAAATTCTTTTGCTTCTTAGAAAGAAATTTATTTTAACTAAAATTGTGCAACATTTTCTGACTTATATTTATCCAAAAATAGTTATTCCTATTAATTCCAAGTATTTTTCTTAATCAAAGGATTTCTATAATTATTAATTAATATGTTCCATTTTAATTTGAAATTCCTATCCAAATCCAAACGTCATCTCTTTGTATAGTGATTCCACCGGGGGAAGTGCTAAGCAAGGTCGTCACAGGCGCTTTCAGGTAAAGTACACATTGTTAGTTTGTTAAATCTATTTATTACCTTTAGATCGCAAAACACTTTGAAGGTTAGAGTATGGTGACAGGAAATTTAGAATTACTTTATGAGTAAAATTTTCAAATTTGGTTTTGGCTTTAATTTTTCCATACATTTTTCTAATTATTGTATCTAATTGCTTGTATTTTTTCGTTAACTAACACACAAGCCGTTAATTTGTTGAATGAGATTTATTCTCTGATTTCATTGCTAGAAAGTTGTATAGCATGATTTTGTTGAGCCTCACTGATATCCTTCTCTAATGGATTGTAGCAGGGACCACTACTTCAACTAAAGAATCCTTAAGCTTTTCAATTTCAAAAAGAGTAAATACATCACATGTGTAACATCCATATTTTCTTTATTAATTATTTTATTATTTAATTTCCATGTTAATTATTATTTGGTTTGATAGTTATTTAATTATTTGATTTTGTGTGATTATGTGAATAATTGATTTAATTGGAACAAGTGTGTATTATATGTTATTGGGTTATTGAGTGTGAGAATGACAAAATGCATATTTGGGTCTTATATTACATTAGAGTGGGTGAGTGGAGTTAAGCCCATTTAGAATTAGTAAGAGTTGAACAAAGTAAGGAAAATATAGAATTAGAAAGAGAAAGTGAAGAAAACAAGAGAAGAGAAGAAAGAGGAAAAGAAGAGAAGAGAAAAGGAGAAGAGAAGATGATAGAATCCTAGAGTATCTACATCTAAGGTAAGAGTGAGTATTCATTTATTTATGAGTGTATGTAATGGTATTTGATAGGTACTAACATGAAATTAGGGATCTGTTCTTTAATTTCTAGATTTTGACATGTTAGGATTTGAATGAGGATTCATGAAATTGATGTTGGAAATCATATTTTGATGTTTTTATTTGATGCCATATGTTAGATATAGGTTATAATACATTTAATTGGTGAAATAAATATATGTTTGAATGAGATTTGGATGAACGAATTCGTAGGAGGCAGAAGCTGCCCGTAGCAGAATTTTTTTGCATAATCGCGAGGCCGCTTAGAGCGCGTGGGGCCGCTTTGCACGATCTGGAATGCAAAACTTTATATTTTATGAAACTGTTCTGGTTTATGGATGCTTATGATTTATCATTGATTTAGATGAATTTTAATAATTGATTCATTATGTTTTGGATTGGTTTTAGATGACTTTTGATGAGAAACATGATACTTGATTTTGTGTATGTAATTATTGGGAATTGATGCTGATTGAAGATAACATGGTTTGGACTTGTTTTCTACCTGTTATAATGATGTGTTGAGATAATTAACGCCATGAGATTGCATTGTATGTGATTGATAACGTAAAATATGTATGTTGTGTAATTTGGTGAAGATAATTCAAATGTGTTGAATTATGTGAGATATGCTTGTATGATTAAGATATGGAGACTTAATTGCATATGATTGTTGATATTTCACATACATCATTTGTGTGAAGAAGAAATGTTTGGTAATTCCGTGGGAATTATTGACTTGTCCCAAACCTGGAGATGGGGGTTTGAAAGCTTAAATAACGGGTTCTTTTGGTGGTTATCTATTTTTGAGATGTGGATCCGGTAGGACCAGTAAGGATAACAGTCGGTACCATCTGTATATTTCATTGGAGTCGCATGTATCAATGTGAATGTTGAATTGACGTGCTATATGTGATATTGATGTAAACGTTACATTCGTGGTATTTGTGATTGATTATCTTTGAATCTTGAATTATTAAGCAATGTTATATATGAAATCACGTGAATTATGTTGAAGTATGTTGAATACATGATTATGTGAAGTGTGATGAATCCAATTGATGTATGTTTGTTATGCATTACTTATTATTATATATTTCCATAATGATATGAGTTCTCACCCTTATGTTGGAATGATGTTTTATATGACATCGCTCAGGTACCAAGGATATCGGGAGTGCTTCTAGCAAGGAGTAGTACGAGGTAGTGAGTCATACTATGGTCTATGTAACACGGGGAACGTTTGAATTCATGTTATTTGTATTATATTCATGTTTATTTGAGAGATGTTGTTATACTCTCTGGATATTTATGTTGAATTGAGATGTATGTGGTGATGGCGTTTAGTGTCTAATGCTTTATGTTATGATTGTCAGTATGAGATTTCAATCATTAGTATAATTATTTTGAGTTGAGAATTACTCCGCGCGAGATGCATATGAGTAATTGTATGAAACGTGATTCTAAATGCGTGTTATGAATATGACTTGTGTTCTTGAGTTTCGTGAAGTAAATGTGACACCCTCGTCTGATATGCATGCTAATTTACTCTGATTATGCAATATTATTTTTGCGGGGTTTAGAGGGTGTTGCAATATGCAACTCTAAGTCTTTGATTTAACACCAAAAGTATTAAAAGATAGTCTTCATTTGAGCAAGATTTCAATCATGCCAAACAAGATGCAATCCTTCAAGAATAAAATTTAACATTAGTTTTAAAGCTCAACCATTCTCATAACAAGTTACAAAAGAATCTACTTAGAACATGACTCGGTTAAAAGTTGCTGCAACACTAAATACCGATTTTAATTTTTTAAGAATTGATAAAGTAGGAAAACTTTCCAAACAGTAGAACAATATATCAGTTAAAAGTTAAAGAAAGTTGGATATTTTTACTTTACCTTAGTCCAATATTAATATATAGTTCTTCAGCTCTTTTCGAATATGATCAATGTTGAACATGTCTGATTCAAAACAATGGTGATGTTTGTGCATGTATGATGCTTGTGCAGGTAAAAAGCAATATGAGTTGAGATTTTGAATAGGATCAATATTGAACATGTCTGATTCATATGACAGTACCATATTCTTCATTCATAACAGTACCATATTCTTCAAAGTATCATTTTGAACCATTTTCTTCATTTTCAATTTTTATTATACAAATCACTCTATTTATCAAGTTTTTAAGAACCATTTTCGTTCTATTTGGCGATTGCATCAAATAACCATTTTCTTTTAATTTTAAGATCCATTATTTTCTATTTGGTCACTGAGTTTGAAAGCTTATTTTTGACAGTATAATAGTATGACATGTTCATTTTGACTCTACTTCTATACATGATGCTCATGCATATTAGATAATATGAGTAAGTCATGGCTAAAACTACCGCACAACTAAGATGATGCTTATAGGTTGTTAATATGATGCTTTGAGAATATTATTCATTTGTAATTCTGATATAACTATCTAGAAGCAATCAGATTTAACAAGCATACAAGATTTAAACAAAAAACTGTGGGGTAATATTTTGTTGTTGTTGGTGCAGTATAATGGTGGAAGGATAGCAAGCAAGACTTGTGCAACACGAAAAAGCAACATGAATAAGTTTCACTATTGAGAATTTTAATATTAAGGGCATTAAGTTATCTATATATTTATAACTAGAATAGTTAATAGATAAGATAATTAAAATAGAATGGTTAATAGATAAAATAAATAATTAGTCAATATTTATTTAACTATAGATATTAATAAGTTTATAAAAAACTAATTGTTATGATATCAAATGTAGCAATTCATTTATGTAAATATAGTTAAATATGTATTGTATTGTAACATTGTAACAACACCTATTTTAAGAACAAATTTAGTCCCTTGATAAATTAAGAATTGTTTGAGACAATTTTAGTTTTTTAAGAACAAACTAATCAAGTAGGTTGTACATAGACATGGTAAAGATGATGTTTGGAGACTTTTAGAGTATATTAAAATTTATACATACTTTTATCACTAAAACTATCACTACTTTCATTGGTCACTACCACTACAATATATATATTTTTTTTAATATTTTAATCAACAAAATATTTATAAATATTTAAAGTTATTAGTAGTTATTTGACATGTTAGATTTATCTTGTTGAAGATTTACTATATATTTATTTTTAAATATTTTTAATTATTAGTGATTTTATAATAACAATTATATATCAGTAACAACCAAGTCTTATCGAATGATTTAAGATATGAATGAATTTATCCATACAGACGCACATGTCTTCTATTAGTTACAATGATGAAATAAACTTTTTTAGATAGAGAGAAAAATAAACTCAATTGGTATTGCTTAATAGGTTATAGACTAATACTGCAAATTATTACTTCGAGTTTAATATTTACAACACTCTCTTTTAAATTGGTGAATAAATATTAATCATTTCAAGCTTGAAAATAGGTTAATTGAATGATGTTTTGAAGGAAAGTAGATTATAGTTATTAATCTACTACCCAACTTTTCTTTTATGAAATTTCAATAAATCTTAAAGTGTTTTGTCATATCATATCGTGATCAATAGGATAATGTGCAATATTGATGATCAATTTGTTATCGCTAAACAACTTTATAGATCATTCACTCATTCACATTGTATCTACAAATATTATATCACTTGTTTTATCCATAATAGTTCACAAATTCTTTGTGCCATAACTCTAAATTTTGCTTCAGTGCTTGATTGAGCAACTATACTTTATTTCTTACTTCTCAAAACAACTAAATTTTCATACAAGAATGTATGATAATTTGCAGTGGATTTTCTATTACTCACTAAACCTGCATAATAAATATCAATGTAAGCTTTCATGGTTAGACTTCTATATCTTTTAAACAAGAGCCGTCTTTTTGAAGTGACTTTGAAATATTCTAGAACATGTTCTACAATTTTCACATATTTTTTCTAATAGATAACAATGCCTTCATTTGAGTACCCTACCTCAATTCTTAAAAAATACTTGAATTGTTCAAAGTCTTTGCTCTAAAATTCAAATTTAGCTGATAACTTTTGTTGAGTAGTTGTATGTCAATCAAATTATCATATGTAACAACAATATCATCAACATAAACAAAAAGTACAATTAAGGTTTCTCCTTGTGAAGGTTTGAAGAGTAAAGTTTGATCTCTTAGACTTTGCTTGTATCCTAATTTTACCATGAACTTTGTGAATCTTCCAAACTAGGCTAAAGGTGATTACTTTTATAAGGCCTTATTCATTCGACACATCGATTTCACCCACTGGACCAAAGTCAGGAGGAATCTCCATACACATCTTATTCTCTAAGTTTTCATGTAAGAAATCATTTTTGACATCGAACTGATGCAGTAACAAACTAGAGTAAGTACGGAGAGATAATAGTATCTAAATAATATTCATTTTTCACTAGGGCAAATGTTTCAACATAATCAACATTTTATGTATGAGTATATCTTGATGCCACTAGTATGACCTTGTAACAATCAGGTGTGCCATCTGACTTGTGTTTCAATGTATATATCTACCCACATCCAAAGGATTTTATTACCTATTTGTCTCTCAACAATCTCCCAAGTCATATTTTTCTCAAGTGTTTCCATTTCTTATTTATAGTTTTATTTTAGTTTTTATTTTTCGCGCCTCTTCAACATATGATGGAATTCTCACAAAACCAATAGTAAGTCCAAGAGTAAGGATACTTAGTCCAAGAGTAAGTTTTTTTTAGCTTCCTCCATGTCATAACTTTTAAATTGAATCTAATCAAATAGTTAATTAGCATTTTTACTTAATTAACCATTAGATTAGATTCAATTTAAAGGTTATAATTTGGAGTAAGGTAAAAAAAAGTACTCTTGGAGTAAGTTGATTCCCACTCATATATATCTGTGTGTCTGTGTATGTGGAGGGACGTGATTTTTTATCCTTTCTCAAAGTGAGATGTAAGTCATCTAGGTCAATATCACAAGTATCAAAAATTTGAGAATAACCAATAGAAGAAGCTTTTTCAGTACTTACTTCCAGTTTAGATGATTGAATTTGTTTTCTTGAGCATACCGTGTTTTCTTCTTCTCTTTTTTGGTAATCAAAAGGTTTATACGAGTTGGGTTCCAAGAGCTCACCCGTGTTAAGGCCGACCTTAAGGATCAAAGAGAGCTTACATAGGTACTTACAAATTACCACTAAATATGTCCTTACATTAATAATGGAAGTTAAATCCATGACCTATTGGTGTGTGAGTCAACCCCTTACCAACCGAGTTAACCTTCCTTGACACGTGTTTACTTCTTATCTGATACACCATATTTAATGTTGAAGGCATTTATTCCTTCAAAATATAAGACATTGGAGGATCAAGAATAATTATAGACTCGGGTCCATGATCAAGTATTAAAGGACTAAGAATAATTATTTTAACGATATATCTATTTCTCACATAGTAACATATGGTCCTAGTAAGACCTACCATACAAATAGGAGTCTCGTTAATACCTTGAAGAGTAATCCTTCAGAAGTGGATGGGCTTTTCTTGTCTTTAAACAAGGCCAAAATAGCCCGCCATAATGAAATAAAGACGAGATTTCTAACTTCAAGGTCAATATGATCCCAAGATGGGAAGCCAACTCGACCCAGTTGACCAAGTGCTGACGTTGATAGAACAACCCATTAAGAGGTTTTAAGCACTCAAATAATGCAATTAAGGGACCAATTATGTTTAATAATGGCCAATTTCAAACAGGGAGACAATTACATTGATTTCCATTAATCAACCATAATCAAATAGATTTCTCAGACCTATATATACATATGATATATGAACAAATAAACTAAATAACTCATATTGCTACTAACTGAGAGTTTACTAGCTCTTATTGGTAAAATTATAGTGGTATACATTTCAAGTAAATTTGGCGCCCATCATTGGGCTCGGTAAAACTGCCAGTCCCAATTCCACTCCATGATGGTAAAGGATGTTACTAGTAGAACCACCAACGACCGAACAACCATATCATATATGTTAGTCTTTATGGATGAGTTCTATCATCAAAATAAAATGTTGTAGGGAAATGTCAGTGATTTACAACAACATTAACCATAACCAGTCATTGACGAGCAAGAAGAATCCATAGACTACCAACCATTTTTCATCAAAATATGGGATGCGACAGTCCTAGAGAACTTCAAACACTCATATATGGTAAAATTCGATGGAAAAAGTGATACTAAGGAGCACATTATCACTATCAATAATTAAATGGTGATTATTGGTGAGATAGATTCACTGAAGTGTAATCACTTGACTCGGGATTTGAAATATACGACCCTGTGATGGTATATGAGTCCCCATATATTCTCAATACTAGGTTATGAGGACCTTACAAGGAAGGCAATCCATCAGTTCTCGGGCAAGAAGCACTAGAAGGTCTCCACAACAAGCTTATTCAACCTGCGACCAAGGCCAATCCAAATCTTTGTAAGAATATTTGACAAGGTTTATCAAGGAGATTATAAAGGTAGTCAACCCAAACCACGGGATACTCGTTGAAGCCTTCTAGAATAGCCCCAATACCGAGAACTTCAAGGAATCCTTTGCTCAAAACATGAATACTTCGATGGGGGGAATCACAACATGGAGGAATGTTACATAAAGGAAGAAGAGAAAAATTCTATTAAAATATTTTGAGATGCAAAAGAGCAAGGCAGTGGGAAGACCTAGACTTCCATCAGTCATAGGAATTAAGTCATAATACTTGTTTGAGAAAAGGGAGATTCAAAGTTGACCAAAGTCCTTTATAAAATTGTACATGATTAAACACGTGAAAATAGAAAATCCTACAAAGTTACATCACACCAGGGGCATTCTCAAGCCCTCTACCTCAAGGGGAGATGTGATGTGAAGTGAACCCGAGAAGTGGAGGAAATACCACTAGATCAAGGAGCACCGTACAGATGATTGTCACCATTTTAAGAGAAGAATATAACGACTCATTCAAGAAGATCACTTTTGGAGATATATACGAGGAAACTCTTAGAGCTCGGAGATAAGAATGCTACAAACAAGGAGAAATCACCAAATAACTCCTCATCTAAGAAGAAGAAGAAACTAGTAAGGAATAAATACTATCAGGCATGCACGTCACACAATAAACATGATCGTCATAGGTTATGCAAGAGTTGAAGAGTAAATCTCATCTCAGAAGAAATATGTCCGCAAAGTAATGCAGAATTCTAGTGCACCTGCGAGAGCAAGAGAAAATTCCTCGCCTAAAATCCACTTCTCTTCCAAGGATGCACATCGAATCTAACCACATGAATATGATCTCATGGTCATCATATTACAAATGTTCAATTAGAACACCAAAAGGGTTCTTGTAGATCCTAACTACTAAATAATGTCCTTTATTTGGATGCTTTTAAAGGGCTACAATTAGATCCAGAGTTCCTTCATCCTTTATATGGGTTCACTAGTAGATTTCTTTGGAGAACATGTACATATTCGTGGCTATATCCCAATCGTGGCCATGTTTGGGAGTGGAGGAAACACAAAAATAATTAAAGTTAGATATTTGGTAGTAAACACCCCTCCTCGTACAATGTTATCATCAATAGGGAAAGCTTCAATGCCTTAGAAGAAATTATGTCCATCCTTTATGGAACCTTGTTTTGAAGGTAATAAACATTTAATCAAGACATCAGATTTTGACGATGACAACTATAAGGATAACTAATTAAAAGTCAAGCACGTTACTTAAACGGTTAAAGATGCAAACCCAAGTGTTATGGTTTTATGAACTTGACTATCTTAAGAAGGAAAACAATGGAAACAGTAAAAAGCCTCAAGTGATCTCTATTGGAACAAGTTTGGTTCTTCCACTAATCCTTGAGTTTTAATAGTAACAAAGTATATAATGTATGGAGAATAATTTTGTACTCTAACAGATTGCTAAGTGCACATGATCTGATAAATAAACTCTGGACTCTGGGCTAGCAAGTTCTGGCTCTAAATAAGCAACTCTGAACTCTGGATATCAAACGAACTCTAGAACTTTGAATAATACGAGGATATGTTTACAACAGAAAATCTGCATCTGAAAGCATCAAGTCAACTCTTGAAAGAATCTTATCTAGAATGACTCTGATGATTCAAGACTTTGAAGTCTCAACATTCTCAAACATCTGAAGACTGACTCTAAACTTTGGTCAAGATTCAACTACTTTTATTCAAAGCCTTTAACTCAAGAAGTTAACTCTGAAGAAAGTTAGTGAGGAAATATTAAAATGGTATAAAATCATATATCCTCTCCACTAGCTTGTAAAACAGGATAGAGGACTGTACTATTGTACCAACTTTTTCAACATGTCCCATCCTTCATCCCACTATGTTGAAAGCGCCAATCTACTACTATATATCAAACGCCTTCATGCAAGCTGTGAGTTAAGAAATTCCAACTTCACCCTCTAACAAATCTATTTTTCATCTATATAAAGGAGTCTTTGAAGCATGGAGAAGTAACGAAGCAAAAACGAAGGAAGTTAGAAGAAACAAGTGAGAAACACTGAAAACGAAATTTGAGAAACTACACTTAGAAGAAAGTTGTTGTTATTCTGAAAAAATTTATATCCTTCATTCTTTGTTAAAAAATCTTGTTGTATTGAAGTTGTGTGTATCAGCTTTCTTAGAAGCACTTTGTAAACATAAAAGTTGTAATCTTACCTTGTTGGTTAAATTCCTTGAGAGACTAGGGTATAGTCAGAGTCCTTGAGAAGTCTTTGATAGTGTGTCATTGAGGTTGTAATACAAGTTTTTTATTAGTGGATTAAGTCATTGTTGAGAAGGAAAAATCACCTTGGCGGGTTGATAAGAGGTAACCTAGTTAATGGTGAACCAGGATAAAAATACTTGTGTTTGTTATCATTGTTACTTTTATGTTGTTTATGCTTGGGTGAACAAAAAAGTCTTGATATTGAAACTCAATTCAAACCCTCTCTTTCTTATGTTTCTTTGAACCTTTAATTGGCATCAGAGATCCGATTTTGGTATTTATTGTTATATCAACATTTAACCGTGTCAAATAAAGATCCAGTTTTAAAACTCAATGGTAGGAGTTCCTCCACTTGCATCTAATAATGATAAAGATCATTATTATGCTAAACCTCTAGTTTTTTATGGTGATAAATTAGATTATTGGAAGGATAAAACCAAAATTTTCTCCCTTGGTTTTGATGTCGACTTATGGATTTGGTAACAGATGGTTACACACATCTATTAAATACAAATGGTATCAAAATAAAAATAAGCTCTATGAATGATAACAAATAAAAAGACAACAAAAATCATCATAGGTCAAGAACCATTATGTTGAAGGCTATTTCACACACTGAGTATGAAAATATGACAAATAGACTCTGCGAAGTCTATATTTGATTCTCTAAGAATGATTCATGAAGTAAATGCAAGTGAAAGAAACCAAGGCCATGGCCTTGATTCAAAAATATGAATCCTTCAGAATGGATGATGAAGAAATCATTGAGGAAATGTTCTCAAGGTTTCAAACTTTTGTTTCTGGTTTGAAAGTCTTGAATAAAGGCTATACTACTGCAGATCACGTGAAAAGATCATCAGAAGACTTCAGAAGAAATTGAGGCTAATGGTGACTACACTTAAGGTGTAAAAGAATCTGAAAAATATAACCCTGCAAGAGCTTATCATCTCCATAAGGAGTTATGATATTGAGCTAGAAGAGGATGAGCCTAAGAAGAAAGGAAAGTTTGTCGCCTTGAAGTCCAAAAGAATTTCTGAAAAGACTAGAGCTCTTCAAGTTGAATGAGAAGAATCTGAAGATGATTATGATGATGAAGATGAAGTATCTCTGTTGTATAGAAGAGTTAAAAAAATCTGGAGGCACAGACAAAAGAACTTCAGAGTCCATATTAGAACATGTGTAAGCTCTGAGTCAACCTCTGGGTAGAAGAAGTCTGGAGCTGACAATCAGTTTATCTACTATGAATGCAAAGAGCCTGTCCATTACAAGAATAAGTGTCCCAGACCCTCCAAAGAAAAGCTAACAAAGAAGTCATTCAAAGATAATAAGAAGGTTTTAATGACAACATAGGATGCCTCTGACTCTTCAATTGAGGACTCTGAAGAAGAACATGAAAATATGGCGTTGATGGTAAAAGTAGAGGTGATTAACTCTGAGTCAAAATCAGAATCAGACACTAAAGATGTATTTTCTCACCAATCTCGTTCTGAATTTGAAACTTCTTTAGTTGAGATTCTTAAAAAGAATCAAAATCTTTAAATATGATGCAAGACTCTGAAAAATATTCTTATAACTCATTATGAAGCCCATAGTGGCTGATAAAAGAATATATTATTTTAAAATATAAAATTGATTACTTTGAAAATGAAAACTCTGCTCTTAAAAGCAAGGGCAAAATTTTAGAAAAATAAATTCCCATCAATGCTCCTATGAACTCTGAATGTGCTTCAAAGAAGTATGAAACTTCTTTTAAAAAATTTATAGATAGAAACATAGATAGAACCAAGATGGCTTCCACGATATATGGACTTAGTGGAATGGGAGAAAAGACATTGGCTATATTAGACCAAGAAATTAAATGCTTGATCCTAAACCACCAGAAGAAATGGTGATTAACCCAAAAGTATTATACTCACACTTCACTTATGGATACTCACATTATACTGATTATGCCTACACACCATGGATTGATAAAACCTCTAGGAAAACTAAGTACATAGGACCCAAAAAGATATGGGTACTGTGATCGGTGGATCTGGAACTGACTGTTTAACGCTGGTTCGCGAAATGTCGCGGAAGCAAGAGTCGCCACCGTCTTTTATTTTCTCCAACATGGACAGGACAAAAGCACAGTAAAATTCCTTATGAGATAGTTTCTCGGTTCGGGAGGTAGATTTATAGAAAGGGAAGGTGTTAGCACCCTTTCTATCCATGGTTATCCATGGGCTCTTAGATACTTGCTTATTTGTGTTTTCAAAATGTTTGCTTTTCAAAGTGTGAGTGGGTTTGAAAAAAGTTTCGTTTAAAGATTTTTGAATAACTCTTGTATCAGTCCTCAAGAGTGTTTGAAAAATTGTTTTGAAAGCTTTTTGAAAGTGTCGGTGTGAAAAGAGTTTTGTTTTGTTTTTGAATAGAGCAAGTATCTATGAGTCATCTACCTTCCCTAAGGAATTAGGCTGTGTAAATGTCCTTAAAGTAGTGCCATCCCACCATTGAGAGGTAGTTAGCACCACCGTTGGAGGTGTTCGGGTCAATTCGTTTATAGGGACAGTGTGGTCACCAGAGCAACAGTAGGACACCTTAGAAGCTACCCTTATGCCATTGATCCTTTTTAATTCTGAGGCAACCGTTTCGAGGCAACTGGATCATGTCATGGACATAAGGACTTACTAAAACGTCCTATACTCAACGACCACGTTTCGAAGGTAAGGCAACAGCGAGGCGTACCCTAAGGGTGGTGTGTGAATTTGTGTGTTGTTTTCATGTTATGTTTTATCTTGTACATGTATCATGGTGATCTACGCTTGTTTTTAATTTAGGCCATACATTCTTTCATGCAAAGTTTAATAGTTTAAGAGTGCGGAAATTTAAATGCAGAAAGGTAAATCCTACGCTATTACAAGGCGCGGGTCTATACATCGCCAAATTACAAAGACCCGTTTTGATAAAAAAATGCGGAAAGTAAATAAATTTCTAATTACTATTACATGGCTTGAACAGTTACATAATATTCACAAAGAAAAAATAAGAATAAATGCGTGAAAGAACTAAAGTTGCACGTTCGAGGGCGTTGGACCCTTTTGAAATTACATGGAATTAAAAGTAAATTAACTATTTAATAAAAGGAAAGAAATGTTTTTTTAGGTTTTTGGTTTTTAATGAAATAAGAAAATAATTAAAATTAGAAGGAAACCCTAGTTCTAAATTGTTTTTAATTATTAAAGAAAAGGTTAAAGTTTAAAACCTAATTTACTAAATTAATTATTTACATGTGTATTTACAAAATATTTAGTAATTAATAGTAATAATAATGGGAAAATTATTTATTTAAGAAAAAGATGTGAATGTTAAAAAAACCTAATTTCTACATATTTTAATTTGTTAAGAAAAAAAGATTTAAGTTCTAACCTAATTTAACTAAATTAATTATTAACATTTATTTGCAAAAAATAATGATGGTGAAATTAATATTAATAACAATAAACATTTTTTGATTTTTTCTGTATTTTAGATTATGAAAATTATTTTATGGAATTAAAAGAAATAATTAAAACACTAAAAAGAATTAAAAGAAAATCAAATAAAAATAAAAATAATGCAAACCATGGGGGTGTCTGGCCCTTTTGGAGGTAAATTGAGAAATTCAGGCCCATTAGAAATCTAGCCACGTTGACTTTTCCAGTTTGAATGCTCATCCATTGACTGAGGTACATGGTAGACGTCTTTTGGTAGCCTTCAGATTGAAGCTCATGGGCGTGTGGCAGGCTAGCATTTGAGGATGCGTGGTAGGCCTTTGAAGGGATGCTGCATAGAAACATATTAAGGAAAAAGATATGAAATATGTGGGGGGACCTGGGAATCGAACCCAGGTCCCAATACCTGCCAGACACCTCAACAACCATCCAGGCTAGCGCGTTTCTTTGTTAACATAGTGCATGGGAAATATAATATACAAAAAATGTTAGTTAGTGGTATTAACAAAAATTTGCGCGCCAGTATTTGAATCCTCCACTCACGCTTGGACACATAGGCTTCTTCTTCATCTTTATGCAAAAACACAAAATAAGTAGCGGGGGTTTTAAACCCCCACTAAACAAGACCTGTAAAAATAGCGAATAGCCCATGCTGTAATATAAAAGGGGCACGAGGTAATGATTGGACTCGTCTTGTTGTCACGAACTCAATGGTACCAGCTTGAAGGTCTAATTTTTCCATATGCAGAAACCCCTAATTCGAAGCTTCTGAAACCCTAGAAAACGTTAATGGCAAATCTCGTTTCAAGCATTGTTAGGACAATTAATTGGTACCATTCGCTTCAGAACATCAATATTAGCAAGAATCAACATTTAAAACTCATGAATAATGCATGTAAATTAAAAAACGATAATGGACAAGTTCATGAAGAAGACGATTCTGTTCTACCAATTCTTGGGGTATGGAGACCTGGTTTTGATTGTAATCGACTCCTGGATGCTTTGGCAATGTATTGGAATGCTTTTGGAGCTTTGAATTGTCCTCTAGGTGTGAAATCAGTTTTCAACTTTTGGCCAAAAATTTGCAATTTCGTTCTTTGTTTTCTGAGCAGCTTTCATGTGTATTCCCTTAGGTTTGAGTTGTGCCTATGTACATGAAGCAAATTAGGTTAAGAAAACAAGCCCAAAATCCATGTATTAATGTTTTCAATATTTGATTTTCTCCATATCTTTTCCAATCTTTTTGCCATGAAAATCATGCCAATTATGGAAGATTTGGCCTTGTTGATTGATGCACGAAATATTTAGCTCATAATGGACATATTTGCTGCACAAAAAAGATTTAAAACCATTGTTTAATATTTTTCTCATAATTAAATTTAATTAAATGAATTAATAAGATTAAAAATTCAAATAATTAATCAAAAATAAGAAAATACATCCCTTTAAGGTCAATGGGTCGTGTATAGCCTTTGGGTAATGATTCATGGAAGAATTTGTGGCCCATTAGCATTTTTGAAGCCTTTGAAGCAAAGTTGACTTTTCAAAATTCCCAAAAATTTCCCAACTTCTACAAGGCATATCTTGCTCAATTTTGAAGCTATGAACATGTTCTTGGACATTTTGGAAAGGTCTTGAAGTCCTCTAACCAATGCCTTTGGTCCCATGTCATTTTGATTTACCAATATCAAGTTATGGTCTTTGACTTAAAGTGCCTTTTTGTTGACTTTTGAAAATGACCTATAATGTTGAAACTGATAATTTTTTGTGAGAGCATTTCTTGGACTTGAAGTGTGAAGATGAGCTGTAGGAAATGTCATCCCCTTAAAAATGAGCTTTGGATGGAATTTTTCTGATAAACCATGAAGAAGTTATGCCTTGGTCAATTTGCAGTTGACTTTTTCAACTGTCCAAAAATAGAAACTTTTGCATCTTGAGACTTTTTGAGCCATGCCTTGAGAATCATGATCAAGGATTGATCAAATGATGTTTGTGGCTTCAAAATAAGATGTTGACCAAAAATTTTGACTTTTTACTGTCAAATGACCATTTTGCCCCTGCAGTTGACTGTGAAGCATTTAGGGTTTTTGACTGTGCAATTTGATGCTGTGAGTCTTGAAACTTGGCATATGGATGCTTGACAATGTTTATGGGCATATGGGACTTGATTGGACCCTTGAAAACTTCAATTTCTTTTCCAAAACCAAAACCCTAATTTTGACTGTGTTAGGAGGCAATTGGACTGTGCAACCCTTGAGAAATTTTGAAGCTTGATCTTGGCCAAATCTTGAAGAATATGGGAGGGAAAATTTTGGGGTACAACAGGTACCTAAAACTAAAATAGTCTATGTTGCAGACATCCTTAGTAGTCAAGTTAAAACACCAGTCATGGTACTTGGACTCTGGATGCTCATGAAACATGACAAGAAGAAGGAATATGTTCCAAAAGCTAGACCCTAAGCCTGAAGGCTCTATTGGTTTCCAAGGAGATCAGAAAGGAGAAATAATTAGCTCCGGAACTATTGGTAATGGTTCTCCACCCTCTATCTCTAATGTTTTGTTAGTTGAATGATTAATACATAACATTTTGTCCAAAGTCACTTAAGTGATAACAGTTATGATATTATCTTTAATCTAGAGTCCTGCAAAGCTATTAGTCAAAAGGATGGCTATCTTATTTTCAGATGCAAGAGGAAAAAACATTTATAAAGTTAAACTTTCAGATTTAGAAAATCAAAATGTTAAATGCCTCATATATATGAACGAAGAGCAATGGACCTAGCATATAAGTTTAGGCCATGTTAGCATGAGAAGAATCTCAAAGCTAAACAAGCTAAACCTTACCAGTGGCCTTCCAAATCTGAAGTTTGCTTCAGATTCTCTTTGTGAAGCATGCCAGAAAGGTAAGTTTTCAAAAATATATTTCAGAGCGAAAAACGTTGTTTCTACCTTTAGGCCTCTAAAAACTCTTACAAGTTGACTTGTTTGGGCCTGTAAAAACACCCTATGTCAATGGAAAGAAGTATGGACTAGTTATTATTGATGACTACAACAAATGGACATGGGTAGAATTCTTAAGACACAAGGATGAGTCACATTCTGTGTTTGCTACCTTCTGCTCCCAAGTGCAAAATGAAAAGGATTTTAAAATTATTAGAGTCAGAAGTGATCATGGTGGTGAATTTGAAAATAAATATTTTGAAAAACATTTTGATGCAAATGACATTTCTCATGATTTTCTTGTCCTAGAAATTCTCAACAAAATGGAGTTGTAGAAAGGAAAAGTCATACTTTGCAAGAAATGGCCAGAACCATGATCAATGAGACAAATGTTGCAAAAAACTTTTGGGTAGAAGAAGTCAACAAGTCATGTTACATTTAGAACATAATCTCTATAAGACCCATTATGAATAAGACATCTTATGAATTAAGGAAGAATAGAAAGCCCAACATTTCTTATTTTCATCCCTTTGGGTGTATCTGTTTTATGCCAAATACCAAAGATACCCTTAACAAGTTTGATTCTAAAGCATAAAAGTTTATTATGCTAGGATACTCTGAATGCTAAAAAAGCTACATAGTGTACAACACTGAAACACGAATTATTGAAGAGTCAATTCATGTTAAGTTTGATGATAAGCTTGACCCTGAAAAGTCAAAGCTAGTAGAAATATTTGCAGATCTGGAGATCATATACTCAAACTCCAAAGACAGGATTCTAAGGTCAAAGTGGACATGTTCAACCAGAAGCTATTAACACTCCAAAACCTCTGAAGAAGCATAGGCAAAAATCATCACATCCATAGGAATTAATTATGGGTGATAAAGTTGAACTTGTTAGAACCAGATCTTCATTCAGAGAAGATTAATAAACTCTTATGCGTCTGATGTCTATTGTTGAACCAATATCCATTAATGAAGCTCTTATAGAATCTCAGTGGATTTTGGCCAAGCAGGAAGAATTGAATCAATTCTCCAGAAATGATGTATGGATTCTGGTATCCAGACCAAAAGGAAAGCATGTTATTAGAACCAAGTGAGTGTTTAGAAAAAAAGCTTAATAAGCAAGAAGAAATGGTAATAAACAAATTCATACTAGTTGTACAATCCTATAGTCAACAAGAAGAAATTGACTATACTAAAACCTTTGCACTAGTGGCCATGTTAGATTCTATCTGACTTCTGATTTCATTTGCAGTTAATCATAACATCATTTTATGTCAAATGAATGTTAAGAGTGCATTTTTGAATGGTTACATTACATAAAAAGTTTATGTTCATCAACCTCCTGGTTTTGAAAAACACAAAAACCCACATTTTTTTATAAACTAAAAAATTCTTTAAATGGTCTGAAACAGGCTCCCAGAGTATGGTATGAAAGACCACACACATTTCTTTTGAAAAATGATTTTACAAGAGGGATGATTGATACAACCTTATTCTGTAAGACATTAAAAAATGATATCTTAGTAGCACAAATTTATGTTGATGATATTTTTTTTGTTCTATTAATGCCACTATATGCAAGGAATTCTCTAAGTCTATGCAAGAAAAATTTGAGATGAGTCTGATGGGAGAATTAAAATTATTTATGGGAATTCAAATCAACTAAAGTTCAGAAGGAACATACATTCACCAGAGCAAGTAGACAAGAGAACTTTTGAAGAAGTTTGACTTATCTAAATGAAAAACAGCTAAGACTCCCATGCGTCTAACATGTATTTTAAAGAAAGATGAAGCAGGTAAAAAGGTAGAGCAAAATTTATACAGAGGTGTGATTGGTTCTCTTCTATATCTGACTGCTTCTAGACCTGATATACTATTTAGTATTTGCTTATATGCTCGATTCCAATCAGATCCTATAGAATATCACTTAACAATTGTTAAATGAATCTTTAGATATCTGAAAGGTACTACCAACCTTTGCTTGATGTATATAAAATCAAAATAATATAAGTTAGTAGGATATTAAGATGTTGACTACACTGGAGATAGACTTGAAAGAAAAAGAACCAATGGAGTTATGAGTTTCTTGGTGAAAATCTAATTTCATGGTCCAACAAGAGGCAATCTACAATAGCAATATCCACATTAGAAGTTGGATATATTGCAGCCTCTGTGTGTAGCATCTAAATACTATGGATGAATAGTTAGCTAGAAGACTATCAGATTAAGGAAGGTAACATTGTTATCTTGTGTGATAACACTTCTATTATTTTTTTAGCCAATAATCCTATATTACACTCAAGGAAAAAACATATTGAAATAAAACATCATTTTATAAACGATTATGTTCATAAGGGAATTTAAAATTTAAAATTTATTGATACAGACCATTTATGGGCTGATATCTTCATAAAACCCCTTGCTGAAGACATATTCGTATTTATTTTGAAAATATTAAAATTGAAATTTGTCCAGAATGAAAAGTGCTTTTGCCAATGGTTGTGTAAAATGAGACTCTGGGTAATGACTCTGGAACAATTAGCCTTCTGAAGTTAGAAGGTTTCTTTGGTCGAGATTGACCAAAGTTAGAATCCCATGGGGAAACTCTGGCTATTAGACTCTGATGTAAATCAAAAGTCAAACACACATTTTTGAGACTTTGAAGTATGATAGTTGTCATACATACAACTATCAAAACAATTGAAGTGACTTTTGGGAGCTCTATGTTTTAGGAATAAATGAAATATTTTTATTTTTTGTCTCCTAAGTCATTTATTTCTTAGTGTGTAACAGTTATTTTTTGTGAGTGTTTTCAAAAAGTTAGTCTTAATATCATTCATCCATTCTCTAAACCGAGTCTTGCCCTAAATCTTTTTTAACGATTGTAATACGGTGGGATAACTGATTTTACTGGTTTTGCATTTTATCGCAAATGTCGCGGTTAGCAAGAGTCGCCACCGACTTTTCTTTTATCCAACAAAGGAAAGGGTGAAAAGAACAGGAAAGACTTTTCGAGATTATTTTCTGAGTAAGGGGGGTAGGTTATGGAAATGGAAGGTGTTAGCACCCTTTCCATCCGTAGTTATCTACGGACTCTTAGTTGCTAGCTCGCTTTGAAAATGCTTTTTTGTTTAAGTGTTTTGAAGATATTTTGAAAAGACGCCTTAGTGCGGCGAACTTTTTAATGTTTCTCGTTTCAGCGAGAACGTATACAAAGTGTTTTTTGTCTTTGAAAATATTTAAAAAGAGTTTGTGTATGTGTGAAAAAATTGTTTTTTGACTGTTTTTATGGGCAAGCAACTAGGAGCTATCTACCTACTAGAAAGATTTGTTATTTTTCTATTTTCCTTTAGACAGTGATATCCTACTATTAGTGAGTAGGTAGTCCTATCGTTGGATTTTTGAGGGACGGGCAAGGGTCATCGTATAGTCATAAAGGAAAATCGTAGGGCACTTTAGCAATTTTATTGTAAGGGATTAGATCATTTACCGAAGGTAGTATCGGAGGGTCATCGAGGGACTACGATCTTTTTAACCGAGGTTCTTTGCTAAAGTGTCCCACGTTCAAGGGACATGATTTTTTTTCGAAGGCAACAAGTGGAGGTACCTTAGAGGTGCGCGTGTGCGAGTGTGTTGTGTTTCCGTTATTTATCTTTGGATGTTAGTTTTTCTAGCGTTTTCTTTTAGTCTTATCATACAATCCTATTAGCATTCATCTAACAGTTAATATTAGTACGAAAATAAAAATTTGGGAATTTAAATCTAAGCTATTGCAAGGCTTCGGGGTGGGGGGAATTACAAACCAAAACGAGGAAAGAAAAAAGTAAAGGGTCCTAAATTAAGCTATTACAGCCCATGTACAATTACATAATTGTGAAAATAATGCGAATAAAAATAAACGTGCGGGGAAGGAAAAGAAGAAAGATGTAAAGAAAACCTAAAAATCTAAGTGATAAAAAGAAATGTTTTTGTTGTTTTTTTTATTAGGAAAAATAATTAAATTAAATAATAAAAACCTAATTTTAATTGATTAATTAATAAAAAAAGAAGGTGATTATTAATTAAAAATAAAGTGATTAAAAATAATTAATTTAATTAATTTAATTAATGAAAATCTAAGTCTAATTATTTTTGTGATTTTGATTTTATGATTTTTTTATGGTTTTAAGAAATTAAAAGGAAAATATAATTTAAGCAAAACAATAAGGTAATGATAACATTATCAATTTCAAAATCATTTAAATAAAAGCACGCGTGCCCAGATGGGGCCCTGGTGTTTGAATTGGTCAATCATATTATTTCTTTCAGTCATGCGAATTCTCGCATCGGTCAAACCAACTTGGATGGTGGTTCCAGTCATCCCCTCCGATGACGTAAAAATCTAAACCTGCACGATTCAAATAAAATGGAAAAGAAAATGATCACATTTGACTAATTAAAACCCTGTGAATCCCATGGTACAGTTAATTTGATCTAACAATGCTTGTACTGCAAGATCTGAAGCTTCAAAAGCTTCATGCCCTAACAAACACACGATGTTGTTTCTGCATTAAAACTCAAATATAAAATGTTAGAACAACTTAAATCATGGATATGAATCATGCTGGCATGCTTGCAATGATTGAAACTGTGCTGAAATGTATAAACTGAAACTTACCAACTTACCGATCGGAGCTAGTGCAAAGGAGGATTCTGGGGTTGATTCACGATGAGTGAGGCTTGGTATAGACTCCTGGAAACCTCAGGAAGATGGTACGAGGCTTGAAATTACTCGAATATGGCTGAAAATTGCTATGTAAATTTCTTTGAAAAATGTGAAGAATTCGGGCAAGCTTTTGGATACTTTTGGAGAGATTTTGCATGTAGGAGTTTCGTGCTCCTTTGGGCTTGAAATGTTTATTTATAGAGGGAAGATAGGAGCGTAAACCAACATAAAAAGAATCAAGCCATTAACCATGACCTTAAAACAAAAAAATCAAATATTGAAAAGTTTCCAAAATTCATGATCTCTTGCTAGTTTTGTTTGATTCTTGCCCTTTTTGAATTTTGCATGAACCTAGACAATTTCTATGTATCTTGCACGAATATTGGGCTTCATAATGGATCAAATTAAGCCCAAAGGCATTAGCCCATGTTTTATTGTATTTTTATCTAATTTATTTGATTTTAAATTAAATAAAATCGATATAAATATAAATAAAAATCAAGGCCATGAAAAAATGGACTTAGAGGTCCTATAAGATATTGTGGACATGTTTGAAGTCCAAAAAGTAGGCTCATTGGTCTAAAAATGAAATTTTGCTCAATTTGTACTTCTTTAATTTCTTCAAAATTCCACAACTTATGTAACTCATAACTTGCCCAATTTGCATCTTTTGGAGATGATCTTGGACTTTTTGGAAAGCCCAAGATGTCCTCTACAATCTCTATGTTGGTCATTTTTGCTTTTGAAGATATTATATTGATGTAAGTTGTCTTGACAAAAAGTGTCTTTTGTTGACTTTTGAAAATGACCTATAATGTATGAGATCATATCTTCCAAATGAAGCATCTTTTGGACTTGATAATAAAACAAAGTTGTAGAGAATTTAACTTTCTTAAAAATGAGCTTTGGTTGGGGACAGTTTGACGAAGTATGTGAAAGTTATGCATGGTCAAAGTTTAGTTGACTTCTCTTATGGAAACCCTAGTTTGGAATATTCTTGACTTTTGATGATCTGAGGACTTTCCTTGAGGAATCATGATAAACCCTTGATCAAGTGATGAATATCACTTCAAAATGTTGATTTTGACCAAAAATCTTGAAGTTTGACTGTATGTTGACCATAGTTGACTTTTTGATCAATAAAGTTACTTTTCAAGCATCTGAGCCATTGACTGAGCAAACTTGTGATGTAGGGCTTGAAAATTGACATGAGCCTTGTTGAGGACCTATAAAGAAACATGATAGCCACTTGAGACTTTTTCATACCAAATTACCTTGAGAAACTCCAAACCCTAGTTGTAGGCTTTTGGTCTAGGAGGTGCATCTTGACTAGTCAACCCTTGGGTGCCTTGGCCATTTGAAGAGCCTTGAAAGAATGCTTTAAAGAAAAATGGGAGGGTAAATTTTGGGGTACAACAACGACTCTTACTATTCCTTTTATTTTCTATTTAAAGACTCGCTCCCTCTCAATCTTTTCACTCATCTCTCTCATTCTCTTGTATCGTGAAATCCTTCTTTGCTTATCTTCCTCCATTCATGAATGGTTTCAAATACTTTCCATGGTAACGCAAAACTTCTTTTTGTGATCAATAAAAAATTGGTTAACTTCACATAACTAAAAAATTAGGATTTTTATCTGATGAAGGATGTTGTAATACGATGAGAGAACTGACTTTTTGGTTTTATCCAAATGTGTGGATAGCAAGAGTCGCCACCGACTTTTCTTTTATCCAATATTTAGGAAAGGTGAAAAGAACAGGAAAAACCTTTGATAGATTTTGAGTTCGGGGGGTAAGTCATGAAAAGGGAAGGTATTAACACCCTTTTCATCCGTAGTTATCTACGGGCTCTTAATTGCTTAACTCACTTTGAAAACTTGCTTTGTGTGTGTGTGATTTGTTTGAAAATGTTCTGAAATGCCAATGTAAGGCTAACTTTGTAATGATTCTTGTATCAGTCCTCAAGAATGTATACAAAGTGTTTTTTGAAAATATTTGTTTGAAAGTGATGTGAAAATGTATTGTTTATGAAAAAGGTTGTGAGAAAGCAATTAGGAGTTCTTGCCCACTAAAGTATTTCTTGTTATTTTCCTTCTCCTTTAGAGATAGTACTATCCATACCATTAGTTGGTAGGTAATCCTATCTATTGGATATGAAGGGACATGCGTAGGGTCATTGTATGGTCATCAAAGTAGAAATCGTATCGGAGGGACTATCATCATTTTTAGGCAACTCGAAGGGTCATCGAGAGACTATGATCTTTATTTGAAGGGACTATGATGATTTGATCGAGGGTCTTTTGCTAAAGTATCCCTACTTTCAAGGAACGTGACCATTGTTTTGTAAGGCAATAAGAGAGGTTACCCTAGAGGTTCAAGTGTGAAAAGTGTGTTAGTTTCAGTTATATTATCTGGAAAATTAGGTTTTCTATATTGCTTTTAGTCTTGCCATACAAACCCTAATTACTAGCAGTTAAGTATGTACAGAAAAATAAAGTGCGGAATATAAAACCTAAGCTATTACATGGCTTTGGGAGAGATACATAGGTATAGAAATTTACGGGAAAGTAAACCTACACTATTACATCCTCGGAGCAGATACATAATAGGAAGAAAATGCGGGAATATAAATCTAAGTTATTACATCGATAGTGCGACCAATACATTTTTGTCTAAGAAAAATTAAATAGCAAAAAGTAAATAAGAAAAAGAATGTTAAAATGTTAAAATGTTTTTGTGGAAAAGTAATTTGACTGATAATAGTAATAAAACCTAATTATTCTAATTGATTTTAATATTAAGAAAAGCTAGTTAACCTAATTAATTAATAAATAAAAACATGTCAAAATTAATTACCAATTAGAAAACCTAATCCTAATTTATTACAGTTTTGAAATAATTAGGGTTTGTTAAGGATTAATTAGAGAAGAATTAGTGTAGAATATAGAAAAGAAATTAGGGTTAGAAAAATAAGAGAAATAAAATGCATGGGGTGGGTGTTGAACCCACGCCCCTGATCTCAAAGAATGCCCTTCTATCCACTGTGCGAGCGCTGCGTTTGTGTTTGAGAATGAGAAACAATCAACATATTGTAAACATGCTTTGTATCCTAGAAAATAAAAGAAAATTTGCACAAGGGCTGGCTCGAACCCACACCCTCACGCATAATGACCATCACTCTTACCACTGGGACACTTGTTGTTACGCGTTGGTATAATCATCATCAATAAACAAATAATGCAATTAAACCATAAATTGAATAAAATAAAACACGCACATTTGATGTTGGGCCAGATTTTGAATGGACCAATTATAAAGTGCCACACCTAGGTCGCTTGAGACAAGGAGGTCAAACCACCATGGAGGGTGGTCAACTTCATCTTCTTCAATGAGGAGATTTTGAGAACCTGCAAAATAGGTAAAATTGAAACACAAGATTAAGGCTACCCCCCTAAATCGACCCCTGTAAATCAATTGGTGGCGTTAGTTTTGCCTGAAACGGCCTGGAAGTACTGATATGAATGGTACAAACGTGTTTTTCCCTAGCCATGGCAACTCATAATCCCTGCGTCAAATCTTGCAAGTAATGGATCAAAACAGTTATAAGTACCATAATTAACATGAATGTATGCATCAAACGCATTTAAATTGCATGAATTAAAAGTTTGAATTTTAAGAGTATTACCAAACTGGTGCAATCGAGGGAGAGGGTTTTGGTGTGCTTCAAGCTCAGTAAGGCTTGGGATGACCTCCTGGGAACTTCAAGAACACGATAGAATGCTTGGAATTCACTGAAAGTGACTAGAAATAAGGGTTTAAATTTTCCCTAGTTCTTGAAATTTTTTAGATTTTAGGGTGTGTTCTTGTGGAAATGTTTCGTGTCCTCTTGGTCTGAATGTGTTATGTATATATAGAGGAGAAGATTAGGTAAACACATGGGCATGGACATCTCATGCAATTATATCTTTGATTTTTTTTTGAAAATAAGTTCAAATCTTCCAAAACTATGAAGATTTGTTTCAAACATAAGCCACACAATTTCTTGATCTTCAAGGTAGTGTTTTGGGCCTCCAATATGATTAGAACAAAAGTCCACACGCCTTGTATCAATGCTTTCATATTTTATTTGATTTAATTTGAATTTAAATGAATAAAATCCAAATAAAAGAAATGAAAATCATAAAAAATATATAAATGGATTTAGAGGTCTCTTATGAGGTTATAACCATGTTTGGACTTGAAAACTCAGGCCCATTAGCCCAACAATTCAAGTTTTCTCAATTTAGGTTTCATGCATTTTCTCAAAATTTCTCAACTTACACCAATCATAACTCTCAATATTTTTCATATGAAGATGATCTAGGACTTTTTGGAAACCTCAAGATGTCTCCTACAACTCCCGTGTTGGTCATTTTTTCATTTTAATTCTTTATCTTTATGTAAATTGCTTTGACAAAAAATGTCTTTTTTGTTGACTTTTAAAATGAACTGTAAAGTTTTGGCTCATATCTCTCAAATGAAGCATTTTTTTGGTCTTGAGCTTAGAGATATAGAGTTGTAGAGAATTAAATTTCCTTCAAGATAGACTTTGGTTGAGGAATTTATGATGAAATATGTGAAAGTTATGCTTGGTCAAAGTTTAGTTGACTTCTCCAAATGTACAAACATTTTCAACATTTCCCATCCTTCCTCCCAATATGCTGCAAGCGTCACTCATCTAATGTACATCAAACGTATTTATGCAAGTTGTGAGATGATAAATACAACTTCATCCTCCAATTTATATATTCTTCATCTATATAAAGGAGTTTGAAGCATGTAAAAGTAATGAAGAAAAACCGAACGAAGTTAGAAGAAACAAGTGAGAAGCATTGGATGGTGCAACGGAAATAGGCTTGGTACCAGCTACAAGATTAATCGAAAATTCAACTTCTCTTTCGGGTGCACGTCTGGAATATTATCAGGAAAAACTTTAGGAAAGTCACACACAACCTGCAACTCATCAATTGCATCTTGATTCCCAATAGATAAAGATGCCATCAATGAAAAAAACCGAGCTTCGTCTCACAATAACTTGTTCAACTGCCTAGCAGTTAAGAAACCATCTCCCTCTTCCTCTTTAGGAGTAGAAAACCGCACCGACTTGTTATAAAAATTAATATGAACATAGTTATATTGTAACCAATTCATACCCAAAATTACATCCAGACCACTTAAGAGTAAGCAAACTAGATCAACACAGAAGTCTCTATCATAGATGGACAAAGGACACTTCAAGCATACTAGAGAAGTAGTCACCGACCCCTTGGATGGAGTATCGATTACCATTTCTCCATTCATTAAAGACAAGGCAAGACCAAACTTTTTAGCACAATCAATAGCAATAAAACAATGTGTAGCACCATTATCAATAATAGTAATTTAAGGAATACTATTAATGAGACATATACCTCTAATCAAGCGGTCTCCACCAGATGTCTGAGTCCCCGCTAAAGCAAACACCCTTCCACCAGTCTGAGATCACTTTAGTTTCTAACATTGAGTGCTAATATGTCCTTCCTCAGCACAGTTGAAACATATTTCCGCTGTATGTTGACACTCCGCCACCCCGTGTCCAGTCTTACCACAACAAAAACACCTCTTCACTTCCCCAGTACATGCATTACTTCGATGACCATGTCTTCCACATTTGTGACATACAAAACCAGTAGTGGAACCTCCCCCACTAGTCCTCTTACCATCAACCATCCTTTGATTACCCTTGTCAGTCGGAGCATTGTAAGGCTTCCCACGATACTGTTGCTGCTTGCACCTCTTTTCATTGACAATCTTGTAGTGATCCTCACCATCTTCTTCATAAGTCTTGCAGCTGCTCACTAGTTCTAGAAATTTACGGATCCTATGATACTAAATTTCCTTCTTGATTTCTGAATGCATTCTGTTTTCAAACTTTACGCACTTTGAGAATTCAACAGTCTCTTCACTGTAATGAGGATAATAGTTTTCTAATTCCACGAATTTGGCAGCATAATCAGCTATCGATAAATTTCGTTGCTTCAGTTCCAGATATTCTATCTCCTTCTTCCCATGAACATCCTCTGGGTAATACTTCAACAGGAATTCTCTGTGAAACACAACCCAAGTAATAGCCTCTTCGGTGCCTTCCAGTCTCTGGCGAGTAGCAATCCACCCGACATCATCCTCTCGTGCCAGCATATGCGTACTAAAACACACTTTATGTGCATCAGAATAATCCATAATTCAAAAGATCCTCTCAATATACTTCAACCACTCATGCGCTCCTTCAGGATCATGCTTTACCTTGAACGTAGGTGGATGGTTCCTCTGGAAAGTTTCTAAGGCACGAGTCCCATCGTTCCCTGCAGCATTAGGCTGATTCTGCATTGCCTAAACAAAAGCCTGCAACACATTAGCAAGTGCACCATTTCCTCTTCCAGCCATTACTCTGCTTCACATTGCAACATAAAACAACAGTTAGATAGAAAAATATTGACAGTGTTCTACTATCACACTACACTAACGACTCAACAACCTGGCCGGACGGACGAACCGACTTTGATACCAATTGTAAAACCCTATTTCCCCAATGATAATTTTAATTAAAGAAATTAGAGTAATTTAAAATTTTCACATCAATAGAAAATATGATTTCACATCGTTCAACATAATCAAGTTTGCTCAATTAAGATAAGGCAGATACATAACACACATTTCGGATGAACCGACAATAATTCAACATAATATTCAAACATTATAAAATCAACAATGAGTCAATTAAAAAGAGAGTCTACAACACTCCCAAAATCCTCAAAAGACATCAATTAAATAAAACAATCAAGCATTCATCCCCCCAGTATTACGTATCAGAGCAATGACATTCATTCAATAAGAGAAAGCAACCTCTTCTAGACTCCACGACTTCACACTACTCCTGGCTATCTGCATGTTACCCACATGGAGCTAACACTCAAACAGTAAGGGTGAGATATCATAACAATATAATAAGTTATATAACTATAATTAAACAATAGATATCCAACATAGATTCAAGTTCGACAATTATCAATCACACCACTTCTACAAGTCCATAATTCCACAATGCCATAATCCAATGATTCGACAATTCAACAAGTGCAATGCAACTGACTTCAATGTAAAAATTCATTTGGTACCATCAGGGCATAAGCCCTCAACAAATTTCCATATAGGCCAGGGCATATGCCTTCAACAATTACCATAAAGGCTCGGGCGTAAGTCCTCAACGATTGCCATGAAGGTCAGGGCATAAGCCCTCAACAATTACCATAAAGGCTCGGGCATAAGTCCTCAACGATTGCCATGAAGGTCAGGGCATAAGCCCTCAACGACGCATGAAATGCTACAAGCTACAACCATGAATATGAAATTTCAAGAATACCATCAACATAAAGCCAATTTTCAGGCCAACATCACCTTTTTAGTACTATAACATCACCTTTAATTTCTTCGCACATCATGGGTACGACAAACACAACTTGTTTATGACACTTTTGGTGTCACAACTCATCCAACATACACATTCATCATAATTATTTCGATAAATTATTAGACCACTATTATAAAAGTTGATTTCATATTATAGAAAATATTTTTAGCTTCTCAATGGTTTAAACGGTGCATCAAATGGACACCCGAGGCGAAAGTTATGATTTTTAAAATTTTTCAAAAAATGCTGCCAGTAGCAGTGGTAACTGGTTACCAAGTTATGGTAACTGGTTAACGCAAGACAGTAACCTTTTACCTTTTCAAAATTCCTTGCGGTAACCGGTCACCCGCTTATGGTAACCGGTTACTACAAGTCAGTAGCCAATTGTTTAAAAACACAAACAACGGTAACCAGCTACCCATATATGGTAACTGATTATCCATCGCGGACATGCCCAAAAGCATAATTTTTCTGGTACGAATTCCCATCTTCTTCACCCAAAAACCTCTTTTTATGAAATATCAAATACATAAATTATTTTAAATCATCAACACACATCATATACCACCAATATAACACAAACAACACATTAATTTCATCAATTATAAGCAATTTCAACAAACAATCTAACAATTAACCTACACCCAAAACCCTAAATTCAAACCTTCATCTACCCACAATTATACCACCTATTAGAGAGTCAGAACCCCAACCTTATCTTAGGTTCTTGGTTGATTCTTGATCTCTATGGATAATTCCTTTGCCTTAGCTTCCTAGTGCTTTTCTCTTCTTCTACCTTCTATACTTTGGTTCTATTTCACGTACTGACTCTATTTTCCTTTTTCTCACTCTAATATAGTTTAATAATAATATAACTAATCCAATAAATAATTATTTAATTATTATTATAAAATAATAATAATAATTCTAATAATATAATAATAATAATAATCTATATTATTCCACACACCCCTATGTTGCTACACATTTAGCCAAACACCCCAATGACCTCAACTTCTATAATTCTAAGGCATCTAGTCCCCAACAAGGCATCATACAATATCATAAAATACATCAACTCATATGGTTTCACCGTATCATCTTATTATTTAATTAAAAATAATTCTAATTAAAATCGGGGTGCTACAACTCACACCACTTAGAATATTTTCGTCCTCGAAAATTACTTGAGGCAAATAATCTCTGGATAAGCCTCCTGCATCTTTCTCTCTAATTCCCACATTGCATTATCTCTGGAAGGTCCGCCCCAAACCACTTTCATAAGAGAGATATCTTTGCCTCTTAGCTTCTTTACCTCTTGATTCTCGATCCTCACAAGTACGATTTCAACAGTAAGATCATCCCGTACTTGTACATCATCCATTGGAATTACATGCAACAGATCAGAAATATACTTTCGGAGTTACGACACATGGAATACATCAAGAAAATTCGACACATTGGGTGGAAAGGCAACTCTATACGAAATAGCCCCCCACCTTTTCTGAAATTTGATACGGACCAATAGACCTAGGAGTTAACTTCCTTGACTTCAAAGCACGTCCCATACCGGTCAGCGACAATACTCTCAAGAATACACGATCTCCTTCTTGAAACTCAAGGTCTTTTCTCCTCTTATCATGACAACTTTTCTGCCTACTCTGTGAGGCCCTCATCTTCTCTTGGATCATCTTCACTTTCTTTGTAGTTTCTCGTATGATTTCCAGTCCAAGTACGACATTTTCACCAGATTCATACCAACATAACAACGTCCTGCACCTCTGACCATATAACACTTTGAAAGGTGCCATACAATACTAGAATGGAAACTATTGTTATAAGTGAACTCAGTCAATGGAAGGAAAATATCCCATGTACCTCCTTGTTCAAGAACACAAGCTCTCAACAAATCTTCTAGCGACTGAATAGTCCTCTCCGTCTGACCATATGTTTGTGGATGATATGCAGAACTCAATCTCATCTTCGAACCCAACACATCCTGCAAACTCTTCCAAAAATCAGAAGTAAATCTCGGATCTCTATCTGACACCACACTGGACAGAACTCCGTGCAGCTTCACAATTACCCGAATATAAATCTCTACCAACTTTGGTATAGGAAAATTAATACCGATCAGAATGAAGTAAGCTGATTTCGTTAATCTATCGACAATCACCCAAATCACATTGTGCCCTCTTAAAGTACTTGACAACCCCGTCACAAAGTCCATAGATATACTATCCCATTTCCACTCCGGAACGTCTAAAGGTTCTAATAGCTCTATAGGTTTCTAATGTTCAACTTTCGACTTTTGACAAGTCAAACATGCATACACAAACATTGCCACGTCTTGCTTCAACCCGGACCACCAAAATAATTTCTTTAAGTCATGATACATATTGGTAGCTCCCATATGAATACTCAAAATACTTCTATGGCTCTCTTCCAAAATCATCTTTCTCATTTCAGCATTATCTGGAATACAAATTCTATTTTGAAATCTCAACACACCTTGGGTACCTACCTTAAAGTCACTATTTCCAGATTTGTTACTTTCGACCATTAAATCTACCAACTTCACATCTAACTTTTGAGCTTCTTTAATATCATCTAAGAAGTCATTGTTAATTTTCAACATCCCAAACATCACACTCTACAGTGTCACTTCAAAGACCAAACTCAGGTCTCTGAATTGTTTGATCAACTCTAATTCTCTAATCATCATAGAAGAAATATGCAAAGTCTTTCAACTCAAAACGTCAGCTACAACTTTAGCTTTACCTGGATGATAATTCAAGCCAAAGTCGTAGTCCTTCAATAATTCCAACCATCTCCTGTGTCTCATGTTTAATTCCTTCTGATCAAATAGATACCACAAGCTTTTATTATCACTAAATACTTCAAACCTAGAACCATAGAGATAATGTCTCCAATTCTTCAGCATAAATACTATTGCAGCTAATTCTAGATCATGAGTAGGATAGTTTCTTTCATGAATCCTCAATTGTCTCGACGCCTAAGCGACCACTTTATCATTCTGCATGAGCACACCACCTAAACCCAATTTAGAAGCATCACAATATACCACAAATGATTCCTCAGGATTAGGTAATATAAAGATTGGAGCCGTCGTCAATCTCTTCTTTAACTCAACATAACTCTCTTCACATTGGAAGTCCCACATAAATGCTTTGCCTTTACAAGTTAGTTGAGTTAATGGAAGTTCCAATTTAGAAAAAACTTTCAATAAACCTCCTATAATAGTCGAACAATCCCAAAAAGCTTCTAATCTCCGTAATTGATTTTGGAGCTTCCCATTGTAACACTGCATATACTTTAGACAGATCTATCACAATACCATCACCTGAAATAACATGGCCAAGAAAAGTGACTTTTGTCAACCAGAACTCATATTTTAACAACTTTTAATGTAACTTCTTCTATTTTAACACTTGCAATACAATCCGCAAATGTTCAACATGTTCCTCTTCAGGTTTAGAACAAATCAAAATATCATCGTTGAATACTACAACAAACTGATTCAAATAAGTGTTAAAGATACGGTTCATATATTCCATAAACACTCCTGACACATTGGTAACACCGAAAGGCATCACTGAATACTCGCAATGTCCATACCATGTTCTAAAATTTGTCTACTGAATGTATCCATCCTTCACTCAGATTTGGTGATAACCCGCTCTTAGGTTAATCTTGCTAAATACATGTGTACCCACCAATTGGTCCATCAAGTCATCTTTTCTCGGAAACGGGTACCTGTTTTTGATTGTCACTTTATTCAACTGCTAGTAATCGACACACAATCTCATAATACCATCTTTCTTCTTCACAAGCAACACTGGAGCTCCCCAAGGTGACACACTTGGTCTCACAAACTTCTTTTCAAGTAATTATTTTAATTGCTTCTTCAATTCTGACAATTCAGATGCTGACATCATGTATGATGCCATGGAAATAGGCTTGGTACCAGGTACATGATCAATAAAAAATCCCACTTCTCTTTCGAGTGGCATATCTGGAATATCATTAGGAAAAACTTTGGGAAAGTCACACACAACCTGCAACTCATAAATTGCAGCCTGATTCTCAATAGGTAAAGATGCCATCAATGAAAACAACTGAGATTTGTCCTACAATAACTCCTTTAACTGTCTAGAAGTTAAGAAACTATCTCCCTCTACCTCTTTAGGAGTAGAAAACATCATCGACTTATTATAGAAATTAATATAAACATAGTTATATTCTAACCAATTCATACCCAAAATTACATCCAGACCACTCAACGGTAAACAAACTAGATCAACACGGAAGCCTCTATCATAGATGGAAAAAGGACACTAAGCATACTAGAGAAGTAGTCACCGACCCCTTGGCTGGAGTATCGATAACCATTTCTTCATTCATAGAAGACAAGGTAAGACCCAACTTTTTAGCATAATCAGTAGAAATAAAACAATGTGTAACACCAGTATCAATAATAGTAATTAAAGGAATACTATTAATGAGACATATACCTCTAACCAAGCGGTCTCCACCAGATGTCTGAGTCCCCACTAAAGAAAACACCCTTCCACCAGTCTGAGCTTGCTTCGGTTTCTGACATTGAGTGTTAATACGTCCTTCCCCACTGCAGTTGAAATATATTTCCACTTTGTGTTGACACTCCACCACCTCCTGTCCAGTCTTACCACAACAAAAACACCTCTTCACCTCCCTGGTACATGCATTACTTCGATGACCAGGTCTTCCGCATTTTTCACATACAATACCAGTAGTGGAACCTCCCCCACTAGTCCTCTTACCATCAACCATCCTCTGCTTACCCTTGTCAGTCGGAGCATTGTAAGGCTTCCCACAATACTGTTGCTGCTTGCCCCTCTTTTCATTGAAAATCTTGCAGTGAGCCTCATTGTCTTCTTCATAAATACTACAGCTGCTCACTATTTCTGGAAATTTATGGATCCACTGATACCCAGAAAGAGGATCTCAACATGGACTTCTCAATAAGCTGATGCTTTAGAAGCCACAAGTATTCTGAAAGAAAGGAATTATCTTAGAGTTGCTGCTCTAAGATCAGAAAACAAGATTGCACCAAAAACAAGCTTTCATGTCAAAGATCAGAAGTCAAGATTTGTTGGTCAGAGGAGTTGTTGCTCGTAACTCTAAAGACAAAGTCAAGTTTCTGAACTCATCAAAGGAAAGCTTCTACCTCATATTTAGAAGTCAAGATTTGTTCATCAACAAAGCTGTTGCTTCTAATTCTGAAGACAAAGTCAAGATTCTGAAGACTCGGTTACTTCTTGGAATATGCACATATAACTTTACGTCAAAAGTATTGCATCAGAAGACAGATCAAGGAAAGATAAATCTTCAGGACTCATCACTTCTACACATCATGTACAGATCAAAGGAACGTTATATTTTCTGAACTCATCACTTCTACACATCATATAGTCCATCAGAAGACAAGATCAAAAAAGATATCTTCTCAAGCCAATCTACTTCATTAGAAGTCATATTCATCAGAAGGCAATATCATCAAAAAAACACATAAGAATGGTTAGTACAAAGGTACAATTATACATTCCACTCAAATGGATGTACTGTGTACTATTTGTCTCCCACGATCAATTCCTACCGTTATGGTAGCTGGCAAGATGAAAGTGATGCGTGTACTAATACAAAGGTCTACTTCCTCAACATCTATATAAAGGATCAACTGTTTCATTTGAAATTGCAAGACTTGGATACAAGAACAATAACACTTCCAAAATCAAAGCAAAGAAAAAAACAAGAAAAAGAATCAAATCAAAGAAAAAGAAAAAGATCAAAACACAAGAGTTGTTACTCATATTGTGTTGATATTATTATTTGCTAGAACACATAAGTTGTTGCTCATTACTGTGTTGTTATTATCATTTTTTAGAACACAAGATTTGTTTCTCATTATTGTGTTACTATTGTAAATCGTTTGAAAACAAGAGTTGTTGCTCATATTTGTGTTACATAATCAGGACTTAAACATTTGAGTAATCCCCTTGTAAGAAGAATCTTATAAACACACCATTTAACTGTATGTTGATCAAGTCCTTTTCTAAGGCAAAGAGAATTTTCCTTCAAGGGATCGGATAGGTCAGAAGCCTTAAGGAGTTGGTGATTATTATATCTCTTAATGGACCAGGTATGTCTGAATTCTTAAGAGATCACTAACAGGTTATCATTGCTTTAGAGAAATATCCTTCAAGGGACCAGGTAGGTCTGAAGCCTTAAGGAGTTAGTTATTGTTATATCTCTTAGGGAACCGGGTAGGTTAAAATTCATAAGGGATCACTAACAGGTTATCATTGTTGTTAGTCACCAGCGGGTAACCCGTGCATTTGTTGTTAGTCACCGACGGGTAGCCCGTGCAATTGTAATCAGTTTGGTTATAGTGGATTAAGTCATTTTCTAAGGCGAAATCACCTTGGCGGGTGGTCAGGATTAACCTTTTCTAAGGTGAACTTGTATAAATAGAAAGTGTCATTATTTCTCTTCTATAACACTATTTCTAATTCTGATTGTTTGCGTAAAGCACTTCTAAATGAAAAAGTTTTTAAAATCCAATTCAAACCCTCTTTCTTGTGTTTTTCTCAACCTTCAAAAATCGCCTTGGCGCGTGGACTGGAAGTAACCTAGTTAACAGTGAACCAGGATAAAAATACTTGTGTTCATTATCATTGTTACTTTTGTGTTGTTTGTGTTTGGGTGAACGGAATTTTTTTAATCTTGAAACCCAATTTAAAACCTATTTTCTTGTGTTTCTTTGAATCTTTAATCTCAATTAGTGTCAACAAAAAAAATAGTATTTGACAAAGGGCTTGTAAAAAAGGAGTCAATCTCCTAATTTAGTAAGTGAGTGAACTTATGTAAGCAAACGGGATTTTCCGTAAAAGTATAAGGTTATAAACACACACACACACACTAAAAACTTTTTCAAATGCTTTACCAAAAGAAAACTCTTTGAAAAACATATGGAAGTTGTTTCAAATCAATCAGGAGCTGTTAAAATAGTCATGGGTGAAATTTTGACTTTTCTAGTCAATTAGATCAAATAGCCAATCAATTAAAAATGCACAAACTTGAGGACTAAGGTAGTTTAAATGCATCCGAATTATATAAAATGACTATATATCTTAAACTTCCATTTGAGAACTTATAATCGGTTGTTTTAAACATCTAATCGATTATCATTTATGTCTAATAGATTAGGTAACGACAAAATGTATCGAATGAAAATTCTTTTTTTTTGGAAAAACTCAATCCTATAAGTAGAGGCTCCTTTTCTCATTTCAAACCATCTAGAATCGTGTTTTGATACTTTCATCTCTCTCTCTGTAAGTTTTATTTAACTTTCACTCACTAAATGTTATAGCCAAATATTTTTGTGAGAAAATTTCCTTTGTGAGTGAGGATACTTTTGTAATTCTAAAAAGGGTTGAATTGTAAAATTCAACCAGGGAATCTTTTGTATATACCTTGGTTGAATACGTCGAATTAGGGATTATTTGTGGTTTGAAGCTAATCCCGATAAAAGATTAGGTTGTCGATTATGTGATAAGTCCTAGGTTTTGGTTGAAGATTAGCCATTGTTGAAATATTCATTAGTTCTTAGTTAGTGTGGTCAAAACTAAAATAGGTTAACGATTAGTCTGGTATTAAAATCTTCATAGGTTAGAGATTAGTCTGGTCAAAATCTCGTAGGTTGTTTGGCTTGTCTTTGTAAAACCAAAGGTATTGAGCTCATATATTTTGGAACTTTAAGACTAACTTCCCCAAGGTCCTCATTCATGGAAAGGAGACTAATCACTTCAATCCATCATTGGGAAGGAAGATTGACCACTTCACTCTCAAAAATATATTGAAGAAAAGACCTAAAATTCCATATCTATCACATTATAATATTTGGTTGAAAATCAACCATCATTTCCTTGTATAAGGGGGTTCGTGAGTCTTTCGTACTAATAGCTCTAAACTATTATTGGAAACTCTCAAGATCAATTCTTAGGGAGATAAGTAGATCCTTTTCATTTGACTGAACCTCTATAATTTATGGTGTTCTTATTCTTCCCTTAACTATTTAATTTATGCAATTTACTTTCCGCTGCTTAGTTTTTGAAAATATTTTTAAACTCTGATTTAACTTGCCAAAAGTTTTCAAAACCACACAATTCACCACCTCTTGTGTGCGAAGTCTCAAGTTCAACAAGTAGCATCAACGCCTAACTCCAGTTTAATAACTAATCGTCTCATGAGGAAGATGACTTTCAACACAAGATCTTTTTTAAATTCACCACCACTTTTTGAAAATAGAAATTTTTTATTTGGTAAGCTAGATTTAATTTTTTTTCTTGAAAGCTTTGATCATAAATTATGGGAAACAATTATAACAGGTTCGATTTACCCCTCTCATCAAATAGATGATGAAGCAGTGGATAAAACCTATTCTCTTTGGGCCTAAGAACAAAAGATAAAGATTGATATAAATCTTAAAACCAAGAATTTTATAATAATTTATTTAGATGATAGTAAGCTTTTCACTGTTCGTCATTGTAAAACCGCCAATGAAATGTGGGATACTCTGGAAAAGATATGTGGAGTTTCTTCGAGTATCACACTAGAGAAGATGAACACACGAGGCAATGAAAATAATAGTCATGGATGTTCTTCTATATTTAGAAATATATGAATTTTCGATGGAAATTGTTTTACTAACAAATATCTAAGAAATAAGAATTGGAATATTAATCAAACTCTTAAATCTATAGATGGGAGCCTTCATGAATTTTAGGAAAAATTAAGAAAGAAGGAAATCATAGAAAAGATGAATGAGTTGATTCAACTAACTAAAGATGAACAAATCCAAACTGAAGAATCATCATCCTCATCTTGCTCCTATCATACAACTCCAATTCAATCCTTCATAATAACATACTCAGTTGTTGAATGATCAACATCTGACAAAGGATCCTCTTGTTCAAGGAATGAAAAAGAAGATGAAAAAGTTTCTTCAACATCTGAACAAAGAAGATGAGGAGAAACATCAACCTCAGGGAGAAACATGAAAGAACCGTCTTCCAACAAATAAGATATAATATGCTCAAAGGAACCCAATGAGGGAGATATGCTTTCGAGATTAGAAAATGAAGATATCAGAAAATAGAAGTTTCCAGTATGTAAATGCACCCATTGTAAGAAAATTGGACACCTAAAATCTGTTTTCTTTAAACTGAAAAGATCTAAAGGTAGTCACCTAAGGTCTTCCATTAGTAATACACCTGGGCCCAAGAAGATGATATGGGCACCAAAGGTGAAACCTTGTGTGTTTTGCAGGATTACTTTGCAGCTGGAAGTCTAAATGATTATTTGAAGAAGCTATACAAAATATCAGTATACTCTATAAGTATACATGATTTACGAAAGTCTCTGATCATGAAGATGAACGATGATGACAAATGTCAATTGTTCTGATCAAAACAAAAGATTTGAGAGTATCTGAAAATTGATGATATAAAAATGATCAGGTGAATGAATAAGTCTGTAATGGACTTATCCATTTTATGGATTGATAAAACAAAATTATACCATATATTTGACTTGACTCACATGTATTTAGTACCGTTTTTGTTTATTTATATCTTGTTATGCCGATATTTCTATTTTATTTCAGGCACATTCTAACACAAAGCTCACATGCGAAAAAAGGACGAGAAATGGCGAAGAAATAGAGAAGATTGGAAGAATGGAAGAAAAGAGCAGAAAAATGAATTTTGTAAGTTGTGGCCCTCGCCACAGCTAAGTACGCCATGTCTTCCATTTTTAAACTATGGCCCTCACCACATCAGTAATTCACACCAGCTTTCCTAATTTTTCTCCATGAGTCTAGTCTTCCTGATTTTTCTCCATGAGGTCACTTTTCCTGATTTTTCTCCATGAACATCATGAAAATCTGGGTCACTAGCAGAGGGGATATAAAGGAATGAAGGAGAGGTTTTTGCGGGGGGTGGGGGGGGGGGGGGGATGCAATTTTTTAGAATTTTATTCTAGGTAGAAAAATTGACTATTGTAAAAGTCTCAGTTTCTCACGTCGAAGAACTGCGACCACTTAGAATTATGAGCTTTTTCTGTGTACTTGGATCAATAATTAAACAATCTTGCCATCATTCCCAATTTCAATTCACTTTTGTTTCCAGGTTTAATTTTATCCGTCTATTTTATTACTGCTTATTCAACCCAGTTCCAGTTTTAATCATTTGGTAATTTCTAATTTATTACTATTGTTTCACTTTTATTTTCCATCTGAATTTATGTATCAGTCACTACACTTATTTAGTCGAAACAAGTTTTTCTGTTCCAATTGCAATTTTATACTAGTTGTGTTTACTGTTATAAACACTTACAAATGTTCAGCTTAATTAAACACAATATATTTCCCGCAATTATGTTCGGCTAAATTGTTTTGAGTCTGGTATGTGAGGACCGTCGTTTCCGACGGGACTCGCTAACAATGTTGTCCTGATAAATTTAACTGGAAAAATATGTTTTGGTCTTTATTTTTAAACTCAATTTAATTAGCTTTATCACGAGAGTGAGAAGTTACTTAACACTATTTCGTCACGAGAGTGAGAAATTAACTAAGGTTCAAGTCGGTACTGCGAGAGCATGAGGGTCGAACCAGATAGTAAAAATGGGGCATCGATTCCTAAAGAGGGCGAGAGCGCTTTAGGTATCGATTAAGACTTATTTAGTTTTTAAAACGCGTTCCTTGATTAGAATGGGCGAGCAAGAGCAAAATCACATGGTTAAAGAACGTGACTTTATTCAAAAATCACGAGAGTGTGAGGTTTAGTCTTTAAGCTAATATTTTCTACTAGACGCGTTTTTAACATTATTATAAGCCAACGAGTTACATAGTCCCCGTGGTACATGGAATACACATTCCAATCTCTCTTTTCTTGTATTTATCTTAATCTTTATTTTATTTCAATTTTAGTTCTTAGTTTCCCCTAAATCAATTATTCATTAGCCTTAGCTTTACAAAGCGACAATAGATTACAGTAGGTTGATATTGCTCTTTGTGGGTTCAATAATATTTTATTTTACTTTGATATTTCCGTGCACTTGCAGACACATCATAGATTTATCAACTCTCACATCAACAAATGTGTGGAGAAGGATACACCATGTGGTGTCTTCCCTTTAGGGAAATATTTATCATTTTTTATAAAGGAGGTAAAATTAATTTAATGTTGAAATGATCAAGAAAATCTAATTAAGCCCTTAAAATAATTATTTAGTCATTTAAAATAAATTATGTATAACCCATAAAATGAGTATTTTTAAGTGTTTCCTGGAAAAGGGGTGCCGAAGAGTGACTTGGGACTACAAAGCTCAAAGCCCAAAAGAAAAATGATATATTGGGCTAATAAAATCAATTAGCATTTTGATTTAATCGATTAGATCATTTGAAAAATAAAAAATTCTAACGTTAGGGTTCCCCTCAATGGATAGTTGGAAGAATAAATGTTGTAATAAACACTTGCAATAGAAAACTATCAGTCTTTACCATTTCTAACCGATTAGAACATAGATCTAATCATTTAACAAAATCTATAAAAGCAGGTAAGTTCTCATTCTTGGTCATTCCATCATTTTTCTACTTACTCTTATCATACAAACACACAGTTCTCTAAATCATAATCATCAGAGAAAATAATTACCCCAAATAGAACCCACTCTTCCCAACCTTCATTCTTATACTTCTCCGAAGAATTCTCCATTCAAGCCTAAGAAACCAACTATAACCTTTACTACTCCAATAGAGAAATTTTCACCTCTCATTATTTAGATGATAAACTCTTCAAACATTTCTCCTTCATGGAAGCATTCATAGCTATAGGGTTAAGGAGTTTTGTTTTTGAGAAACCCCAAGAGAGGTACCCAGATTTGGTAAAAATGTTCTACATAATCTCTCATTCACAGATGGAATTATAAACTCTGAAGTCAAGAATCATCTCATCACCTTATCCCTTGAAGACTTCACTACTATTTATAACCTACCCTTCTTAGAGAAAGACTATGATCAAATGGATCTTGAAGGTAACAAATTTAATTTTGAAATTCTTTATCACTCACTACTCATTAATCCCACTTCCACAATTCTATCTCCCTTTAATGCTGGAATTACTCGCATAAATATTAGATTAATCCACTACACCACAAGTTGTGTTTTGTTCCCAAGGAAGGGAAACTATAACACCCTTTCAAAATTATACATCCCTTTTGTCTAGTTCTTGGAAAACCAAGTCCCAAAAAAATTGGGAAGATGCAGTTCTCCACCATACATTAATACAAAGAATACATTTCATGACAAAACTTTCACATCAGCCAACAAAAAACCGAGGTATAATGCCAAGGTGTGCCATGTTTTATTTGTTTTAAAAAATAAAACCACATATTTCCTTAATTTTTTAATATAACCGAGGGGAAAAACAATTCAGGATACGCTTCAAATCCCGACTATTGCAATTTATGTTTTTATTTCTTTATAAGTGTAAAGAAAATGATATATCCCTTCGGTTTCCTTAATAACTGACAGATAAAATAATAAGCTTTTACTATAGAAGCAGTCATTAAACAGACTTTACCCTAAACCTAACTTATATGTAGCTTCCCCAAACTCGCATGCATCATTCTTTGGGATAGATTGCAAGACAGAAAAAATATTCAATGTTCTGCGTTCTTCTACCTTGAATACAATATTTTTTTCTGCCCCTGCAATTTATCTTATACAACGGTGTTGTTGTTGATGTTGTATTTTTTTAATAACCTCTCTATGTTGTAAATCAAGGAAAAACACTATTTTTCTTAGTTGACGACATTGAGAAATTTATTCACCGGTTGTAAAATGCACAATAAAAAATGGTGACTGGTAAAAATTAAAATGGAAATATGACATGTTACTTTAAATTCTTTATCATTTACCATTTTTTATTTCAAACTTATTACCTCGTTTTTTTTTTCTAAAACTGAGGGATTGACTTATTTTATTTTATTTTTCTATTTAAAAAAGAAAATACCTTTCCCCTCAGTTTTCTAACATAATCGAGGGCATATGTTATACAATTACAACAACAAATATCTATCCTACATTCATAAAGGAACAATAATCAAGATTTTGCCAAGACATCAATCCACAACAAAATAACTACATCCACCACTATATATTTTGTTATCTTTGTCATGAAAGCATTTCTTCAAGATTATCAAATCTTTGCTTCAATCTATGATAGATTGTAAGTGCAAAAAATCATTCTTGATTCGAGTTAAACAAAGAAGGGAGATAAACCTTTGAAAATATTGGAAGCACATTCTTGATTCAAAATATGGAATAACAACAACGATGATGAATTTCAATATTATGCGCATACAATGTAATGCTAAAAAAACTTATTCCAATAAGTTTTTGTCAAAAGCGACGAGATAATATAGCGTGATTATTGAGGATATAGATCAAATCTTTGTCATCCATTTTATGATTATCAATGCTCAAGATACTTACATTAGTGATTTATGTGAAACATAACATACATCCATTATAAAAGCATTCCAAATATAATTTTTTTTTCTTCTGAAACATATAACATGAAAACTTTGAAGCATAAAGAAACTTCGTAAAGTTGTCTATGATGGATTGTAAGTGCAGAAAATAATTTGGGTTCAAGATTATGTTCTTCAATAATCATATAATTGTATATTTATGTTATATAACAAACTCTTTTTTTGTTTTGCTCAGAAACAAATGAATGCAAAAGACATTTAGAATATATTGCACCCGGAATTTTTGCTTCCCCAAGATTTCAATGAAACGAGGATCCAACATCTAATATTCACAAACAATGATGATGAATCAGATTAAAAAATTGTTATATATTTTTACAGAAATATTTTGTGTAAACGATATAAAATTCTATGTAAACCAGTGTTTTAAAAACTAGACCGGTCATCAAACCGGTGAGAGTACTGAGTCACTGGTTTATTGGTCGAACCATTGGGTCACTGATCAAACTGCATGACCAAACAGGATTAAACTGGATAACTTGGTTGAATAGACTGGTCATTATAATAAAGTTGTATAAGTATAAAACAGGTAGAACCAGATGATTCAGTCTCTATAAAATATAACTAGCACTTAAACTTTAAAAATATATCATATCATACATTCACAAGTTCATAGTTTAAATTCAAATTTTAAACATAGGTATTGTAGTGGTAGAAATGTTGAGACTAAACCATTGGATTGACTTGACTCGCACAGATCAAATAAAAATCGTCACCGTGCTTTATTATTTCGAAAGAAATGGGAAAAGAGAGAGTAACCCAAAAAGAGGGGGAGAGAATCTAAGTTCGGGGGTTGATTATGCAAAGGGAAGATATTAGCACCCTAAACATCTACGGTACTCCGCAGGAACCTCTTTGAAAATTTGTGTATTTTGGCTATAACTGTTGTATACAAAAATAGATTGTGGGGATGAGAAAAGAAGTATTTTTTACAATTTTTGTACATGCGCGGTTGTGAATCTTTAGTGCCTACGTACCACCTTCCGTGCAATAGGGGATCAGGGTACTCGTAGTTCACCTTTAAAAAAAATCAAGACACAAGTGTGTTGGATAATTTTAAGAGAAGAGACATCATCATCTTATTCGAGTGGAAGGACATACTTACTACCCATGATTATGAGAAAGGAGAATTTGGGTCATCTCAAAGTGGAGGATATGGCTTGGATTTTAAAATCAACAAAGCCTCACTCAACACCCAAGTGAAAAATATCTCGCTTCACTATATATTGTAGAAGTATAGTAGCTCGCATCACTACAAGGATTGACAAGAGTCTAATCTTTTGAGAAAAGTTTTAAAGTAAAAATCCAAAATGGAAAAATGGTTTGAATGAGATTAATTGACTTTTAGTCTTCTCACAAAAAATGTCAAAGTATTATTGAGTTGGTTAAAGTTTGATTAAGAAAATATTTTTGAAAATGCATGGACCTAAGTCCAAGTTTATTGTGAAATCGGTTCAAGTTTAAAAATAAGAATAGTTTTGAAAAGGAGGGAGAAGATTTTTGAAATTAAATAAGATGGGAGTAGATGAAGGGACAATCCTAAAGCATAAGGGTAAAAGCTAGGGAAAAGATCCGTCTAACCAATAAGAAGTCAACAATTGACACAATGAGTTAATGTAGAATTCCCATCCTTTGAATTTGAAACCAAACAAGCAAAGATATTAGACCTCTTAAAAATACCAAACTTTCGATGCATTAAGTCTTCATAAAAATTGGGCAGAGTAACAGCTGTATATAGATAAATTCTCAATCAAAGACAAAGCATATAATCAGAATAACCTGCACACAAAGAAAACAAACAACCCAATATCTTGGGGTAAACCCCAAGAACTCTAAACAAAATAACAATAGAAGCCATAAGGGTCTCAAGGTAGGTCAAGGTCTCTACTCATAAATCCAAGAAGTCCATAACTCCATCAAGGCAAGGATAGTAACCAAATAGTCCAAGTAACCTTAAATTTTTTTATTGTTCAAGTTGGTTATTAGGTATCTTCAAAAAGAAAATGAAAAGCTCAAGTGAGCAAAATAAAATTGACATGAAAATAAATTCTCAAGTGAGCAAAGATGAAAATAACATGAAATGAAATGATAACATAAATGGTGCTTAAAGTAAAAGCATAAAGTAAAAGCACAAAAAATAAAATTCAATTGTTAATGAGTTAGAAATTAGAGGTTAATTGAATGACCATCTTGAAACTTGCATTTGAAAACTCATTAGAAGATTGATAAAATCAAAGCCTCTCAATAACAAGTTTCATTTGCTTTTTTTCAAGTATATCATTCATTTCTAAATCTTAAGGAAACAATAAATGATCAACAACGTTTAAATGATTCGCTTAATCCAAAATTTATGAAGATTCATTGGAGGATTGATAAGACCAAAGCCTCTTAACAATGAACCTTAAGGTTATTGGATCAAAGGTTTCAAATTAAACATACTTGGGCTTGCAAACATAGGTTTGGGCCACGAATGATCTTCTCGAATCGGGACAAAATTTAGCGCTTTGATAAGCAATCGTAAGAGGACTTATATAGAAGTTGCACCTATTTTGAGGCTGGTCAATAGAAATCTATGTACCATATGTTTAGAGAAATAATATGTAGATCATTCTCTAACAATATGTGGTACAAGTAAGAAGAGGATGAGATGAAGAGGGAAGGGGAATATTTGAATCAAAAAGAAATTTGATCTAACTATCATTAAAATAATCCATCCATTTTGGTGGAGTTAAACTCAACACTCAATATCCAATGATGTTAATAAAGTTTATGATCAACAATCACATAGTCAGAATATATTAAAAAATAAATTGCATTTATTGAATAAAATAAAAAGAAAAATGATTTTTAATTTTTTTAAAATGAAGATAAAAGGGAAAATAACAAACTATATTTAAAGTGACAAAGAAAAATTAGAAGAAACTATAGAAAAGTCAAAAATGATCTCAAATATTTTCATTAAATTTTTGCTAATTTTTAAAACAGAAAAGTATTTTTAAACTAGTTAAAATGACTCAAATAAGTGAAAAAAAAGATCAAAAATAGTAGAAAACAAAATAAAATTTTAGAAAAATTTCTGAAAAGTCAGAAATAGAGAAAATGATCTTGATAAATATTTTTACAATTTAAAAAATGCCAAGAAGTATTTTTTAAATAATTAAAATAAAGCAAACAAAACAAAAATTATGAAAAATATCAAACATTAAAATAAAAATATGAAAAATATTCACAAAATCAGAAATAATTCAAAGTTTTTTTGTATATTTTTTTATAATTTTTAGATAAAAAATAAGAGTTATGAATTTTTGAAATTAAAACAAATTTAAAACAAATTTTGTAAAAAATAAATAAATCAGAAAAAATGTGAGGCGTTTGATCTAATTTATTAAAACACGCTGGCGCGTCAGATGCTAAAAAATGATGATGTATGGTGATCCACAGTCAACAAGCGCGCACTGGAGTCACGAAAGTCAGACCAATCACAACATTTCAATTGTCTTGCTCTCATTGGTTAAAGAGGCCACGTAGGTCATCTTCAATCTCCAGCTACCCTACAACTAGGGAGAAACCATGATCCTTAAATTTGTAAATTTAGACGCTCATAGTGGTGTCATTAGATGCGTCTCTTCCAGACGATTACAACCATATCCTCGCGCCAAATTTATATAAAACACAGCTTACTCGATTTGGAAAAAATCAGAGATGTTTTGAAAAATTTGAAATTGAAAACAGAAGTATCAAACACATTGATTCACCAAAGTTGAGTTAATAGCAAGCATCAGTGAACATCATAGACCATTCCAGTAATTTGAGTTAGAAGATTTGGTGCCTTAAACTACCTGAACGAAGTCAGATGAACTTGCTCTGTAAATGGACTTGGCTAGCACGATTCAGGACACCTCAAGGCTTGATTCTTCTTTTGTTAGCTTCATTGAAGTTCAAGGATGAAGGATCATTGAAGAAATTGGATTGAAAAGTGGTGAAAAGAGGAATTCAAAATCTCAGAAAAGGGTGTTATGGAGGGAGTTTGACAGGGTGATTTTGGCTGTTCAAGCTTGAGAAAATGAGTGAGATATAACCCTCTATTTATAGGAAAACAAATGGGATGCTCAAGCGTGTGGAATGATGAAGTTTGTAGTAAATTCGTGTGAAGTTGCAAGCATGAAAAGTATGACTCATATTTTGCTCAAAACTCAGCCAAAACATGCGTTTCAAGGTGCTAATCACTTTTGAAAGATTTTTAAACATGATTAGAAGTAAAAACGTGCAATAATTTAGTGATTAGAAGCTGAATTGTGCATTTCAAATTCCGACTTGGAGGAAAAATCAGTTTCAAGTGGCTGTCTTTGAACTCATGGTGTGCATAATTTAGGGAACCTTATGGCATGATTCTTGAAGAATTTAAAAGATAAGGTCACAAACTTTACAATGTGCAAAGAGTGATATCAATTGGATGCTTGAGCTAAAAGTTGTGATGAATCAATGTTGAGAAAAATATGCTGACTTTTTGTACTTGGAAAATTTTTAAGTTTTTCTTCAAAAGTGACCTATAATTTTTTGAGTTCAACCAAGGCTTTCCTCCAAAATTGAGCTTTGATAAATGATGCTAGTTTAAAGTAGACTTACCAAAGAGAATTTTGAAACTTGAATCACTCAAAGATACCAATGAAAAAGTTATGGCCTTGTGAAGTTGGTGAAAATTCATGAGATGACCTATAATCTTTTGAATTCTTAGGGTATCTTCCATCCATTTTAAAGCTTTGCACATAAAAGAAGAGTTGAAGTTCACATCCTTAATATCATTGTGGAAAAATAATGGGCTCAGGGAGATAACAATTGTCAAATTTATGATCTTTTGAAGTCACATAAAAGAATTTGATGGCATATCTAGAGGACTTGTAATGTTTCTTCATCATTAGGCATCTTCCACATAAAATTTTCTTTAAAGTTGTGAAGTGATTGGTCGATATCCTTTTAAATATAAGCATGCCTTTGGAACCACTCAAAAATACCAAAAGATGAGCAAGATATAACCCTTAGAAGTTCAAAACCCTAGCTCCTAGAGCAACAAAATACCTTGGAAACCCCTTTCAATTTTGACAAACTTTCTTGCACAAATACTTTTGTCATGTGAGTAGAAGTTGTTGAGGATGATAATGAGAAACCATAGAAACTATAATAAATTCCAAATATTAAGAATTGAGGGAATTATGCACTTGTGATCAATGAATCAAGAACTTGTCCAATTAAGTAAAACTTCTCCAATCAAACTTTGCATCTTTTGACTTTCTCTAACAAATTGAGGCATGATGAATCATAGTAGACCTAATTATGATGTTTATTTGAAGTAATCTCAATGATTAAGATTAAATATCAATGAAGCTTTATTGAATAAGGCATGGACATAAACTCATGCACCTATGAATCACCTAATGATATGTGTTGTGCCTTCACCTATAGGATCATCAATTAGAGCAAACATTCATTTTATTTGTTAGTTAAAAGTTAATCAACACAAATAAAATATGGCCACAATATACAAATCAAGGTGCTTGGTGATTCCTCATGAGAAAACATAAATATAGGGAGAAGAACCAAACCCAATTGTGATCTTGATATGGTTGAATTGATATGAGATGATAAAGGAATATTAGGGGAAAAAATTGGGGTACAACAGCTGCCCTTATTTAAGTGTCTTCTATTCGGAGATACAAAGGTCAAAATCTTCGTGTCGGCGCAACTGAAGATACTTAAATATAAAACAAGCCCTATTTTTGGCCCTAAGAAGCCATGTAATGCTTATGATTGTGCATGCAAACAAACAGATCCAAAAGTGACAGGGGACATCGCTGGGGAAACAGAAAATAAACTAAAGGATCAAAAGAAAATTCGACCAAGAAAATAAATCACTGGTGAACAGAAGACTCGACTCTATTGGGGTAAGGCCTAAGGAGGAGACAAAGTAACATAAACTCAAATATTGAGGAGAGAAAATAAAGGATAATAGTGATCGACAGATAACCGTAAACTATCCACTCACTAAGAAGATAGTAAAAAAGGTAATGTCAACCCACAAGGGGGAAAGAAGTGGTAGGATAATACCAGCAAACATCAATATTAGGGTAAGTCACGAATGACCAGCATCAGTACTTATAACTGGAAACAACTGAATTCCTTAGAGAAAAGTGAGTCTCAACGATGAACTATCTCCCATAATGACGAGACTACCATCCATCAGAGTAACAAAATCTCAATAATGAACTATCTCCCAATGACAAGACTACCATCCATTGGGGTAACAAATCTCAACAATGAACTATCTCCCTTAATGACGAGACTACCATCCATTGGAGTAACAGAATCTCAACAACAAACTATCTCCCATAATGACGAGACTTCCATTCATTGGAGTAACAAATCTCAACAACGAACTATCTCCCATAATGACGAGAATACCATCCATTGGAGTAACAAAATCTCAATAACGAACTATCTCCCATAATGACAAGACTACCATTCATTGGAGTAACAAATCTCAACAACGAACTATCTCCCATAATGACGAGACTACCATTCATTGAAGTAACAAAATCTCAACAACAAACTATCTCTCATAATAACGAGACTACCATCTATTGGAGTAACAAATCTCAACAACGAACTATCTCCCATAATAATGAGACTACCATCCATCGGAGTAACAAATCTCAACAACGAACTATCTCCCATAATGACGAGACTACCATTCATTGGAGTAACAAAATCTCAACAATGAACTGTCTCCCATAATGACGAGACTACCATCCATTGGAGTAACAAAATATCAACAATGAACTATGTCCCATAATGACGAGACTACCATTCATTGGAGTAACACAATCTTAACAACAAACTATCTCCCATAATGACGAGACTACCATTCATTGGAGTAACAAAACCTCAACAAAGAACTATCTCCATAATGACGAGACTACCATTCATTGGAGTAACAAATATCAACAACGAACTATCTCCCATAATAACGAGACTACCATTCATTGGAGTAATAAATCTACACAATGAACTATCTCCCATAATACGAGACTACCATCCATTGGAGTAACAAAATATCAAAAATTAACTATCTCCCATATTGACGAGATACCATCCATTGGAGTAACAAAATCATGAATCTTCTCTGGAAATTAACAAAATTACCGGGGAAGTATAGGTTGCTCAAATAAAGAGACATGCCACTTGCTATTATGAGAAGGAGTTGTAATAATGACTTCCTGGGGAAATGCCAATATATTTTGCTGAGGAGATAAAGTCTTCTTGTGCAAAATAAATGCACATTCTCAAACTAGGGCTCAAAGCCTGCAGAAATCAGAATAATAATGTTGCCAGGAACCACTGATTTAAACCAGAAATAAACCAGAGTGAAATAGTCAACCAAGAAAGCACTCGATGAGAAATAAATTCAAAAGAGAAACACAAACCTAACCAGACAATGAGATAAATAGGAAGGCTGAAGCAAAATTATTCCACAAGAGGTAACTCAGTGAGAAATTTAAAGAATATACACTTTCTGCTTAAGGTCGACAATCTATTGGAGAGACGGTAACGTAACTCTGCAAAATAGGGTAATATGCCAGCAAAATATTAATGAATGCAAATGAGCAATGAATGTTAAATTCAGTTATGCATGATGTATATATGAATGTATGAATGTTATCATGTATATGCTGACAAAACAGACATACAACAATGGGAATGAACAAACAAAGGCAACTTGGGTAAAGTCAACACTTGGCTAAATCACATCCAGGATAAAAATTTCATAAGAAAGTAAGCATCAACTAAGGAAAAAAAATTCCTACTTCACGGCCTAACTCCTCTGGAAAGAAACGTAATCCGAAAATAATCAGGTTAAAATAGTAAATCAATACAGATAGAGGGATATAACATCCTCCTCCAGGATTCACCGGGGAATATCACACATACTTCAATGGGGAAAACAATGTTTCAACATCTAGATTTCCACTGGGGATTATAATACTTACTTCACTAGGGAGGCTGAAAACCATGTCATCGAGATATCAGCCGGGGATCCTGTGCTGACCTGATTAGGGAGGACAATACCACATCGTTGAGAGGAGCCCAAAATTAATTCTTCAATACCAAAAGTGATGATTACACAAACTTTTCTAGGGAGAAATCATGAAACCACATGAGGATAATAACTTTCAGAAAGAGACGTTATCTCATCTTTTTTTGGGGATCTAAGAAGTTAAACAATACAGCAAGACATAAAAAATTATGGGGATTTTAAATCAAACCCAACACTTGGCAGGAGAAAACCCAAAAAGTTGACAATTGTTTCAACACTTCTTAGAAAAGATACTGCCCTTTCCTAGTTGCCAAACAACAACAATAATACCAACACTGCAAAAGGGATGTTTTACAAATGATTTCACCTCAGCACGCAAAGGGAGAAGGGACTTTCGTCACATGAGCGAATACCTTACTGGGGGATCTGGGATAGAGGCTTCAGACCATGCAAAACCTGAAAAATAATCAACCTGGAGGAAAACAAATGAACCAAGACTTGACTGGGGAAAATGGGATCACAAACCTAACACCGCACTATACATCAATTGGTAACATCTCCAACTTTTTAAGAAACACAAGAAGATCATACGCATACCAGCAAAAGTGACATGGGAGAACCTTCCTGGGGAATACCTACTTCAGAGTTCGTCCATCCTCGGAATCACTATTTTTGTTTTTTCTTGAATCACAAAATCTAAAGTAAAAGGTAGTTTGTAAATTCTTTTCAAAAAATAATTTTGTTATTTAATCTTTTTGTTTCGAAAATTAGTATTAATAAGAAATGGAGTCTTTGTAAGCAGAATAAAATAAGAATTGCGAATAATTGGATAAAAGCTCAAACGTTATTAATAGAATAGTAGTATGCGAATGGCGAGACCTCATAGATGATTACAAAGTTTGGAAAATGGTAATATATTGGGAAAGATACATTGAAATACAATGACCACTATTCTCCCGAAAAAAATTGAATTCGTTCTCAGCGACTTCTGTTGAAGTATGGTGAGGATCCAAGAAGGTTGTTGCTTCAATGATCAAGTCTTGTCTAATGCAGTTACTTGCCAAGAAATCCCTAACTTTTGCCTAGGTTGCCCTTGAGGGTTTTCTGCCTGGCGGGAATAATTTATTCTGTTTGTGTCTCTTATTTTTACCTAGACCGCCCTTTCGGGTTTTCAGCCTACCGAAACGCTCTTTTTTTTTGCCTAAGCCGCCCTTTCGGGTTTTTGACTTAGCGAACTGTTCTTTTATTTCTTTGGGTGAAGTATTTCTTGACTGCATCAGAATTCATAGGACGTGGGAACTCCTCGCCATCCATAGTTTCAAGAATTAATGCACCTCCAGAAAAGGATTTCTTGACAACATATGGGCCTTCAAAATTGGGAGTCCACTTGCCCCTAGAATCAGCGTTAAAAGACATGATCTTCCTGAGCACAAGGTCGCCTTCTCTGAATTCACGAGGCTTGACCTTCTTATCAAAAGCTTTCTTCATTCCATTCTGGTATAACTGACCATAACACAAGGTCATCATTCTCTTTTCTTCAATCAAATTCAATTGGCCAAACATGTTCTGGACCCATTCAGCCTCTGACAACTTGGTTTCCATTATCATACGTAAAGAGGGAATCTCAATCTCAACAGAGAGAACTGCTTCCATTTTATACACGAGAGAACGAGGCTGCCCCTGTTGAATTGCGGACGGATGTTTGATACCCGTGTAAAGGAAAAGGGAGCATCTCATGCCAATATTTATAAGTAATAACCATTTTTTGGATGATCTTCTTGATGTTTTTATTAGCAGCTTCAACAGTCCCATTCATCTTTAGCCTGTAAGGAGATGAATTGTGATGGACAATCTTGAATTCTTCACAAAGTTCTATCATCATCTTATTATTCAGATTTGAGCCGTTCTCAGTGATAATCCTGCTTTAAAAACCATACCGACATATAAGATTGTTCTTGATAAAGAGTAGTACCACTTGCTTAGTAACATTAGAATAGGAAGCTGCTTCCACCCATTTGGTGAAGTAGTCTATTGCCACCAAAATAAAAAGATGTCCATTCGATGCCTTGGGTTCAATCATTCCAATCATGTCAATACCCCACATAGAGAAAGGCCACGTGGAAGAAATAACATTGAGAAGCGTCAGAGGCACATGAATTTTGTCAGCGTAAATCTAGCATTTATGGCTCTTCTTTGCAAATTTGCAACAGTCAGATTCCATTGTCAGCCAATAGTTACCTGCCCTAAGCATCTTCTTTGCCATCGAATGTCCATTGGCATGAGTACCAAAGGAACCTTCATGGATTTCATGCATCAACATGCCTGCTTAATGTCTATCCACGCATCTGAGTAAGACCATGTCATAATTTCTTTTGTATAGAACATCTTCATTGAGGAAAAAGCTGTCTGCCAACCTTATTAATGTCTTTCTATCTTTATTTGACGCACCAGGCGGGTATTCCTGAGTCTGGAGAAAATACTTCATATCATAATACCAAGGTTTTTTGTCTAATGTTTCCTCTGCTACAAACACATGAGCCGACCTATCCAAACGTCATATTGTGATACGAGGCACATCATTCCAAGTATTCACTTGATACATAGAGGCCAAAGTGTCCAAAGCATCCACCATCTGATTTTCATCTCTGGGAATATGATGAAATTCAACTTTATTAAAGAAAGGTAATAGTCTTCTAGCATAGTCTTTGCAGGGAATAAATCCAGGATGACGAGTATCCCATTCTCCTTTAATATGATTTATTACAAAAGTTAAATCGCCATATATATCTAGAATTTTGATTCTGAGATCAATAGCCTCCCCGAGACCCATGATACAAGCTTCATACTCTGTCATGTTATTGGTGCAATCAAATACCAACCTTGCATTAAAAGGGATATGCGATCTGTGGGAAGTGATAATCACAACACCAATTCCTTTCCCATAAGCATTCACAACTCCATCAAATACCATGCCACAACGAGATTCAGGATCAGGATCTTCCCCAGGCAATAGTTCATCACAATCTTTTATTTTCAAAAACATCACATCCTCATCAGGGAAATCATATTTAACAGACTGATAATCATCCACCGGTTGGTGAGCAAGATAATCTGCCAACACACTGCTTTTTATAGCCCTCTAAGCACGATATTCAATATCATATTCAGACAACAGCATCTGCCAATGGGAAATTCTTCCAGTAAGAGCAGACTTTTCAAAAATATACTTAATTGGATCCATTTTGGAAATCAACCAAGTAGTATGATTCAACATATGTTTCCGCAACCGCTTCGCCGCCCAGGCCAGAGCATAACATGTCTTTTCCAGCATAAAATACTGCGACTCACAGTCAGTAAACTTCTCGCTGAGATAATGAATGGCATATTCCTTCTTACCTATTTCATCTTGTTGTCCCAAAATACAGCTCATAGAATTATCTAACACTGTCAGATACATAATCAATGGTCTTCCTTCAATAGGTGGGAGCAAGATAGGAGGTTTAAGCAGATACTCTTTAAGACTTTCAAATTCCCTTTGGAAATCATCAGTCCACACACAACCCTGATCTTTCTTTAACAACTTAAAGATCGACTCACATGTTGCAGTCATATGGGAAATAAATCTGGAAATGTAATTCAAACGCCAAAGAAAGCCTCTAACTTGCTTTTCAGTTCTTGGCGCTGGAATTTCTTGAATTGCCATAACTTTATCAGGATCAACTTCAATTCCTTTTTGGCTAACAGTGAAACCTAACAATTTTCCTGATCGAACACCAAAGGTGCATTTATTTAGGATTCAAGCGGAGACGATGCTTCCTCAAACGCTGAAACAATTTCAACAAATCATCCATATGCCCTTCTTCAGTCTGTGATTTGGAAATCATATCATCAACGTATACCTCAATTTCCTTGTGCATCAGATCATGGAATAGGGTTGTCATAGCCCTCTGGTACGTTGCACCAGCGTTCTTCAACCCGAAGGGCATCACTCTGTAACAGAATGTTCCCCAGGGTGTGATAAACGTTGTTTTTTCCATGTCCTCAGTAGCCATTCTGATTTGATTATATCCGGAAAATCCATCCATAAACGAGAATACTTTGAATTTTCCTGTACTATCAACCAACATGTCAATATGTGGTAACGGAAAGTCATCTTTTGGACTAGCTTTGTTTAAATCTCTATAATCAACGCACGTGCGAAATTTTCCGTCTTTCTTTGGTATGGGGACAATATTGGAAATTCCACTGAGGGTACACTAATGTCACAAGAATACCGAAATTAATCTGCTTTAAAACTTCTTCTTTAATTTTTACTGCCATATAACGGTAAGTTCTTCGCAATTTCTGCTTGATTGGTGGGCATTCTGGCTTTAGCGGAAAATGATGTTCCATAATATTCGTATCCAACCCTGGAATGTCTTGGTATGACTAAGCAAAGATGTCCACATACTCTTTCAACAATCCAATCAACCTGCTCTTTACGTTGAGATGAAGCAATGCTTCAATCTTGACTTCTTTTAGATCTTCCTCTGTACCCAAATTAATTGTCTCCAACGGCTCTTTTTATACGGATGAATGGTACTTTCCTTGCACTCAAGCAACCGTGAAACATCTTCTGAGATTTCATCATATTCTTATTCTTCGGCCCCATACACAGAATATTCAAAGCTGGGAGAGGGTGCAGGGTTATTATATTCAACAAGTTTTTTAATTAATCTGCACATATGATTTATGATTACTTTTAGAAACTGACACATATAACAAGTGATTATGCAGATTTAATTACAATTATTATTTATTTTAAAAGGATTTTTCTGATTACCATTTTCCAAGAAAAAGCAGAAAATAAAGACACAAATTGGGAATCAAAGACAACTTTTATTACTGATTTTAAAGATCAAAGCAACAAATATGCCCATACAATATCAATACTTTCACCTTCGGCAGAGTGAAAGATTTTTTAAAAGACTAACAAAAAAACAAATTACTTTGAGATATGAATGCAAGAGGGAACATCAATAGTGACCCAGTTTTAGACTCTAACTCCATGTGTCACATAGTTCGGTATCTCTTGCTCTGCTTTGCCTTCCAGAATAGCGTTGATCCTAGGAACAGTTGGATAAAGATAACCTCCGCTATGAAAGATATCCTGATATTTTCCCAAAGTAGACTTCGGCTTAATATTCTCACCTTTACTATTCTTCATAGAGAATCCCATACCAGCTCTATTCTTATTCACAGGTGGATCCACAATCTGCCCACACACTTTACTAGGGCCATTATGCACTACCTGTTGAGCATCCTTAACTGAAGCTATCGAATTCTTATTTTCCCTTACATTATTAATGGATAAAGCTTGGAACTGAGTTCCAACAGCAGCTTCACCCGCTTCGACAACACTGAAAGACGATAAATGGGATATTAACAACGCATGTTCTCCATTTATGATGACCACCTTTCCTTCACGAACAAACTTCATCTTCTGGTGCAAAATTGAAGTAACAACCCCTGCATCGTGTATCCACGGCATCCCAGTAAACAACTGTAAGAGGGCATGATATCCATCAGCTAAAAAGTAATTTGAAATAGGTGCATGCCTATATGAATAGTCAAATCTACTTCCCTGATGACAGACTTCCTCGATCCATCAAAAGCTTTCACAATTGTGCCACTCGGGCGCATGTGAGTTCCTTGGTACTTCAGTTTCATAAGTGTGCTCCTCGGTATGACATTTAAAGCGGATCAATTGTCAATTAACACATTGGGCAATGAATCGTTCTTATAATTCATGGAGATATGGAGAGCTAAGTTATGATTCCTTCCTTCATCGGGCAATTCGTCATCACAGAAACTCAGGTTATTACAGGATGTAATATTCCCGACAACACTACTGAATTGGTCCAAAGGCATATAACTTTCCACAAAAGGTTGATCCAATACTCTCATAAAAGATTCCCTATAGGCAGAAGAATTCATTAGCAAGTCTAGAATAGATATCTTTGATGGAATCTGCAACAATTGAACTACGATCCTATAGTCTCTCATCTTGATAATCTTCAATATATCATACACATCTTTTTCTTGAGTAGTACCACTAAATTCCCCCACTGCTTTCTTAGGTTCAGTACTTTCGATAATCTTTTTATCAGCATTAACATTCCCTCAAATGACAGGTGCGAAAACACGACCACTACGGGTCACTCGGCTGGCTTCAAAAATATTATTGACATCAAACAAAGGTTGGATGGGAACTTCCACACCATCCTCTAGGATTGTAGAATTGTATTTGTATGGCACGACTTTGTCTGATTCGTAAGGAAAAGGACCCAACAAGCAAATCACCACTGGAGAAACAATTGTCTTGCTATGATACTCAATCTCTATAGGGGCGGGAACACCAAAACAAGGTACAATAACATTCACCCCTTCTTCAGAATACTTAGACATCACAAAATCATTATTGGAGAACACATCTTCATCTGAGGAAAATAATTCATCTGCAGAAGCATACTCCTCATCTGACACAGTCTCGGCCGAGTAATCTTCAATCACATTAATCCTATGGTAATCATCTCTATTGCCTGAAACTTTGATATTGCCATTATCCAATAATAACTGAACACCCTTTCTCACTATGGAACAACCTCGAAAACCTCTGCAGCAGATCTGGCAAGAACCACAATGGTGTTCTTCTTGACCATCCATGTGACAGAAGGTAGCGTGCAACTGCACCAAATCATAATTCATATGGTTTACGTCAAAAATCTTGAACTCACCGGGACATTTGAAGACCATATTCACATATTCTTCGTACTCTTCCCTAGGCCTGATTATATGAATGAGGCCCTCATCCATCATTTTCGGAAGATCAACTTTTATCTTATCACATCCCTGGATATCTGTACTGCAAATACCACAATCAGCATGGTCATGCGTATAGTAACAAAACTCATAGAGGTTAGCATGCATCTTTACCAAATCTCCTATAACCAGGTTGATATTAAAAATACGGAAGTCCCCTAGACAACCAGCAACCATGTTTACAACATTTTCTCCTCCATGCTTTGGCAAAGGATTATCTTTCACGTTAGGGCCAATATCTTTAAAGGATAAAAATGCCAGATCTCACCATCTTTTGTACTTCAGATTTTAAAGGATAACAATTCTCAATATTGTGCCCTAGTGCTCCCTGATGAAAATCAAACGTCTGGTCTGCCTTATAATACCAAGGTAATGGTGATGGTATATCAGGGGGCTGCTTGGTCTGAATCAACTTCTTCTGAATCAAATCCAGAAGTAACTTTGTATAGCTCATTGTAATAGAGTCAAAATCCTCTCTCTTCTGACTTTGCCCTTGATTTCCCTGAGGAGATGGTCTCTGGTAGGCAACAGTGGTTGGATCTATATTGATAACTAGAGTCACAAAAGTAACCTATTGTTGGTACCGATGATGTCTTCTAGGTGGTTTAATCTTACTTTCCCCAATAACAAAATTTGTTTCACTTTCTTTCTTTCAAGAGAACCCGTATGACGACTTATTCGTCCCTTCGTCTTTCGTCAAGCGCCCTTCTCTAACAGCCTCTTACAAACGAACATCCATGCTCACCATTTCGGTGAAATCACTCTGCGCACCGACAACCATGATTTCATAATAAAATGATCCAAGGGTTTTCTGGAAGACCTTGGTCATTTCTTATTCTCCCATAGGTGGCACCACCTAGGCAGCTATCTCGCACCATCTCTGTGCATATTCTTTAAACGACTCCTTGTCTCTCCGAGCCATTGCCCTTAACTGGTCACGGTCAGGCGCCATTAACATATTGTACTTATACTTCTTGATGAAGGCTTCCCCCAGATCATTAAAGGTACATATACTACTACTGTCTAGACTCATATACCACTTTAGAGCGGCACCAGTCAAACTATCTTGCAAGAAATGAATGAGAAAACGCTGATCATTAGTATGGGTAGACATTTTCCTGATATACATCACCAGGTGGTCACGAGGACAAGAGTTTCCATTGTACCTCTCAAATTCTGGCACTTTAAACTTTGTTGGCACCTTTACATTAGGAACTAGGCAGAGTTCACTGACGTTCTGTCCAAACAATTCTTTTCCTCAAAGGGCCTTCATTTCCTTCTGCATCTCATTGAATTGGTCTTGAAAGTTATCTAACCGGTCATAGAAACCCAAACTTTCACTCGGTGGAGGAACAAGATGATAAACTTCATCATTAACAAACGGCATAGCATTCACTGAATGAGGTGCAACATAGTGAATCTTATTTCTAGCAGCAGGAGTAACATGCACCACATAAGGTACAGGAGTAGCAACAACTTGAATGACTAGAGCGACTAGAGCATCAAGATTGTACCCTTCTTGCATCAAGTTTCCAGGCATTACCCACGGGTAACCCTGGGGCATACGATTTTGAGCAATAGTATCTGGGGTAACGGAAATGGGAACTGATGGACCTTCAGAAGCAATTGTTATTTATTGTGGTTGAGTAAGTGGTGGCTGATTTTGAGCATCCACCAACGATTCTATCAAAGCAGTAAGATTGGCCATACCGGACTTCAAAGTAGTATCCTCTTCGCGCAACTCATGATTCTCTTGTTTAAGATTCTCTATTTTCTTCCTGGAATTAGCCCGAGTATTGTACCAGTGAGATAGCTTGCTGAACAAAGTAGAGAAACTCAGTAAGACATCTGGGTATAAACAGAAATGCAAGAAGTATGTACAAGATGATACATGATATGCAATGAACATGATTTATTTTATTATTATTAATATTTCAAGGGAACCAAAGAATTATAGGCAATTTGCAAATACTAAAGTACTAACACATTTTGAAATACTGAAAATCTCATTATAATAACTTCAAAATGGATTACAACTTTTTAGTACAAGTTTCAACAATCCCAAGTACAAGAGGAGATATAATCTAAAACTCCTGAGAAAGAAAAGCTGATGAAGATCACTCCACACACTGACGCTTTCCTATGAGTCTTGCAATCTGAGACTTCAACTGCTTGTTCTCTTCTGCATACCTGTCGGCAACCACTTTTCAATCACCAGAGTCGGGAAGTGAATGACTAAGTCTTGAACGAGCTTTATAGGAAAATAAATCCTCTTGCTTCTCCAGCATCTCTGAAGCATGACTCTCAAGAATCTCAATCAAGTTACCCTTCTCTTTCAAGTCTGCTCGGTAGGACATCTCTAAAGTCTGATACTTATTCTTCCAAGCCTCCTTCTCCCGCTGAATCCTGACTAGGGCAAGCTAAAGCTCTTCCAAATCATCTAAAAGGGTAGGAGTGGTCTTCACAAACATATCAGGAATAGGTTCCTCACAGGAATATGGCATCTTCAACTGAATTGCCCTTGCCTGTACCAACCGGAGATAAGGCTCCAAAGCAACAACTCTTCTAGGTCCCAAGTCCTTTCTACTCTTCCTGTAAATATGGCGCCAAGTCTTTGCAATTTCCTCTTTAAGAAAGAAACCACTCAGATGAATACTATTTGGCTTATCACTCATCGGATATCCAAACTGACATCGTGCAAGAATGGAATTATAGTTAAATCCCCCCTTTGTACCAAGAAGAGGTACATTGGGGAAACTACCACAACTATCGACAAACTCTACATCATAGTAAGCCTGATGATACCAAACAATATCTGAATGAGTGAGGGTCATAATCTTCAGAGCCCAATGAGGTTCTTTCTTGACATCCCAAAAAGCATCGGACTGAGGTAAGTGAGAAATAAACCACTGATACAGCAAAGGCGTGCAACAAATGATCATCCCACCATGATAAGAATCCTGAAGTTGAATGGAGTAATAAGTATCTCCTAATAATGTAGAGATTAGATTCCCTATCAAAAAGATCCTGATGGCATTGTGTGATCGGTGGAAATAGAACTGACTGTTTTGAAATGCTGGTTCGCGAAATGTCGCGGTAAGCAAGAGTCGCCACCGTCTTTTATTTTCTCCAACAAGGAAAGGACAAAAGCACAACAAAATTCCTTTTCGATATTTTTCTCGGGTTCGGGAGGTAGATTATAGAAAGGGAAGGTATTAGCACCCTTTCTATCCGTGGTTATCCACGGGCTCTTGGGTACTTTCTCACTATGTTTTCAAAAAGTTTTGCTTTTCTTGTGTTTGTGGGTTTTGAAAAAGTTTGTTTGAAAACTTCGATTTAACTCTTGTATCTGTCCTCAAGAGTGTATGAAGTGTTGTTTGAAAACTTTTGTCAGAAAAGTGTAGGTGCGAAAAGTATTTTTGTTTTGAAAGAGCAAGTACCTGAGAACCTCTACCTACTCAAAAGAAATTAAGCTGTGTAAATGTCCTTTAGACAGTGCCATCCCACTATTGAGAAGTAGGTAGCACCATCGTTGGAGTTTGTCGGGTCAATTCGATTATAGGGACATGTGTGGTCACCAAAGCAATAGTAGGACGCCTTAGCGGTAACCCTAATGTCCTAGATCCTTTTTATCCGAGGCAACCATTTCGAGGCAACTGTTTCGAGGCAACTTGGATCTTTAGACAGGAGGGCGACCTCTAAAACACCCTATACTAAATGACCACGTCGAGGCAACCAAGTGAGGCGTACCCTAGGAGTGGCATGTGCGAGTGTGTCAGGATTAAGTTTATATTATCTTTGCCCATGTATTATGGTGAGCTACGAGTTAATTTTATTTTCAGGCAAATCTTGTCATGCATAGTTAACAGTTAATAATTGTGCGGAAAGTAAATTGCGGAAAGTAAATCTATGCTATTACAAGGCGTCAGGTATTTACATCGCCAAAAACATAACCCTTGAAAAGATAAATGCGAGAAAATAAAGAAAGCGATAAAAGTCCTAATTATCTATTACATCCTCGGAGCAATTACATAAATAGAATAATATGCGTGAAATAAAAATTAACTCAGAGAAGTCTTAGGGTTTTGACCCTTCTTGAGAAAAGAATGAAATTTTGGTCCTTTTTGTGATTAATTAATATTAAACCTAATTTACTAATTAATTAATTAATTAAAAGAAAACAAAGTATTTTTTTTTTAGTTTTTAATGTTTTTAATGAAATAAATAGAAAAAGAATTTAAAATTGTCAAGAAAACCCTAATTCTAATTTATTTTATTTGTTATGAAAATAATTAAAGTTAACCTAATTAAAACAACTAAATTAATTAATCATATTTATTTACAAAGATAATAAATTAAAAGTGAAATTAATAATAATAAGAAAAAATATTTACATTTTTTTTGTTTTTTGATTTTTATTATAAAAATAATTAATTTGTTAATTAAATACTAATAATAATAATAATTAATGAAAACAAATAGAAATTAAAATATGAAAGAAAAAGAATAAAGAAACCAGGGGGTGCTGGGCCCATAGGAGGTGTTGATTGCAATTCTGGCCCATTAAGCTACAAGCCTTGTTGACTTTCTGGATCAACTGCACATTCGTTGACTGGGAGTATGGTAGTCACTCACGCTCGGTCTTCAGATCTGGGCTTAGAGACACATGGCGCTTGGATGTTTGCAGTACATGGTAGACACTATTAAGGAACCTGCATGTGAACATGTTATGAAAAAATAGAAACAATTATTTGGGGGACCTGGGAATCGAACCCAGGTCCCAATGGTTACCAGCCAACTCATCATCCACCAAGCCACTTGCACGCGTTTGCATTTAGAATAACAAGCAATTATAATATAAAAAATCAACGCATATGCTGTAAAACAAAACACGCGCGCCTTTTTATTTGAATGAACCAATGATATATCAACAGCACATCATCTTCTTCCTTCGCCTGCATCAAAACATATTAGATAGCGGGGGTTTTTAACCCCCACAAATTGTAACAAGGAAAAATAGAGATTAGCCCTAGGATGAATATAAATATTTCGCGAGTACGGCTTTATGTTCGTCTGGCCTTGACGATTCCAACCATATGCATTAGGGGTCTCAATTTTTCTTATATTGTAAAGCCCCAATTCGGAAGCTCAAGAACCCTAGATTTCTTCAATGGTAACTTGTGATTCTGGGAATTATAATGCAATTAACTAATACCATTAGCTTTATATGAATTCAAGAAACACAAAACAATGATTAAAACATGTTAATTATGCCTGAAATATGAGTTACAATTATGAGAAAAAATGCCAAACCGTGAGACTGTTCTTGAGGGTTTATCGAGCTTTAGCGCTTGGTTTCGATTGCAACACGTCCCTGACACTTCCAGCAATGTGTTGGAAACAACCAAAGTCCTTGAATTGGCCTGGAAGATAGAAAACAGTTTTCAAGTTTCTTGAGTTTTTTTCAATATTGCTATGGCTTTGTATGCAGTGGTTTCCCGTATGCATGAATAGGGTTCACTTGTGTACTTATAGAGGAACGAAACTAGGTTAAATCTTTGCCAAGGAATCCATGGAATTGATGTTTGTATATTTGATTGAAAATCAAATATTTTTGAATCTTTTTGATTGGAAAAACTTGCCAAACTTGGAGATTCTTGTCCCTTTGATTTGCACACGAATTTGCCAGCATGATTAGGTCATTCTTGCTTCACAAAAAGATTGAAAAACCATATATTTGAATTTCCTACAATTTAAATTAATTAAATGAATTAAAATCAATTAAAAATCCAATTAATTAATAAAAATAAGAAAATAAATTCAAATAGGCTTGATGGGTCGTGCATAGGCCATGGATAAAGTTTCAAGAAGAAATTTGAGGCCCATTAGCAAAAACAAAGTGTTTTGAGCAAAGTTGACTTTTGCAAATTCATAAAAATTTCCCAACTTCTCCAATGCATATCTTGCTCAATTTGGATCATATGAACATGTTCTTGGACATTTTGGAAAGGTCTTGAAGTCCTCTAACCAATGCCTTTGGTCCCATGTCATTTGGATTTACCAATCGCAAGTTATGGCCTTTGACTCAAAAGGTACTTTTGTTGACTTTTGAAATTGACCTATAATGTAGAAATTGATAACTTTTTGTGAGAGCATTTCTTGGACTTGGAATGTGAAGATGAGTTGTAGGGAATGTCATCCCCTTCAAAATGAGCATTGGATGGAATTTTTCTGATGAACCATGAAAAAGTTATGCCTTGGTCAAGATACAGTTGACTTTTCTACTGTCCAAAAATAGTAACTTCTTGCATCTTGATGATTTTTGAGCCATTCTTGTGGAATCATGATCAAGACTTGATCAAATGATGATTGTGGGCTCAAAATAAGATGTTGACCAAAAATCTTGACTTTTGACTGTAAAATGACCATTTTGCCCCTGCAGTTGATTGTGAAGCAAATGGAGCTTTTGACTGTGCAATTTGACATTCTGAGTCTAGAGACTTGGCATGTAGGTGCTTGAGAATGTATATAGGCCTATGAGACTTGATTGGACCATTGAAAACCCCAAATTCCTTGAAAGAACCAAAACCCTAATTTCAGCTGGCTTAGGAGATGGTTTGACTGCAAAATCCTTTGAGCAAACTTGAGCCATTTGAGGATGATTCTTGACAAACCTTGAAGAATATGGGAGGGAAAATTTTGGGGTACAACAGTTGCCCCTGTTCAATCTTTTTAAACTTGAGGATGTAGATTGGCTTGCGTGCCTTTCGTGATCCGAAGGTGGAAGATGATTGAACACTAGAGTGCCCAGAAATTTGCACTCACATAGTGTAGTATCAGCAATGTGATGTCGAGAATGGGCTTACAAATGCCATTTGGAGAGATGATGGATAGGAGGATGGGCTTATAGATGCCATCTGGAGATGTGAAAGAATCTTGTCGGGAATGGGCTTATAGATGCCATCTGGAGACTGTTGGTTAAATTGTGATCTTGTAAGTTGAAAGAAGGAACCTGTGTAGGGTTGCCTGATGATGAGCCTGTGTGAAACTGCATCTGGAAGGAAGGAAACCTGTGTAGGGTTGACTGATGATGAGCCCGTGTGAAACTGCATCTTTGAATAAAGGAAACCTGTGTAGGGTTTCTTGATGACGAGTCTGTGTAAAACTGCATCCGGAATTGAGAAGGAAACCTGTGTAGGGTTTCTTGATGACGAATCCATGTAAAATTACGTCTTTGGAAAGAGAGAACCTGTGTGGGGTTTCTTTGATGACGAGTCCATGTAAAACTTCATCTTTGGAAAGAGAGAACCTGTGTAGGGTTCCTTGATGACGAGTCTATGTAAAACTACGTCTGGAGTTGAGAAGGAACCGGTGTAAGGTTACTTCGAGATAAGTTCGTGTAAAACTTCTGGATGAACCGGGGTAAGGTTATTTTGTGATAAGTCTGTGTAAGACTTCTGGAGGAACCGGGGTAAGGTTACTTCGAGAAAAGTTCGTGTAAAACTTCTGGATGAACCGGGGTAAGGTTACTTTGAGATAAGTTCGTGTAAAACTTCTGGATGAACCGGGGTAAGGTTACTGTGAGATAAGTTCGTGTAAAACTTCTGGATGAACCGAGGTAAGGTTACTGTGAGATAAGTTCGTGTAAAACTTCTGGATGAATCGGGGTAAGGTTATCTTGACGATGAGCTTGTGTAAAACATCGTCTTGGAACTGAGGAGGAACTGGTGTAGGGTTACTTTGATGACGAGTCCGTGTAAAACTTCATCTTGGAAATGAGAAGGAACCGGTGTAGGGTTACTTTGATGACGAGTCCGTGTAAAAATTCATCTTGGAAATGAGAAGGAACCGGTGTAGGGTTGCCTGAGGATGAGTCCGTGTAAAACTTCATCTAAAATTGAGAAGGAACCGGTGTAGGGTTTCCTGATGATGAGTCCGTGTAAAACTACATCTGAAGTTGAGAAGGAACCGGTGTAGGGTTTCCTGATGATGAGTCCGTGTAAAACTACATCTGAAGTTGAGAAGTAACCGGTGTAGGGTTCCCTGAGGATGAGTCCGTGTAAAACTTCATCTGAAATTGAGAAGGAACCGGTGTAGGGTTTCCTGATGATGAGTCCGTGTAAAACTACATCTGAAGTTGAGAAGGAACCAATGTAGGGTTGCCTGATGATGAGTTCGTGTAAAACTACATCTGAAGTTGAGAAGGAACCGGTGTAGGGTTGCCTGAGGATGAGTCAGTGTAAAACTTAATCTGAAATTGAGAAGGAACCGGTGTAGGGTTTCCTGATGATGAGTCCGTGTAAAACTACATCTGAAGTTGAGAAGGAACCGGTGTAGGGTTGCCTGATGATGAGTCCGTGTAAAACTTCATCTGAAATAGAAGGAACCGGTGTAGAGTTGCCTGATGATGATCAAGTAGATAATTGTCCTGTCTGGTTTCAGGTATTAACCCACGATCAGTCATCCACAGAATTTTCCTGGCTTGTTACCGGTGTTGATCTGGAACTGCAAAGGTTGATGGTAATCATCTTTTGATTGGCCTTTTCCTGAAAAGGCAAAGTATTAGTTGTATGCAATGTCATGATGTATGAAATGCATGATGTCATGATGTTCTCAAAAATAAATGAGATTGTGTCGTATGCACTCTGTCATGTATGTAAATAGGAGATATGAAATGTGAAATGTTTATGAATGTATTTTCACCTGGGAAAATAAATCCTTGACGAATGCCGGGAAGTTCGTTGAACCCTGGGCTGATGTTGAAGAGTAGAGTTCTTCGTTTCTGCTGGGGATGATGAACGAAGATGATTGCAAGAATAAACCGGTAGGAGAAGACGACTCTGTTAGGGAATAAACTTGGTGAAGAGATTACTCTGCGGGGAATTACTCTGTGGGAAGAGATACTTCGCTGAGATTTTGATGATAACTCCGCTGGGGATTCCGTTGATAAGCTTTGTTGGGGAATTTGATGAACTCCGATGGGGATAGGAAGAACTTCGCTGAGGACGATCTTTCCGTTGCAATTTGCTGAGGATAACCCAGTTAGACTCTGGTGAAGGATAACCTTTGAATATGGATGGGGCGCATTTGTACTCTGCAGGTGATAAGCTTCCAGCACCAACTGGGGAGATGGTTCAATTCTCCTGGGGAAACCTTTTAGACTGCGCTAGGGAAATGGCTCCACTAGGGTACCTGTATTCCACCGGGGAACAATCTTATATTTCTGTGGAGGGATATTAAGACTGCCGGGGATGCTTGTTGAGGAATATTCGTATACTCTGCTGGGGAATATTAAGATCTTCTGGGGATACCCAACTTCCTTAGGGCTGACAGTAGCCTAACTCTGCTTGGGGAGAGTGTTGCTGACTTGCTAGGGATACTGTGCCTTTTCGGGGCTGATGGGAGACCAACTCTGCTTGGGGAGAGTATGGCTGAATCTTGTCTTACTCTCGGGGAGTGAAGATATCTTGGTCATATTCTTCAGCTGAACCTACCTTGTACCTGGAGGACAGAACAGCTTGTACAGTTCGGACAATTCTTATTGCCCCAGCTTCTGCGGGAGAAGGTACCTGTGGAGGTGCTTGATAACTGCCGATCGACAAATCTTCTCCTGGTAGGCAAGTGACGAGATGACGGGACATAGTCGTACGCCTTGATCCCTAACTTTTTCCTGGACCGCCCTTTCGGGTTTTCAGTCCATCGGGATACCCTTTTTTTCCCAAGTCGCCTTTTCAGGTTTTCGACTTGCCGGGCGTACAAATTTTTTCATTTTCATCCCTTATTTTTTCCCGAACCCTTTTGGTTCGCCGGGAAGCCCTTATTTTTGCCTAGGCCAGTCAACCTAGCGGGTCTTTGATTATGCGTAGTACTTTTTTGACTATGTCCATGTTCTCAGAGCGCAGGGAGTTGTCACTATCAGTAGTGTTGTGTCACCATACTACCAGAAGATGTCTGATCATGCAAGATTCGTTGCTGGAATTCATGCCCAATGCCCCAAGTGACTCAGATGGAGATTTGCCCCTGGCTATTTGGCATTTTGAGAGATTCCTTGAATCTTGACTTGACTGCCCCAGATGATGGACAATGATCATGTCTGCCCCTTGGTTGCGAAGTGTTTTTTTTTCACTTGAGGTGACTCTTTTTATTGAGAAGGCGTTTGTTCACTAGATATTCATCGTGCGAATTTCTCTGCTGTTTGAACAAATAGTCATATGCAAACAATATTATTTTAAGAATGCAAAGCTTATGTCTGTCTTGAAGTTTTATGAAAATGCAGTTTTCAATAAAACAAGTGAATTTTTGTAAAATGTGATGTCAACTCAGGATTTTACAGCAAGCCCTACAGGAGTCAGGATACCTTTTGTAACAGTATGCTTTCGAACTAACCCATGCTTCAGCTAGGACTTTTAAGGGTTATAACATGGCCTGGTTCACAGTTTAAGAAACAAAGGATAAAGGCTCAAAATTTATTTGTACCCACCCGCTCTTCGTGATGTTCTTCGATCCTAAACTCAGCTAACCGTGCAGTTAGATCTTGTTGAGTCTTTGCTCTGATATTCCGGTGATGGTTCGGATTTTAACAATTTATTTTGAATACGCAGTCATTTTTTTTCTTGTTGAGAGTTTTTAGAACCTCTTTCTTCTTTTTTTTTTATTTTGTTATCCCTGTTTTTTGCCTGAACTGTTTCTTTTGTAATTACAGTCAGCAGGATGCCCCAATTTTATAAGTCTCCTTCATAGGTTTTGACTTGTTGGGCTTTTATTTCTGAGAGATAATGGATGCATGTCTTTATGATTATTCGGAACCATCACAGTCTTTTGTTTTGGAAGGGCTCCTTTGATGCCATTCATTGTGCACCTGAATCAACTGAGAAAACTACCCTGCCCCAGGTTATGATTAAGGGTTTTAATTTTTGTGAAAAGAAAAACTCCGACTTCTTTGGCTCGAAGGGGTTGACTAGGGATTATCTTCCTTATAACTCCACTGTTTAGGATTTGAAACAATGCCTGTACTTCATCAGCGGGGTCTGTTCAAAAGCATACTGTAAAGATCATGGTATCGTTTTCGTCATCCTCCCTCAAAAGGCTTAGAATTTTTAATCGAGAGTTGAACATCACAAAAAAATGAGAGAGATTTGAATATAGTGAATACGAATGGATTGATTCAAAACAGACATATGCAATACATTGATATAGTAACAAAGTTTGACATGAATAAATGTTCGAACACTCAAAAGAAAATTACAACTTGAAAATTCCAATGAACAAAAGACATTCTCAATGATTTGGTGACGGATCAGTGATCAAACTTGATCTCCTTGGCATCAATCAAGTCTTGGATCTTGTTCTTCAAACTCCAACAGTCGTCGGTGTCATGTCCAGGACTGTCAGAATGGTAGGCACATCTCACACTCGGGTTATACCAGGAAGAGGAAGTGTTGGGATTCTTAGGAGGGTCCCTTAACATTACCAGATTCAGTCTCAACAGGCGTTGTAAAGCTTGAGACGGCGACACGTTGAGCTTGGTGAATTGCCTCCTAGGCTTGTTTATCTTGCTTTGATCAACCCTTTGTTCTTGGCAAGGTCGTTGTTGGACCTGTGAAGTAGTAGCAACTTGGAGAGGTCTATTCATCGAACCAAACCATTGACTTCTTGGAAGTTGATTAATGACTTGATCCTCAGCCTTGACTATTTGCTTCATGTCGTTGTCTTGACGAAGCTGGTTGACAATGGTTCTCAGCTCTTCTTGCTCCCGAGCTAAGCCTTGGATGAGAGCCATCTGTCCTATCATCTGGGTCCTCATTGCTTCTACCTCAGCTTGCAGATGTTTCAGCCGTTCATCCTTACTGTCTTCTGGACTGTTCTTGACCAAATTCCCCATGAGGAGTGTTCTCAACTCTTCCTGCCCCTTGGATAGGCTTAGGAAGATTTCCCTGAACTGAGTCTCTTGAGTATGAAGATCCTGGTTGTCTTGTTGGAAAGTCATTGCTGAAATAAACAACGAGAACGTGAGAGACCTGTAAAGGGTGACCTGTGATGCAATGATATGTATGATATATGTATGCAATGTTTTCAAGGATCTCGTGGGGTAAACAAGAAACTGTTAGAATTTGAATTTGGTAGCTTGATTGAAGGAACTTCATGTTATTAAGAGTCCTTCTTCAAGAGTCAGGCTCACCATATCGAGTGGGTCATAGCCCCTGACTCAAGTCATCATGTTTTGATCTCCAAACAACCTTGGCTAGAGGAAAATAAATCCCCTTTGCCCCTTGCTAGACATTTGGTTCATCATGACCTGCACCACAAACCCTTGAGATCCTTGAAATGGTTAAGGAAATGCTATGGTATGATGTTATGATGCGTATGATGTTATGTACGTGGATGCAAAGGTGTGAGGTGTAAGTAAGCCCTGTAATAAGTCCAGATTAAGGACTGTAAACGAAACTTGCAAGGAACTCATGTGTTAGATAACAAGAATGTGCAAGTAGTTCAAGTTTGAAGGCACACAAGTCACACACCAGAGCCCTTAGAGTTCAGGTCAGCATGAAGTTTAGGTACTACCCTCTTTCAGTTTCAGTTGGTTAAGACCTATCCTAGAAAATAGTAACCGGGTTCTAGAGGATCTCAATATCACTGACTACCCTCAATCGGTCATAACTCCAGCTTCGCAACCTTTTCTTGCGACCAGAACCATCGCGAGAGTTTAGCCTCAATGAGTGTAGCATACTGCTACTGTTCTATGGCCAAGTTGGGTCGATTTAAGGTTCTAAGGTCGGTTGGTGCTTAATGACTCCTCAGAAGACCCATATTCTCCTTGTTCCAACACAAGGGATATCGGTACAGACCAAGGTGCCATACCAACGTAGCTACTGCTTCACCCGTGTCGGTCTACGCCGGACAGGTCCCTCACAGCTTATTGCTACCTAAAGGGTATTCCCCAGATCCGGGTTAGGATCTATGAAACTCCGATGCAAACCCACAAATATAAAAGCAAACAAGGCATACAATTGAAAACATGGAATAATCTAATCCTAAGGTACACCTCACTTATAAAATATTCCCCAGCAGAGTCGCCATTTCTGTGATCGGTGGAAATAAAACTGACTGTTTTGAAATGCTGGTTCGCGAAATGTCGCAGTAAGCAAGAGTCGCCACCGTCTTTTATTTTCTCCAACAAGGAAAGGACAAAAGCACAGCAAAATTCCTTTTCGAGATGTTTCTCGGGTTTGGGAGGTAGATTATAGAAAGGGAAGGTATTAGCACCCTTTCTATCCGTGGTTATCCACGGGCTCTTAGGTACTTGCTCACTATGTTTTCAAAAAGTTTTGCTTTTCTTGTGTTTGTGGGTTTTGAAAAAGTTTGTTTGAAAACTTCGATTTAACTCTTGTATCTTTCCTCAAGAGTGTATGAAGTGTTGTTTGAAAACTTTTGTCAGAAAAGTGTAGGTGCGAAAAATATTTTTGTTTTGAAAGAGCAAGTACCTGAGAACCTCTACCTACTCAAAAGAAATTAAGCTGTGTAAATATCCTTTAGACAATGCCATCCCACTATTGAGAAGTAGGTAGCACCATCGTTGGAGTTTGTCGGGTAAATTCGATTATAGGGACATGTGTGGTCACCAAAGCAATAGTAGGACGCCTTAGCGGTAACCCTAATGTCCTAGATCCTTTTTATCCGAGGCAACCGTTTCGAGGCAACTGTTTCGAGGCAACTTGGATCTTTAGACAGGAGGGCGACCTCTAAAACACCCTATACTCAATGACCACGTCGAGGCAACCAAGTGAGGCGTACCCTAGGAGTGGCATGTGCGAGTGTGTCAGGATTCAGTTTATATTATCTTTGCCCATGTATTATGGTGAGCTACGAGTTAATTTTATTTTCAGGCAAATCTTGTCATGCATAGTTAACAGTTAATAATTGTGCGGAAAGTAAATTGCGGAAAGTAAATCTACGCTATTACAAGGCGTCGGGTATTTACATCGCCAAAAACATAACCCTTGAAAAGATAAATGCGAGAAAATAAAGAAAGCGATAAAAGTCCTAATTATCTATTACATCCTCGGAGCAATTACATAAATAGAATAATATGCGCGAAATAAAAATTAACTCAGAGAAGTCTTAGGGTTTTGACCCTTCTTGAGAAAAGAATGAAATTTTGGTCCTTTTTGTGATTAATTAATATTAAACCTAATTTACTAATTAATTAATTAATTAAAAAAAAACAAAGTATTTTTTTTTAGTTTTTAATGTTTTTAATGAAATAAATAGAAAAAGAATTTAAATTGTCAAGAAAACCCTAATTCTAATTTATTTTATTTGTTATGAAAATAATTAAAGTTAACCTAATTAAAACAACCAAATTAATTAATCATATTTATTTACAAAAATAATAAATTAAAAGTGAAATTAATAATAATAAGAAAAAATATTTACATTTTTTGTGTTTTCTGAATTTTATTATAAAAATAATTAATTTGTTAATTAAATACTAATAATAATAATAATAATTAATGAAAACAAATAGAAATTAAAATATGAAAGAAAAAGAATAAAGAAACCAGGGGGTGCTGGGCCCATAGGAGGTGTTGATTGCAATTCTGGCCCATTAAGCTACAAGCCTTGTTGACTTTCTGGATCAACTGCACATTCGTTGACTGGGAGTATGGTAGTCACTCACGCTTGGTCTTCAGATCTGGGCTTAGAGACACATGGCGCTTGGATGTTTGCAGTACATGGTAGACACTATTAAGGAACCTGCATGTGAACATGTTATGAAAAAATAGAAACAATTATTTGGGGGACCTGGGAATCGAACCCAGGTCCCAATGGTTACCAGCCAACGCATCATCCACCAAGCCACTTGCACGCGTTTGCATTTAGAATAACAAGCAATTATAATATAAAAAATCAACGCATATGCTGTAAAACAAAACACGCACGCCTTTTTATTTGAATGAACCAATGATATATCAACAGCACATCATCTTCTTCCTTCGCCTGCATCAAAACATATTAGATAGCGGGGGTTTTTAACCCCCACAAACTGTAACAAGGAAAAATAGAGATTAGCCCTAGGATGAATATAAATATTTCGCGAGTACGGATTTATGTTCGTCTGGCCTTGACGATTCCAACCATATGCATTAGGGGTCTCAATTTTTCTTATATTGTAAAGCCCCAATTCGGAAGCTCAAGAACCCTAGATTTCTTCAATGGTAACTTGTGATTCTGGGCATTATAATGCAATTAACTAATACCATTAGCTTTATATGAATTCAAGAAACACAAAACAATGATTAAAACATGTTAATTATGCCTGAAATATGAGTTACGATTATGAGAAAAAATGCCAAACCGTGAGACTGTTCTTGAGGGTTTATCGAGCTTTAGCGCTTGGTTTCGATTGCAACACGTCCCTGACACTTCCAGCAATGTGTTGGAAACAACCAAAGTCCTTGAATTGGCCTGGAAGATAGAAAAAAGTTTTCAAGTTTCTTGAGTTTTTTTCAATATTGCTATGGCTTTGTATGCAGTGGTTTCCCGTATGCATGAATAGGGTTCACTTGTGTACTTATAGAGGAACGAAACTAGGTTAAATCTTTGCCAAGGAATCCATGGAATTGATGTTTGTATATTTGATTGAAAATCAAATATTTTTGAATCTTTTTGATTGGAAAAACATGCCAAACTTGGAGATTCTTGTCCCTTTGATTTGCTCACGAATTTGCCAGCATGATTAGGTCATTCTTGCTTCACAAAAAGATTGAAAAACCATATCTTTGAATTTCCTACAATTTAAATTAATTAAATGAATTAAAATCAATTAAAAATCCAATTAATTAATAAAAATAAGAAAATAAATTCAAATAGGCTTGATGGGTCGTGCATAGGCCATGGATAAAGTTTCAAGAAGAAATTTGAGGCCCATTAGCAAAAACAAAGTGTTTTGAGCAAAGTTGACTTTTGCAAATTCATAAAAATTTCCCAACTTCTCCAATGCATATCTTGCTCAATTTGGATCATATGAACATGTTCTTGGACATTTTGGAAAGGTCTTGAAGTCCTCTAACCAATGCCTTTGGTCCCATGTCATTTGGATTTACCAATCGCAAGTTATGGCCTTTGACTCAAAAGGTACTTTTGTTGACTTTTGAAATTGACCTATAATGTAGAAATTGATAACTTTTTGTGAGAGCATTTCTTGGACTTGGAATGTGAAGATGAGTTGTAGGGAATGTCATCCCCTTCAAAATGAGCATTGGATGGAATTTTTCTGATGAGCCATGAAAAAGTTATGCCTTGGTCAAGATACAATTGACTTTTCTACTGTCCAAAAATAGTAACTTCTTGCATCTTGATGATTTTTGAGCCATTCTTGTGGAATCATGATCAAGACTTGATCAAATGATGATTGTGGGCTCAAAATAATATGTTGACCAAAAATCTTGACTTTTGACTGTAAAATGACCATTTTGCCCCTGCAGTTGATTGTGAAGCAAATGGAGCTTTTGACTGTGCAATTTGACATTATGAGTCTAGAGACTTGGCATGTAGGTGCTTGAGAATGTATATAGGCCTATGAGACTTGATTGGACCATTGAAAACCCCAAATTCCTTGAAAGAACCAAAACCCTAATTTCAGCTGGCTTAGGAGATGGTTTGACTGCAAAATCCTTTGAGCAAACTTGAGCCATTTGAGGATGATTCTTGACAAACCTTGAAGAATATGGGAGGACAAATTTTGGGGTACAACACATTGATATCCACAAAGTTGTCGACATTCAAAAATAAGAATAACCCATAAGCAAGCAGAGCAAAGACGGCCTCAAAAGCAATTGTACTCTTCATCCTAACAAAGTAGCGAGATTTCTCCAATAAAAACTAAGCGGGTAATCCTTTAATTTCTCCTTTAGTATTCATGTGGGCCTTAATCTCAGACTTCCCCAAATGAACCATAGCTGCAATCTCATGAGACTTTGGCCCCCCCTCCAAACCGGTGAAAGGAATACAATTGGAAATAGGTAAACCCAGTAGATAAGAATATTCCTCCAATGTAGGCATCAACTGATAATCAGGGAAAGTGAAACATTGATACATCAGATCATAGAATTGGACCAAAGTCGAGAGAATACCCTCCTTCATCCTGAGCTTCATGAGAGACATGATAGATCCATACTTCTTCCGAAAATATGTAGAACTCTCAATCTCGGGAATCAGGCTCATCAAATCATCTATCTTAGGATTCTTGAAATTGTACTTCCGAGTCTTTCTTTTTCCAGAATCCATGGTCAAAAGTACCTGAGATATTCACAAAAAGTCAACTTTAAGTCCCTTGGAACAAAATGTTTTAAAGGATGCTCATGGGTGCATGAATGCATGATGCAACAATCACACACAGGATCACAAACATGGGGGGTTCATAGGTTTGACGTCACGAGCATGAGGTCAAAGTTACTACCCACAAGGTATGGTCTAATAGTTTATCACCTTTCGAACAAGGTTCTAAGAGGTTCCCAGAGTCTACATCCTTCCTTCGGATATTACCAACGTCCTAATTGACTCGGTAATTAGTAATATTCTCAGGAAAAACTCGTCTGAGTGTAGTATCGCATGATAACCATTTCTAGATTACTCTGTCATAGTTTCCGCACTACACCTTAAAGACCAAGATGGGTTAAAGGTTCTACGGTCCTCAGTTTCAGCAGGCTTCCAGGTCGAAAGCAACACGTCTTCTCGATTACTCGATAAACGAAACAACAGTAAAAGGGGCCTTCACTAAGCGAGGGATCTCATGCCTCCTTTTTTGAGATTACTCCATCAAAGTTAACATGACTATACCGCCCATCCTATCTTAAGTTTGCCAAGTCCGGGTATAGGACTTATGAGAAATCACCAAGCACCCTGAAAACTAGGAAAATCCAGACAAATATATACAACACATAATATACAACAAATAATAGCACATACAAAAATAAACAAAGATAGGCTCAACCCACTTAGGGATGGACCAACAATTGGTTGATATTTCCCCAGTGAAGTCTCCATTTTTTATGTAGCGGTAGAAATGTTGAGACTAAGCCACTGGATTGATTTGACTCGCACATATCAAATAAAAATTGCCACCGTGCTTTATTATGTTGAAAGGAATGGGAAAAGAGCGAGTAACTCAAAAAGAGGGTGAGAGAATCTAAGTTCGGGGGTTGGTTATGCAAAGGGAAGGTATTAGCACCCTAAAAATCTATGGTACTCTGCAGGAATCTCTTTGAAAATTTGTGTATTTTGGCTATAATTGTTGTATACAAAAATAGATTGTGGGAATGAGAAAAGAAGTATTTTTTACAATTTTTGCACCCACCGCGATTGCGAACCTTTAGTGCCTACGTACCACCTTCCGTGCAATAAGCGATCATGGTACTCGTAGTTCACCTTTAAAAAAAATTAAGACACAAGTGAATTGGTTAATTTTAAGAGACGAGACATCATCATTTTATTCGAGTAGAAGAACATACTTACTACCCACGATTATGAGAAAGGAGAATTTGGGTCATCTCAAAGTGGAGGATATGGATTGGATTTTAAAATCAACAAAGCCTCGCTCAACACCCAAGTGGAAAATATCTCGCTTCACTATATATTGTAGAAGTATAGTAGCTCGCATCACTACAAGGATTGACAAGAGTCTAATCTTTTGAGAAAAGTTTTAAAGTAAAAAGCCAAAGTGGCAAAAATGGTTTGAATGAGATTAATTGACTTTTAGTCTTCTCACAAAAAATGTCAAAGTATTATTAAGTTGGTTAAATTTTGATTAAGAAAATATTTTTGAAAATGCATGGACCTAAGTCCAAGTTTATTGTGAAAGCGGTTCAAGTTTAAAAACAAGAATAGTTTTGAAAAGGAGGGAGCAGATTTTTGAAATTAAAAAAGATGAGAGTAGATGAAGGGACTATCCTAAAGCATAAGGGTAAAAGCTAGGGAGAAGAACCATCTAACCAATAAGAAGCCAACACTTGATACAATGAGTCAATGTAGAATTCCCATCCTTTAGATTTGAAACCAAACAAGGAAATATATTAAACCTCTTAAGAATACCAAACTTTCGATGCATTAAGTCTTCACAAAAATTGGGCAGAGTAACGACTGTATACAGATGAATTCCCAATCACAGACAAATCATATAATCAGAATAACATGCACACAAAGAAAACAAACAACCCAATTTCTCGGGGTAAACCCCAAGAACTCCAAACAAAATAACAATAGAAGCCATAAGGGTCTCAAGGTAGGTCAAGGTCTCTACTCCTAAGTCCAAGAAGTCCATAACTCCATCAAGGCAAGGATAGTAACCAAATAGTCCAAGTAACTTTAAAGGTTTTTATTGTTCAAGTTGGTTATTAGGTATCTTCAAAAAGAAAATGGAAAGCTCAAGTGAGAAAAATAAAAATGACATAAAAATAAATGCTCAAGTGAGCAAAGATGAAAATATCATGAAATGAAAATGATAAGATAAATGGTGCTTAAAGTAAAAGCAAAAAAAATAAAAGTCAATTATTAATGAGTTAGAAATTAGAGGTTAGTTGAATGACCATCTTGAAACTTGCATTTGAAAACTCATTAGAATATTGATAAAATCAAATCCTCTCAACAACAAGTTTCATTTGCTTTTTGTCAAGTATATCATTCATTTCAAAATCTCAAGGCAACAATAAATGATCAACGATGTTTAAATGATTCGCTTAATCCAAAATTTATGAAGATTCATTAGAGGATTGATAAGACCAAAGCCTCATAACAATGAACCTTAAGGTTATTGGATCAAAGGTTTCAAATTAAATATACTTGGGCTTGCAAACATAGGTTTGGGCCACGAATGATCATTTCTCGAATCAGGACAAAATTTAGCGCTATGTTAAGCAATCGTAAGTGAACTTATATAGAATTCTCACCTATTTTGAGGTCGGTCAATAGCAATCTAGGTACCATATGTTTAGAGAAATAATATGTAGATCATTCTCTAACAACATGTGGTACAAGTAAGAAGAGGATGTGATGAAGAGGGAAGGAGAATATTTGAATCAAAAAGAAATTTGATCTAACTATCTGTTGTACCCCAAATTAGCCCTCTCATTTCTCAAGGATTTTCTCACAGGATCTTCCATGACGTCAAGTTTGCAGCACTGATACATCAATTTGGGTTTGGAATTGGCACAAGGGCAAAATGGTCAATTGCGCACTGAAAAGTCAAACTTTGACTTTTGGATCAAAATCAAGTTTCAAGAATCATATTTCATCAAGAAATGTTGGAATATGAAGTTTGTTTCATCAAAGAAATAAAAAATCAAAATTACTTTGGAAAAGTCAAGATCCTAAATCTTCGAAATGTTTCTAAGTGTTTAGGAAATATGACAAGTTCAGAACTTTTGGCCATATTTTCACCATGATGCAAGTTTATTCTGGAAGAACTTCTGACACAAGATTTGTAGATTTCAATGAGATCTAGAACATTGCAGGACAAAACTTCTCCCAGAAATGCTGGAATTTCAAGTTATAAATCTTTGAAGACACGTCCATGAAACTGAAGCACTTAGCAAATTCTGGACATTTCTAAGTCAAGATTTGGTTAGAACTTCTGGGTTAGTTTTCACGTAGGTTCATTCAGAATTTGAAAGAGTAATTCAAAGAGGATCTACAAAACGTATTACAAGCTTTCTGGAAAGTCTGAGAACTCCTTCAGAACATGCTGGAACAGGGAAATTCAAAGATCAGAAGTTGGATGTTTGTTCTAAGTTACTTTGATGCTGAACTTCTGATCCAGATTAAGCTATGATACATAATCTCATATTGCAGGATTTCTATTTTGATAATTCTCATCATCATTTAATTCTCACAACCACTTTTGAGTCTTTATCCAAAGGATTTTCCCACGTGTGGCATATAAGTACATTGTTGTCCTTGAAAAGCAAAGTTTTATACAAGTTTATGCTGGGCCCATGCTTGCTTTTGCTTCTGAGGGTACTTTTCCTTAATTCATGCTTACAAATCCATCTTAGGCACGGCTAAAAGCTGCTAACCACCTTACTTTGTGCCTTTAACCATACTTGTTTGAATTTGCTTCAAGAACAAGTTAGCGCCTAGCATATGATGGTTGTACTTTGACTTATCCAAGCTCCAAAATCCTTGCCTATAAATTGAACTTCATTTGCAACTGTAAAGAGGTGGAGAATTTGTGAATTAGCCTTGAAACCTTGCTGAAATTTCAAAGAATTGGAAACTAAAAACATAAACACAAAAACCTGTTAAGCTTCTGTTTCTCTTTTACGCCCAAAATCTAATTTTCTTGCACACCTCTTGGCCAAATCACCTACTCAATTTCTAATATACATTTAGAACCAATCCCAACTTCCGTTTATAGACTGAAATTCCATCTCTACCAACTTCCATTTCAAAAACCAGAACTTTGAATCTCGGTTGTTCCAGAATTTTCCACCCATTCATTAGCTCAAGTTGAAGATTGTTCCAGCCTTATGAGCACATGAGAAAGCTGACAAGAACATCACAGCAACCTGAATTAGACTCTAATTCAGAATAATCTCCAGAAGCAAGCTAAGTTTCTTTTGACTTGTATCATATTAGTCAGGCATTGACAGGCTTGCATGTTCAAAAATATAATGTAGACACCTTGACTATGATTCTCTACATATTCATAGATTCATGCATTTTTTCCTAAGTAGAGAAAGTTTTAGTTCAGAACTTCTTAAGTAAATTAGGATCCAGAATTAGGATTAGCAAATACATGCTTGCTTCTAATTTACGGTCCTGATATTTTATGTTTCTGAAATCATGATGAAAACCTGCCATAACTGCTATGTTTGCATTTTCTGTTTTGTTGAGAAACGATTAAGTTGAAGATGTTCTGATTGGAATGGAGAAGGAGATGAAATTCAGTATCAGAGTTCACTTTGTAAGATATGTTTATGTTTTTACTTCTAATACCGGATGTATGGCCACCCCAGTGGTAGAGAGCGCACGCATAAGACATTAGTGTAAAGGGTCCTGAGTTCTAGTCCCAGAAACACCTTTTTTATGTTTATTTCCTTACATTTTTACCCCATTAGTTGGACCAGAGCTTCTAGATCAATCCCCTCATTTGCTTGTCAAAATAGTGATCCTGGACCAGAACTTCTAGACATTCCTATCCAACAACATTGACACCTCACATACCCATAATTAGAACTTCTAGCTTGCCAGTGACACTAGAACTTCTAAGTTCCTAACTACATCAGAACTTCCACACTCTCTCAATGACCAAAACTTCTGACCTTCCCCTTTTCTGCTAACATTCTCCTTCTGACTTGCAGTGCATTGGAGCCAGAACTTCTGTTCTCTCTTATTTCAGCAACACGCTGATTCTGACACCTTTTTCTCTTATTATTTTCATTAATCTAAAACACCAAAAAAACATTTTACACTCACATACTTTATTTTATTTCTTTTAAAATCAAAAGACCAAAAATATTTTCTTAAACTAGTTCATTTAACAAAAACAAAACAAGTCTATTTTTACATTTTTCTTGTACATTATTTCAATATGGTTGTAATAGATAATTAGGACTTTAATTTCTTGCAATCCCCATTTGTAAATTTTTACACCCCATCCCCCTAATGATTGTAATAGCGTAGAATATTTACCTTCCGCAATTTATTGCTTTCATTTAAATGCTAGTAATTACGATTTGTATGGGAAGATAAAAAAAATAGACAACCTTTAATCAAAAATTAAATGCATGCAAATCAAACACACTATTCACACATGCACCCCTAGGGTTAACTCCACTTGTTGCCTAAAAAATGGTCATGTTATACATGTGAGACGTCTTAGTAAAGCAACCAAACATACAAGATCATAGTCCCTCGATGACGCTTCAAAAGTTACCTTACAAATGATCTTAGTCCCTCAAAGAGAAATGCTAAGATATCTCAAAACATTGCTATCATGACTATACGATGACCCATGCCTGTCCCTTTACATCCAAAAACAAGGCTTCTCACCAATCAATGGTAAGATAGCAATATCAAAGGAAAGGAGAAATGAACAAAATACTTTTGAGTAGGTAGGACGCTCGTAGTTGCTTGCTCTTAAACTAAAAACCATTTCCACACTTACACATCAAACACTTCCAAAACATGAAATATTTTCAAAAGTCCAACACTTTGTATACATTTTCTCCGAAACAAGAATCATTACAAAGTTCTCCTAAACAAAGGCCCCTTTTCAAAAAATACTTTCAAAAACCACCACAAAGCACATTTTCAAACAAAGCAAGTGATCTAGCAAGTAAGAGCCCATAGATAAATATGGATGAAAATGGTGCTAACACCTTCCCTTTTCATAATCTACACCCCGAGCTCAAGAAATAATCTCAAAGGTCTTTACTATTATTTTCCACCTTTCCTTTTGGACAAAAGAAAAGTCGGCGGCGACTCTTGCTAACCGCAACAATTGCGATCAAACGCGAAACATCCCAAGTCAGTTCTCCCACCATGTTACAGAACTGGCGACTCTGCTGGGGAAATTATTCAAAAGTGGGGTTACCTTAGAGCTAGATCACCTTTACTTGCTTTCATTGTTTGACTTGTTTGCTTTACATTATGGTTCCTTGTTTGGGCTTGTTTGGATACTATACCCGGATCTGGGACACCTTTTTAGGCAAGTAGCAATAGATTATGGAGATTGTACGACGTAGACCGATATGGTTGAAACAATGGCTATGTTAGTGTGACACATTTGTTGGTACTGCTATCCCTTGTGTTGAATCGAGGAGAATACGGGGCCGCTGAATGGCATCGTGAAGCATTAACTGACCTTAGAACCTTAATTGAACAACTTGGCCATTAGGATGTAGTAAGATAACCGGTTTCGGTGGAAAGCTGAAAATTGGTTGATACTCGATACTACACTCATTGAGATTGGACTTTTGGGATATCTTGGCCGCAAGAAAAGATTGATTATGCTGAGACAATGCCTGAAAGAAAGGTCAGTGATATTGAGATCCTTTAGAACTCGGTTACTATTACTAGGACAGGTTTGAGCTAACTAAAACTTCAAGAGGGTACTTACCTACAAACTCCATGCAAGCCTAAACCTAAGGATTTGTTTGCTTTGTGTGTACATAACAACTTTCTTACTTGTACATAACATCATAAACATCATAACATCATAAGCATTCTCACTAACCATTTCAAGGATTTAGGAATTTATCTTTGTTTTTGTTTTGTAGGCCATGAATTATGTTCGAAGAAATACCATTAGAATCAACTTTGTGAAAGCACACCCTCAACTCCAAGAGTTAGCATCAAGGGTACTTGAAGACTCTCCTTTCACCAAGAAATATGGGCGACTCCTCAGTTTGGCTACCTCCAATTTCCAAGACGAGATGATGTGTGTGCTCTTCCAATTCTTTGATCCCATGCATCATTGCTTCACCTTCCCCGACTATCAGTTAGTGCCAACAATAGAAGAATTCTCTCTATTATTAGGAGTGCCCATGCTTGATCGAACATCGTTCATTGATTTAGAAGAGATTCTGAAACCCGAAGTCATTGTCGAACCCATGCGTTTGAAGAGAGCCAACATTATAGAAAATTGGGAGACAAGAAGCGGAGTTAAAGGGTTCCTAGCCAAGTTCTTATTGGAGAAAGCTCGTTCATTCTGGGAAGATATGGATTTTCAAGCCTTTGAGGATGTCCTGGCCCTTCTCATCTATGGTTTGGTTCTATTTCCCAACTCGGACCAATTCATAGATGTGAATGCCATCACAGTCTTTCTCTCTTGTAATCCTATACCTGCCTTGCTGGGAGACATCTTACATTGTTTCCATACCCGCACCATGAAGAAAAGAGGTATTATCTTGTGTTGTATTCCCCTACTTTCCAATTGGTTTACTTCGCACTTACCTCAATCAACATTGAGGAACGAGAAAAGATTGACATAGTCTCAAAGGATGATGTCCCTTACCCACTCTGATACTCATTAGTGTTTGAGATCCTTGGTGGATATCTCTATCATTGACCGTTGTGGGGAATTCCCTAATGTCCCTTTACTTGGAATTAGGGGAGGTATCACTTACAATCCTTTCTTAGCCTTGCGACCGTTTGATTACGCCTGAAGAGATGGTCTTCATGATATACTCATCCAAGGGTCGGTGTTCGACTACGAGAGCGACGATCAAGGCTACCATTAGAGGTTTGCGAGAGCTTGGATGATGGTAAATAAAGCATATAGCGGGACACTGGGACGCAAGAATTCTATTCCCTTTGAACCTTACCTTAGGTGGGTACGAGCTTGTGCTCAGAAGCTCATGATGCCTTACCCCTCCATCCTGCCAGATATCATGGAGCTTGTGGCTGAAGAAGAAGTCCCATATACTCTCCTCCATCCAAAAATGCCCACTTCTCTTGAAGACTTGCAAAAGGGTTGGATTCAGCTAAAGGAAGAACGAGATATCTTTGAAGCTCAGTTCTACGCAAGTTAGAAAAGGTTTTTGGAGCTTACAAAGCAACTACATGAAGAACAGAGCTTGAACGCCTACCTTGCACCAAAGAGGATGTTCAACCTTTCTATCTTAGAGATTTATTTTGTAAGCCTGAGAGCCATGATGTAATCACTTTGAACTAATTAATGAAAATTGACGTTTGTTCATTCTTTGTCTATACAAATTTAAATTTCATAAATCCTTGAAACCATTTGCATATACATCTTCCATGCATCATAACATAACAGGTTTTCCATGACAGGTTTCCTTATCTTTCTGCTGTTTATTTCAGCAAGATGGATATCGAGAAAACAGTGAAGGACCTACAAGCACAAAACTCCCAGTTTCAAGAGACTCTACTGACCCTGGCCAAGGGGAAACAAGAGTTGATGGCGTTTCTAGCAGCCAAAAAGAAACCAAAGAGGAAAGCCTTAGTCAACATGGGTAGAATATTCAGCGAGTCGATCCTTCAGATACCAGTAGTGGAAGACTCGTCTGAGGAAGACGAGTATCAAATTGGAGAAGCAAGGAGTACCCAAGCTGGGTGTATCAATGATCAAGCGTCCGATGATGAAGATTATTTTGATGAGCCGTATCCTCCTGCCGATGTCAAGTACAAGTAGCTAGAAGACAGATTGAAGGCCGTTGAGATTCAAGTTGTCCCCGGTTTGGATCTTGATGATTTGGGTTTAATATTTGGGGTTTTCATTCCCCAAAAATTCAAGATACCAGTATTCTCTAAGTATGATGGGGTTTCTTGCCCAAAGCTTCACCTAAAATCTTATGTGCGCAAAATTCAACCGCACACCGCCGACAAGAAACTCTGGGTTCACTTATTTCAAGAAAGCTTGGCTGGGATGCAACTAGAGTGGTTTTACCAGTTGGAGGGTACTCGTGTCCATACAGGGGAAGACTTAGCCACCGCTTCCTACCACCAATACCAGTACAATGTCGACCCGGCACTGATAAGAGTTCAGTTGCAAGACATGACAATGGGTAAGAGTGAAGGATTTAAAGAGTACTCCCAAAAGTGGAGGGATCTCGCCAGTAGGGTCCAACCGTTGTTAACCGACAGGGAGCATATTGATATGTTTATGGGCACTTTATCTGGTCCATTTTTCAACTTATTGGTTGGTTGTTCTTCTTTTGGTTTCACCGAGCTGATCTTAATCGGTGAAAGAGTTGAAAGTGGTATCAAAAGCGGGAAGATTCTCATAACATCTGCTTCCACCTCCAATCCTGTAAAGAAACCCTTCACTGGGAAGAAAGAAATCAATGCTGCGTATAGGGCAAGGGCCCATACCAAGAAGGATGGTCGTCAGTCCGTTAATGTTGTTTGGATTTCCAATCCAACTCATGTTCAAAGACAATCCTCCAATCATCAGTGGTTTCAGGCTCCACCAAGACAATTCACAAGGATAGGCATGTCGCTATCCCAAGCCTTAAAAACCTGTTAAAGGCTAATTTGGTGACACTTCGTGATCCTCCGGCCAATCCGGATACCTCTTCACCTAAATATAATTCGAATACCAAGTGTGCATATCACTCGAATAGTCCCGGGCATGAGACTGACCAATGTTGGGCACTGAAGAATAAAATTCAAGACTTAATAGACAACAAGACCATTGAATTTGATCCTCCTCCAACTCTGAATGTAATCACCGCGCCTATGCTAAATCATGGAAATGGTGTCAATGCTGTTGAAGACACCATTTTTTTTTCTTCCGTCGAAGACTTGACTACTCTGTTAACCATTATCAAAAAGAATCTGTTGAAAGCCGGGATTTTCCCTGGATGTTTGAAGAATTGTGATTGTTGTACCAAACAACTCAATGGATGCAAAGGGCTGAAGGAAGGCATTCAACACTTGATGAATAGCCATGAGATCCTATTTGAGAAGACTCCGTCTGCCAAAAGTTTGACCAATAAGTTTGAATACCTCTCCATCATAACGATCTCAAACAAGCCTTTTATGATCTCCTCCAAGGGTCCTATCAGGATTTCAAATGAACCGAATATTGATCCTCTGATAATTACCGCCCCCAGGCCAATTCCGTACTCTTCCAACAAATCAGTTCCATGGAACTATGGTGCTGAGGTGTTTTACCATGGGATAAAGCAAGACGCTTGGATTTAAGAAAGCAAAGCTGATGACATTGGTAACATTATTAGCTCTAGTAAGGTGACCAGAACTGGGAGAATCTTTTCACCCAACATCTCACCACCAACCACTACAAAGGTGCCTGTCCGCATCACCACTTCTAAGCCTAGTGCTGACACAAGGGGAAAAGAGAAAGTAGTTGAGCCTGTTGAGACAGAAATACACGCAAAAGGCATTGCTGCTGAGGAACCTTCCGCTCGAGAAATGGGTGAGATCTTGAAAATTATAAAAAGAAGTGATTTCAAGATTGTGGAGCAGTTGGGGCAAACCCATTCCAGGATTTCCATGTTATCTTTGCTACTTTATTCTGATGCTCATGCTCGAGCGTTAATAAAATTCTTGAAAAAGGCTCATTTCCCTCATGAGACCACAACTGACCAATTTGAAAATTGTGTGGCAAGCTTGTCGGCTGATAATGGTTTGGGGTTCTCAGATGCTGATCTGACGCCACTGGGAAAGAACCATAACAAAGCTTTGCATGTTTCTATTGAATGTAAAGGGACTACCCTAACACATGTTCTGGTTGACATTGGCTCTTCTTTAAACGTGCTATCCAAGGGGGCTTTGGACCGTTTAGACTGTGAAGGACTAGTTTTTAAACCAAGTGATATTATTGTGAGGGCTTTCAATGGGTCCAAAAGGACAGTTCATGAAGAGGTGGATCTTCCGATAAAGGTGGGCTCACATATTTTCAACTCTACTTTCTACATCATGGATATCTGTCCTGCTTACTCATGCTTGCTGGGTCGCCCTTGGATCCACAGAGCAGGGGTAGTAATGTCAACCCTTCATCAAAAGCTCAAGTATCTGGTCAAAGGAAGGATTGTCACTATCGTGGTAAGGAGGAGTTCATGGTAAGCCACCTCAACTCTTTCAAATATGTGGAGATGGATGGCGAATTTATAGAAACCCCGTGTCAAGCTTTTGAAGTTGTACCACCAATGGTTGCTACTGCCAAATTTTCCTCTGATGTGTCCAAAGTTGTTAAGGTCATGCCAAAGATGGTTTCGTTTAGATATGCTCGTGCCACAGTCGAAGAAGGAAGTTGTGATACTTGGGGGGAAACTCCCCGAGATCCCATTCAAGCAGACAAATGTGGTTTGGGTTTCACTATCAAGGCTCAAAAAGAAGTGAGGCACGCTCGTGCAAGGAAGCCCCCTCACTGTATTAGAAGTCATGAAGTTAACATTGTGGGTGATTCTGATGATGAGGTTTCATTTGAAGAATGGGTATATCCTACTACAAAAGAGCTCAACAATTGGCACGCAAAGGACTTTGTTCCCATCTCCTTCATTGAGGAGTAATTACTTGTTTATTTCTTTCTATTAATTCAAGAACATTGTGTCTCTAATATTAAACAATGACTTTTTAGCCATGTGGCTGACCCGGGGCACTATGGTCCATTTGTCAAGGGTTTTATTTATGTTCATTTTATCATATGATCATTCAATACAAATCATTGGAATTTTTTGCATTCAAACTTTTGTGCTCATTATCTTTCTTTTTCTTCAATACATTTTTCAAAATAGCCATGTATCTTACATGCACACACACACTCTTGCAGTTCCTCATCCACTATGGATCTCATTGCCAATGACTCTACTATTGCCGACTATGATTTTGAAAATCCAATTTACCAAGGCGAAGACGAAAGCAAGGAAGATTGTGAAATATCGGGATAACCAACCAGACTTCTATTACAAGAGGAACAAGATATTTAGTCGCACGAAGAGTCAGTTGAAGTCATCAATCTAGGTACCGAGACAAACAATAAAGAGGTCAAGATCGGCGTTAACCTGGAAAGAAGTGTCAAGAGAAGATTGGTTCAGATGTTGCATAACTATGTGGAAGTGTTTGCTTGGTCGTATGAAGATATGCCAGGGTTGGATACCGACATTGTAGTTCATCATCTGCCGACAAAGGAAGATTGTCCTCCTATCAAACAAAAAGTTCGTCACATGAGGCCTGACATGTCTGAAAAGATAAAAGCTGAGGGGATGAAACAATTTGACGCAGGATTCCTAGTTGTGACATCTTATCCCCAATGGGTTTCAAACATGGTACCAGTGCCGAAGAAAGACGAAAATGTTTGTACGTGCATAGATTATAGGGGTCTGAATAGGGAAATCCCCAAGGATGACTTCCCTCTACCTCATATTGATGTCTTGGTCGATAATACTGCTCAACATAAAGTATTCTCTTTCATGGATGGTTTCTCCGGCTATAATCAAATTAGGATGGCTCCTTAAGACATGGAGAAGACCACTTTCGTTATGCAATGGGGCACCTTTTGCTACAAGGTCATGCCGTTCGGATTAAAGAATGCAGGGAAAACATATCAAAGGGCTATGGTAGCTTTGTTTCATGATATGATTCATCATGAAATAGAGGTATATGTTGATGATATGATTGTGAGATCATAAACTGAAGAGGAGCACCTCGATCACCTATACAATCTATTCGAGAGGATGAAAAAGTACAAGTGGAGGTTGAACCCTAATAATTGCACATTTGGAGTACGATTTGGAAAGCTTCTAGGTTTTGTTGTCAGTGGTAAAGGAATCGAAGTCGATCCTGCCAAGGTAATGGACATCCAAGAAATGCCAGTCTCCTACTCTGAAAAGGAGGTTAGAGGATTCTTGGGTCGTCTTAAATACATCGCCGGCTTCATATCTAACTTAACTGCTACTTGTGAGACAATCTTCAAACTCTTGAAGAAAGATCAAGTAGTCATATGGAATGATGAATTCCAAGTTGACTTCGACACAATCAAGGAATATTTGCAAGAACCCCCTATTCTCATGCCTCCAGTTGAAGGAAAACCCTTGACAATGCTATAGAACTCTATGGGGTGTGTTTTGGGCCAACATGACGAGTTTGGCTGAAAAGAGCATGCTATTTACTACTTGAGAAAAAAGTTTACCGACTGTAAAACTAGATATTCACTGTTAGAGAAAACTTGTTGCGCTCTGGCATGGGCTGCTCGCTGTTGTACCCCAATTTCCCCCCCTAAGATCCTTTCATCATACCATGTTGATTCATTCACAACAAGATCACACTTAGATTCTTGGTTCCCCTCCCTATATGTAGCTTTTTCCTTTTGAGGAATCACCAAGCACCTTGACTTATGTTCTTTTGTGATTATTAATATTGTTTTTGTCTTGATTACATATTTTAACTAAATAAAATGCAATGTTGGTTTGCCTTGCTTGTTATCCATGTAGGTAAAGACAATGGGATTTAACAAGTTACCCCATGGGTTCATGAGTTTATTTCCATGCCCTAGTCAATAAAGCTTGAGAAGTTCAAACCTCACCATTGGATTGGCTTTGGAAGAATTGGCATGGCAAGGTTGTTTTGGTTCATCACATTTCAAGGTTATCAAATTTGGTTGAAAAGCACAAGGGATTGATTGGAGAAGTTGTCATGGTTGGGCAAGATTTTATTCCATTTGGTCACAAGTGCATATTTCTCTCAATGTTCAAAATATGGAAGTGGTTTTTGTGACTATGAGTTCTCATTATCATCCTCAATAACTTCTATTTACAAATCATGTGTGTTGGTACAAGAAGTTTATTCAAAATTGTCAAAGTTCCTCAAAGCATTCTCTTGATCTAAGGAGCTAGGGTTTTGAACCTCAAGGGAATATATCTTGCTCATATCTTGGTATTTTTGAGTGATTCCAAAGACATATTTCTCTTAAAAGGGTTATCAATAAATCACTTCAAAAGTTTCAAGGAGTTTCCATGAGGATGAGGCTTAATGAGGAATAAAGATTACAAGTCCTCCAGATGAATTCCCAATTTTCCATGTGTGACTTCAAATGATCATAACTTGGTCAATTTTTATCACCTCGAGCCTATTCTTTTTCCATAATGATCTTGAAGGTGTGAACTTTATGCCTTATTTTATGTGAAAAGTGAGAAAATGTATGGAAGTTTCCTTAAGTATAAAAAAGATTATAGGCCATTTCATGATTTTTTGCCAATTTCAACAATTCATAACTCTCTCAATTTTTGGGGATTTTGAATGGTTCAAGTTTCAAAATGTCATTCAAGAGATCTAATTCATGCCATCTTTTTTGGTCAAGAGCAAATTACAAGTGGAAGGCCATGTTTGGATGCAAGAAATTATAGGTCATTTTTGAATAAGAACTTGAAATCTTTCTAGGTATGGAAAGCCAACTCTTTTTCTCCAACTTTCTGCTTAAGCATCCATTTAACTCCATTCTTTTTCCATTGAAAATCTTGTAACCTCATCTTTCTAAAGCATCAAGAATCATGCCTTAAGACCTTTTGAGCTGAGAATGCCATTGTTTCAAAAGTGGTAACTTGGAATTGAAGTTTCATTGCAAGTCAGGATTTGAATTTCATGTTACAACCTCTAAACCTCAAATTAGCATGCGTTTTGGGTCTAAACATGATTAGCCAACTTTCCCAAACTGACTAGTGCATCAAAATGCGCGCTTTGGATGAGTTTTGACAAAAGAGAAATCACATTTTCCTCATGATGCAGACCCACACGAATTCCCTCCAAAATGCATCATTCACTCTTTCTTTTGATCCCATTTGCTTCTCTTATAAATACATGAACTATCCCATTCTTTTTCTCAAGCTTAGATAGCCAGAATCACCCTGCCAAACTTATTCCACAACTCAGAATTAAGTAACTTCAAAATCCATTCTCAAGCCTTTTTCAATCCAATTTTTACATCAATCACCTTCCTTGATCTTCCCTGAAGCTAACCACATAATTACATTCAAGAATCGTGCCCTATACTGCTCCATAGAAGTCCAGTTTCAGAGCTCTGCAACTCAACTTCAATAGGTAGATTACTTCATCAATTCTTCAAAACTCGGATATCATTGTGTTGCTCTTATTGCCCTGGTTCTAGTCGCAACACTTACCTTTTACTGGAAACACATTTTGACCATGAAATTTCAAATCCCTTTTCAAAACTTTCCTTCCAAATTGCTTGAGCTACAGTTTATATAAATTTGGCGCGAGGGTGTGGTTTTCTTCGTCTTGAAGAGACGAAGCGAATGGCATAGGTCTGAGCTTCTAGTTTTACAATTTAAGAGACCTGCAAATCACGTTGGCTAGAGGTTGAAGATGACCTACGTGTCATCTTCCAACTAATGATGGTACGCCACTTGTTATTTTTGAAAATCTGATTTATATTTGATTTTGTACTTTATTCACTAATGACCATGATATGCACAGCGCGCCAGATCCCTTGGATTTTATTACTAACGCGTTTTGACTCTCATCCAATGGTCCACATATTTTTAATTTTCTTTTCTTTTCTTATTTTTATATTTTAATTATTTTAAATTTCAAAAAATCATAGAAAATTCATTTTAAGCCAAAAAAATCTGAAAAAATTATGAAAAATGTTTTGATTATTCTCTTTCTGATTTTTATTTTTTCACAATTTAATTTTGTGTTTTGGTATTTTTTATAAATTTACACTTTATTTGAATTGTTTTAAATGTTTAAAAATAATTTTATACATTTTTAAATTTTAAAAAAATTATAGAGTGATCCAATGATATTGTGACAAATATTGGCGACCTTATTTTATTTTTGTTTCTGACTTTACTATTTTTTAAATCATTTTTGGTTTATTTTACCCATTTCCTTTAATTTTAAAAATAGTTTCTGACTTTAAAAAATTACCAAAAATTTTGTAAAATTATTTGAGCCTTTTTCTGATTTTTCTATGGTCTTACCTTTTATTTCTTGATTAATTTGAACATAGTTGATATTTTTCTCTTTAATTTCTATTTTTTAAACATTATTTTTAAACCCATTTGCATATATTAAAATGTAATATTATTTTGTGACTATTTTCTGGCTAATCTTGGGTTAAATTTTGGATCATGAACTTTATTAACATCATTGGATCCATGGTGTTGAGTTTAACTCCACAAAAATGGATGAATGATTTTAATAATAGTTTGATTAAATTTAATTCAAAAGTGGTTTGTATATTCTCTCTCATCCCTCTTCATCTCATCCTCTTTTTATTGCACTAAATGTTGTTGGAGCATGATCTCTATATCATGTCTCAGAATAAATGGTGCATAGATTTTTATTGACCGGCCTCAAAATAGGTGTGACTTCTATATAAGTCCACTTACGATTACTTAACATAGCGCTAAATTTTGTCCCGATTCGAATAAATGATCATTCGTGGCCCAAACTTATGTTTGCAATCCCAAGTATGTGAATTTGATCTCTTGGATCCAATAACCTTGAGATTCATTGTGTGGAGGCTTTGGTTATATCAATCCTCTAATGGATCTACAACACCTTTGGTCAACGCGGATCACTTAAACATCGTCGATCATTAAATGGCACTTGTGAGAATTTCAAATGGATGGTATACTTGACAAAAAGCAAATGCAACTTGTTGTATGGAGGCTTCGGTTCTACCAATCCTCTAATGAGTTCCAAATGCAAGCTTCAAGATGGTTATCCAACTAACCACTAATTATTTACTTGTTTTACTTTATGCTTTTATTTTTTTATGTTTTATGGACAATTTACTTTTAGCATTTATATTTCACGCCATTTTCATCTTTGCTCATTTGAGCATTTACTTTCTTGTCATTTTTACTTTGCTCACTTGATCTTTTCTTTTCTTTTTTAAGATACTTAATAATCAACATAAACCATAAAAATCTTTAATGATACTTGGACTATTTGGTTACTATCCTTGGCATTATGGAGCATGGGACTTTTCTTGGACTTAGGACTAGAAACCTTGGCCTATCTTGGAGACCTTGTGATCTTATATGATTATTTTGTCTGGAGTTCTTGAAGTTTACCTCAAGACATGAAGTTGTTTGTTTGTTTTTGTCTGCAGGTTTTTGTGATTACACCCTTTGTTTGTAATCTGGAATTCACCTGTATACAGCTGTTACTCTGCCCAATTTTTATGAAGACTTAATACACTTGAAGTTTGATTCTCTCAAGAGGTCTAGTATATTTTTTTTGCTTAATTGGTTTCAATCCAAGGAATGGGAATTCTATGTTGTCTCATAATGTCAAGTATTGGCTTCTTGTTGGTTAAATGGTTCTTATCCCTAACTTTTACCTTATGCTTTAGGATAGTCCCTTCTTCTCCTCCCATCTTCTTTAATTTCAAAAATCTTCTTCCTCCTTTTGAAAACTCTTCTTGTTTTAAACTTGAACCACTTTCATAATAAACTTGGACTTATGTCCATGCATTTTCAAAACATTTTTATAAATAAACTCCAATCAACTTAATAATACATTTACATTTTTGGTGAGAAGACTAAAAGTCAATCAATCTCATTTCAAACCATTTTGCCACTTTGGCTTTTATCTTTAAACTTTTCTCAAAAGGTTGAACTCTTTTCAATCCTTGTAGTGATGCAAACAACTATACTTCTATAATATATAGTGAAGAGAGTATTTTCCACTTGGGTGTTGAGTGAGGCACTGTTGATTTTAAGATCCAAGCCATATCCTCCACTTTGAGATGATGCAAATTCTCCTTTGTCATAATTGTGGGTAGTAGGTATGTTTTCTACACGGACAATGACGATGATGTTTTATCTCATAAAATTAACCAACACATTTGTGTTTTAAATTTTTAAAAGAGGAACTACGTGTACCCTGATCCCCTATTTGACGAAAAGGTGGTACGTAGGCACTAAAGGTTCGCAACCGCGGCGGGTGCAAAAATTTATAAAATAAATATATTTCTTTTCTCACCTCCACCATCCATTTTTATACAACATTTTTTATAGCCAAAATATACAGATTTTACAAAGAGGCTCCTGCAAAGTACTGTAGATGTTTAGGGTGCTAATACCTTCCCTTTGCATAACCAACCCCCTTACCTTGAATCTTTCCCCTTATTTTTTGGTTATTAGCTATTTTCCCATTCCTTTGGAAATAATAAAGTGCGGTGGTGATTTTTATTTTAATTTGTGTGAGTCAAGTCAATCTAATGGCTTAGTCTTAAACATTTCTACCGCTACAGAAAAATGGCAACTTAACTGGGCAAAGATTGACCTCTTGCTGGTCCATCCCTAAGTGGGTTAAGCCTATCTTTGTTTATATTTGTATATGTGTTATTACTGTTTTTTGTGTTATATGTTGTATATATGTTTGTCTGGATTTTCCTGGTTTTCAGGGTTCTTGGTGATCACTCATAAGTCTTATACCCATACTTGGGAAAACTTTAAGATAGGACGGGCGGTATAGTCATGTTAACTTTGAGGGAGTAATTCCAAAAAAGGAGGCATGAGATCCCCCACTCAGTGGAGGCCCCTTTGACTGTAGTGTCATTTACCGAGTAATCGGGAAGACTTGCTGCTTTCGACCTGGGAGCCTGCTGAAACTGAGGACCGTAGAATACCAAACTCATCTTGGCCTTTTAAGTGTAGTGCGGAAACTATAACGGAGTAATCCAGAAATAGTTGTCACGCGATACTACGCTTGAATGAGTCTTTCTTGAGAATATTACTAATTACTGAGTTAATCGGGAAGTTAGTGATATCCGAAGGAAGGATGTAGACTCTGGGAACCTCTAGAACCTTGTTCAGAAGGTGATAACTTTTAGACCGACACCTTATGGGTAGTACCTTCTACCTCATGCTCATGAAGTTGAACCTGTGAACCCTATATGTGTGATCTTGTGTGTGATTGTTGCATCATGCATCCATGCACTCATAAGCATCTTTTGAGGAAACCATATTTCAAGGGATTTAAAGGTTGACCATTTGTGAATATCTCAAGTACTTTCTAACCATGGATTCTGGAAAGAGAAAGATCGGGAAATACAGTTTCAAGGATCCCAAGATAGATGAGTTTATCAGTCTAATTCCCGAGATCGAGTGTTCTGCAGACTTTCGAAAGAAGTACGAATCCATTACTCCTCTCATGAAGCTGAAGATGAAGGAGGGTATTCTCTCGACCTTGGTCCAGTTCTATGATCCGATGTATCATTACTTTACTTTTCCCGACTATCAGTTGATGCCCACACTGGAGGAGTATTCTTATCTATTGGATTTACCTGTTACCGATCGTGTTCCTTTTACCAGTTTAGAGGGTGAGCCAAAACCACATGAGATTGATGCTTTGATTCATATGGGGAAATCTAAGGTGGAAGCCCATATGACTACTAAAGGAGGAATTAGAGGATTACCAGCTTAGTTCTTGTTGGAGAAAGCTCATTACTTTGCCAGAAGGAAGAGTACAGTTGCTTTTGAGGCCATCTTTGCTCTACTTGCTTACGGGTTGTTTTTATTTCCTAATATGGATAAGTTTGTTGACATTTATGCTATCAGAATCTTCATGATTGGAAACCCAATTCCTACATTGTTGGGTGATGCATATTACTCTATTCATCTTCGGAATTCTTATCATGAGGGGATGATTATCTGTTGCACGCCTCTGTTATACCGGTGGTTTATCTCTCATATGCATCAGTCTGATGCTTTTTGGGACATCAAGAAAGAAACTCGTTGGGCTCCTAAGATCATGGCACTTACTCAATCGGATATTGATTGGTATCATTTAGCTTACCAAGATATAGAGATTATTTACAGTTGTGGTAGTTTCCCCAATGTACCTCTTCTTTGTACAAAGGGAGGAATTAACTATAACCCTGTTCTTGCATGGCGACAGCTTGGTTATCCGATGAGGGATAAACCTAATAGTATTCATTTGAGTAGTTTCTTTCTGAAGGAAGGAGAAGACTATAGGAAAGATAGGGAGTAGATTGCGACGGCCTGGCGTCACATTCACAAGAAGAGTAGGAAGGATTTGGGACCTAGGAGTGCTGTTTCTTTGGAGCCATATCTTCAGTGGGTCCGATCGAGGGCTATTCAGTTAAAGATGTCATATACCTGGGATACACCCATGCTTGATCTGTTTGTCAAGACCACTCCTCCCTTATTAGATTATCTAGAAGAGCTGCAACTTGCTTTGGTTAGGATGCAACAGGAAAAAGATGCTTGGAAGAACAAATTCCAAACTATAGAGAGTTCCTATAAAGCAGACTTGAAGGAGAAAGACGACTTGATCATTGAGAGTCAAGCGGTAGAGTCTATGGAGAGGCAAGGGGATTTATTTTCTCCTAAGTCTTAATCAGGTGTTGATTACTCACTTCCTGATTCAGATGATTGGAAAGAGGTTACCATCAGACATGCGGAAGAAAACCAGAGGTTGAAGGCTCAGTTTTCTAGACTCATGGGGAAGCGCCAGCGTATAGAGTGATCTCCATCAGTTCTATTTCTCAGGGTTTCATATTTTATTTTCATCTTGTACTTGGGATCATTGAAACTTGTAATCCATTTTGGAGTTGTTATAATAAAAAATTTCAGTATTTCAAATGTGTTATTACTCTGATATTTGCAATGTGTCTATAAATCTATAAATCCCTTGAAATATTAAATAACAAAGTAAAAATAATCATATGCATTACATATCATGCATCATATTGCACATTTTCTTGCATTTGTTATGCATATCCAGGTGTCTTACCAAGCTTCTTTACTTCGTTCAGCAAACTGACTCATCACTACAACACTCGGGCTAATTTCAGAAAGAAGATGGACAACTTAGAATAAGAGAATCGCGAGCTGCGCGAGGAAGTTTCTACTTTGAAGGCCAACATGGCCAATCTGATTACCCTAATGGAAGCTTTGGTGGCTACTCAAAATCAGTCACCGAGTGTTCAACCTCAACCAACAAGGGAAACTACTGAAGCTCCAACCGTTCCCGTATCTGCTACTCCAGCTGTTGTTCAGAATCGCATGCCCCGAGGTTATCCATGGGGAATGCCGGAGAATTTTGCACTTGAAGGTTTCAATCTTGGTCCTCAAGATACTCCAGTTGTTCAGACTATTGTTACTCTGGCACCTCTTGTGGTGCATGCTGCTCCTGCTGCGCCTCCTTCGATGAATATGGTTCCGTTTGTTAATGATGATGTTTGTCGTCCTTTCCCTCTACCGAGTGAAGACTTGGGTCTTTATGATAGAATAGATGATTTTCAAGAGCAGTTTGACAAGATGCAAAGAGAGATGAAGGCCCTCAGGGGAAAAGAGCTATTTGGGCAGAATGTGAATGAGTTATGCTTGGTCCTGAATGTTAAGATACCTGCTAAGTTTAAAGTCTCGGAGTTTGAGAAGTATAAGGGAAACACTTTCCCTCGTGCTTATCTGGTGATATACGTAAGAATAATGTCTACCCATACTGATGATCAGCGTCTGCTGATTCACTTTTTTCAGGATAGTTTGACCGATGTTGCGGTGAAGTGGTATATGAGTTTGGACAACGCCAATATCCATACTTTTAATGATTTGGGAGAAGAATTCATCAAACAATACAAATACAATATGGACATGGCACCTGACTGTGATCAACTCAGGGCCATGGTTCAGAAAGACAGGGAATCTTTCAAAGAATATGCGCAGAGATGGCGTGAGGTAGCCGGCCAGGTGATTCCTCCCATGGAATAGAAGGAGATGACTAAGATTTTCTTGAAAACGCTGGGTGCTTTCTACTACGAGAGGATGGTAGCAAGTGCGTCAAGTGACTTTACTGAAATGGTAGGCATGGGTATCCGCTTAGAGGAGGCTATAAGAGAAGGTCGTTTAACAAAGAGTGAAGGACCTGGAGGTGAAAAGAAGCCATCTTATGGGTTTACCAAGAAGAAAGAAGGAGATTCAAATGTTGTTATACAAGAGAGGAGGGTAAACACTCCTAGAAGGAATTATCAGCATCATCATCAAGTCGCGTCAGTTACTCCCGTTATGAATGCTGCTCCAACTACCGTTGCTTATCAGAGACCATCCCAGCAGGGGAATCAAGGGTATAATCAAAAAGGGAGAGTTATGACCCTATTCCTATGAGTTATACAGAGTTACTACCGGTATTGATTCAGAATAAGTTGGTTCAGATCCGACCACCTCCCGTCGTACCATCACAATTGCCTTGGTATTACAAGGCAGACCAAACATGTGTTTTTCATCAGGGAGCACCAGGGCATAATGTTGAGAATTTTTATCCTTTGAAGACTGAGGTACATAAATTGGTGAAGTTTGGTGTTCTATCTTTCAAGGATGTGGGACCTAATGTGAAAAATAATCCTCTACCCAAGCATGGGGGAGTAAATGCTGTGAATATGGTAGCCGGTTGTCCAGGCGACTTCCGTATTTTTGATATTAATCTGGTTAGAGGAGATTTGGTGAAAATGCATGTGGACCTCTGTGAATTTAGCTACTAAACGCATGACCATGCTGGTTGTGCTATTTGCAGTACAGACATACAGGGTTGTGATAAGATAAAGGCTGATTTACAGGAGATGAAGGATGAGGGCCTAATCCATATAATCAGGCCTATGGAAGAGTATGAGGAGGAAGTGAATATGGTTTCTGGATGTCCTGGGGAATTCAGAATTTTTGATGTAGAGTATATGAATAAGGACCTCGTGCAGTTGCATGCTACTTTCTGCCATACGGCTGGTAAGGTGGAACACCAATATGGATCTTTCCAAGTTTGTTGTCAAGACCCCCGAGGATGTTCAATCGTGAATAAGGGTGTTAAGTTGTTGTTAGACAATGGAACTATCAAGGTCACAAGTCAGAGGGATGATTACCATGAAGTTGATATGGTTGAGGTTTGTTTGACTGAAGAAGAGTCAGACAAAGAGTATGCCTCCGCAGATGATTATTTCTCTTCAGACAAAGATTTGTTTTCCAGAAATGACTTATTAATGACTGATCGTGTTGAAGAAGGGGTAAACGTCATTGTGTCTTGTTTTGGTGCACCCGCCCATTTTGAAGTTGAGTATCATAGTAAGCCAGGTTTTACTCCATTGGTGATTAGTTTGTCGGGTCCTATCCCCTACAAGTCAGATAAGGTTGTTCCTTACAAATACAACGCTACAATCTTAGAGTATGGAGTGAAAGTTCCCATCCAGCCAATGCCTGATGTTGGAAATATAGTTGAAAATAGCAGGGTGACCCGCAGCGGTCGTGTGTTTGCATCAGTTGTTAGAAGAGATGTTGGTACTAGAAAGAAAGTCGCTGAGAATGATGAACCTAAGAAGGCTACATGTGAGACTAGTGGAGCTACGTTAGGGAAGGAAGTGGATGATATTTTGAAGATAATTAAGATGAGCGACTACAGAATTGTAGATCAGCTACTGCAGACTCCTTCAAAAATATCTATCTTAGCTTTATTGATGAACTCCTTTGCTCACAGAGAATCCTTGATGAGGGTACTGGACCAAGCTTTTGTGGAGAGTGACATGCCAATAGACCAATTCAGCAGCGTAATAAGAAACATTACTTCATGTGATAACTTGATTTTCTGCAATGATGAATTACCAGATGAAGGAAGGAATCACAACTTGGCCCTCCACATCTCTATGAACTGCAAGAATGATTCACTATCCAATGTGATGATTGATAATGGATCTGCGTTGAATGTTATACCGAGGAGTACGCTTATAAAGTTGAAATATCAAGGAACGCCTATGCACCCGAGTGGAATCATTATGAAAGCGTTTGATGGGTCAAGGAAATCTGTTATTGGTGAAGTGGACTTGCCTATTCATATAGGACCACTTTCGTTTTAGATGACTTTCCAGGTCATGGACATTGTTCCCGCTTATAGCTGTTTGCTAGGACGGTCATGGATACATGAGGCAAGGGCTGTCACTTCAACTTTACACCAGAAGCTGAAGTTTGTACATGAAGGGAAAGTAGTGATCATAAATGGGGAGCAGACATTGTTGATATCTCATTTGTCCTCTTTCAGCATTATAGAGGCGGATGAACCTGCTGTTAGATCCCAGTTCCAAGCCTTATCCATTGATAACATAAGAGGAAATGAGAACTCCATGGTGTCTCTTAAGGATACACATCAGGTTGTGCGTAATGGTCATACTGAAGTTTGGGGACGAATTATGGATCCACCTGTGAACAAGAACAAAACTGGCTTGGGGTTCTCTTCAAAGAACGACAAAGGTAAGGGCATGAAGCCGAAGTATGCTGCAGGCAGGTATCAAGACATTTTCCGTAGCGGGGGTTATCTTCATCTGACTGCTTCCAGGATTAACTCCATTGTGGAAGATGAAGTAGAGCAGGAAATGCCAAATTATGTGATGCACGGAGTTAGGGTTCAGAACTGGATCACCATTGATGTTCCCTCTTGCATACATGTTTCAAAGTAATTTGATTTGTTAATCTTCTTTTGAAAAAGCTTTTACTCTGCCCAAGGTGGAAGTATTAATGTTGTAGGGCTTATTTGTTTGTTGTGACTTTTAAAATCAATAATAAAAGTTGTCTTTGTTTCCCAAATTGTGTTTTTTTTTAATTTTCTGCTATTCTTGGAAAATGGTAATCAGAAAAAAAAACCTTTCAAAATAAATAATAACTGAAATTCAATCTGCATGATCACTTGTTATATGTGTCAGTTTCTAAATGCAATCACAAATCATATATGCAGATTAATTAAAAAACCCGTTGAATACAATGACCTTGCACCCTCTCCCAACTTTGAATGTCCTGTGTATGGGGCCGAAGAAGAAGATTATGATGAGATTCCAGAAGAGGTCTCACGGTTGCTTGAGCACGAGGAAAATACCATTCAACCATATAAAGAGCCATTGGAAGTGATCAATTTAGGTTCAGAAGAAGATCTGAAGGAAGTCAAGATTGGAGCATTGTTACATCTTGATATGAAGAGTGGGTTGATTGAGCTGTTGAGAGAGTATGTGGATATTTTTGCTTGGTCTTATCAAGATATTCCTGGTCTAGATACATATATTGTAGAGCACCGGTTGTCGTTGAAGCCAGAGTGTTCGCCAATTAAACAAAAGTTTAGAAGAACTCACCCAGATATGGCAGTAAAAATAAAAGAGGAGGTTCTAAAGCATTAATGTTGGTTTTCTTGTGACGTCAGTGTATCCTCAATGGATTTCCAATATTGTCCCAGTACCGAAAAAATATGGAAAAGTCCGCATGTGCGTAGATTACAGAGATCTAAATAAAGCTAGTCCAAAAGATGATTTTCCATTGCCACACATTGATATGTTAGTGGATAGCACAACAAAATTTAAGGTATTCTCGTTCATGGATGGATTTTCCGGGTATAATAAAATAAGAATGGCTCCAGAGGACATGGATAAAACAATGTTTATCACATCCTGGGGAACATTCTATTATAGAGTGATGCCCTTCGGGTTGAAGAACGCTGGTGCAATGTACCAGAGGGCTATGACAACCCTATTCCATGATCTGATGCATAAGGAAATCGAAGTATATGTTGATGATATGATTGCCAAATCCCAGACTGAAGAAGGGCATGTAGAAGATTTGTTGAAGTTGTTTCAGTGTTTGAGGAAGTATCGTCTCCGCTTGAATCCAAATAAGTGTACCTTCAGTGTCCGATCAGGGAAATTGTTGGGTTTCATTATTAGCCAGAAAGGAATTGAAGTTGACCCTGATAAAGTCAAGGAAATTCAAGAGATGCCAGCACCAAGAACTGAAAAGCAAGTCAGAGGTTTCCTCGGGCGTTTGAATTATATTTCCAGATTTATCTCCCACAAGACTGTAACATGTGAATCGATCTTTAAGTTGTTAAAGAAAGATCAAGGTTGTGTGTGGACGAATGATTGCCAAAAGGAATTTGAAAGTATTAAAGAATATCTGCTTGAACCTTCTATCTTGCTCCCTCCTGTGGAAGGAAGACCATTGATTATTGTGATACGGTGGGAGAACTGGCTTGAGGTTTTGCGTTTGTGTTCGCAAATGTTTCGGTTTAGCAAGAGTCACCACCGACTTTTTATTTTTATCCTAAGGAAAGGTCAAAAAGCACAGGAAAGACCTTTGATATGTTTTCTTGGGTTCGGGGAGTAGATTATAGAAAGGGAAGGTATTGGCACCCTTTCTATCCATGGTTATCCATGGTCTCTTAGTTACTTGTTTAGATCACTTGCTTTGCTTTTCAATTGTTTGAAATGGTGTTTTTCAATTGTTTGAAATGGTGCTTTGTGTGTGGTTTAGAAAGATGTTTTGAAAAGAGGCCATCGTTGTGGAAACCTTTGTAATGATTCTTGTTTGAATGTATACAAAGGTGTTTTTGTCTTTTGAAAAAGTTTTCAATGTTTGAAAGATGGATTTTGAAATTGTGTTGTGAAGTGTGTTTGAAAATAGCAAGGATGTTTTGCAAGCTTTTGATCAAGTAACTAAGAGCTATCTACCCTATTTTACTCAAATATCTTTCTTATGTTTTTAACCCTTTTAACAGTGTTGTTTCACCATTGTATTTGGTGAACAACCTTGTGTTAGGATGTTAAACGGGACAGGCGCGGGTCATCGTGTAGACCATGATAGCAATTGTGTCAAGTATCTTTGGCAATTTTCTTGAGGGACTTGATCATTTTTGTTTAGGCAACCAAGATAACGTCATCGAGGGACTATGATCTTTTGTTTTGTTTTTGTTTTACCAAAGTACTTAACTTGCATACCATGGCCCATTTTTGAAGGCAATAAGTGGATTGTAACCCTAGGGGTACAAGTGTGCATTGTGTTTGTTTTTCATGCATTTTGTCTTTGATTAGGTCAAACTATTTGTTAATTTGATTTTGGCATACAAACCTTAATTCTCTAATCATGGCATAATTGAAAGCGTTTAAGTGCGAGAATTTAAATTCTAAGCTATTACAACATGATTATGGGGATGGGGGTACAATTTTGAATAGGGGGTATTTGACAAGAAATATAAACCCTAGTTACTATTACATCCAAATTGAATTATAATGCATAAATATTTAAATGTACAATATTTAAATAAACAAAATAAATAAATATTAAGTAAAATGTATTATGCAAAAAGAAGTTTTTATTTGTTTATGTATGTAAAGTATTTTTAATGTAAAAGAGTATAAAGAAATAAAATAAAAAAATTAGTTTTATTTGTTAAAGGGGGTAAACCCTAATTTCTTTAAGAAAATAATATATTATATTATTTATATACAAGAAATATATTAATATGTACAAAATAAAATATATTGAAAAAAAAGTGTTTTTTAGTATAAATAATAATAAAAATAAAAATGTAATATTTTTGTATTTTTATTCTAAGTATTTAATAAAATAAAAGTATATATATATATATATATATATATATATATATATATATATATATATATATATATATATATATATATATATATATATATATATATATATATATATATATATATATATATATATATATATATATATATATATATATATATATATATATATATATATATATATATATTAAGTATGTATAAAATAAAATAAAATATTTACAAAAAAAATAAATTATATTTTATAATAATATTTTCAGTATGAATGAAATAAAAATAAAAGTAAAAGTATCATTTACATTATATTTTTAAATTTAAACAAATAATAAAAAGTATTAAAAATGTTTCAATGTTAGAAAAAATAGAATAAAATGCCAAATAAATATATAAAAAAAGTGAAAATATTTTTAAGCATTTTTTATATTTGGAGATAAATAAATAAAATCAGAAATGAAATTAAAATAAAAAAATAACAAAATATAAAGAAATTGGGCCAGGGGGTGTAAAACTGAAAATGGGGGGTGTTAGAAGCAGAAACAAGCCAGCCCAGCCCATTTCCACTTCATCTTCTTCCTTGTGACTGAAACACGCGCGCCCTGTATTCAAACTGCTAACTCCTGTATTTGTGATCTTTTGCTAAAACTCAAAACATGAAACTTGTAGAGCATTAAACCACGATTCTAACCATATAAAAAACTTGATCTAACTCTCAAAGACCATAGAGAATTTCTCTGGCCTTAAAATATGACCTAGTTTTTTCAGCATGTTCATGGATGAAATTCTCTTAGCACGCTTAATATAAATGAAAACTGAGCATATGTACAACTTCATGGCATTGAATACTACATTTTTCATTCACAAACCTAAGGCTAAATGTTCCTAAATAGAGAGATAGAAGTTTGAGAAATACCTGTTTCAGTCAAGCTCGAGTATGGCAATGCAGCAACTTTCAGTGAGGCCTGAGGTTCTTTTGAGCTTGCTTGATGTTCCTTTGACCTTTCCCAATGCTTGGCTTGCTTTGAAATAGTCTGAAACTTCTTGTAGAACTCAACCTGCAAACTCAGAATTTGAAAATGGTGAAGGGTGTAAATGGAGTTACAGTGACTTGGGAATGGTTGGGATAACTTAGGTATGTTGTTTGGAAGGTGTTGGAACTGGTTTGGGACAAAACGCACGAGGCAATGTGAAGATGACTTGAGTTCAGCAGGGCTTGCCCTGTTTTGGCAGAAAATGAGGTTTTTGGTGTACAAGCGTGTTTGAGAGGTGGTGAGCTCGTGTTTCTGGCTTAGTGTAATGTGAGAAACTTGTTTTGAATACTTTCCAAGCTTGGTTCTAACAGATATACAAGTTGTGTTGTATTTTACAAGTTTCTTGGTTTTGAAGTAAGAAATGAGAGTTGACAATGCTATGGTTGTACTGGCTTGTACTCTAGCTACTCAAAGTGGTTGGACTTTTCCTGACATTAGGGAGCCTTGTTTGCAGCAAAGGGCTTGGTGTATGGCTCAAGAAATGCAATTTGACATAAAGCATGCTTTATGTAAATGTAAGTGCTACCTTTATGCCATAAATGGATTTATTCATTGCGCAAACCTCTAATGATCAGAATAACATCTTAAACCAATGATTTTGCATTCAATTTTTGAGTGTTGAAGGGTTTAGAGACCTGTAATCAAGTACAAAGCAAGTTTGGACAGATTTGCAACTTGTGTCAACATGAAAATGCCATGGATCAAAAGTGAGTTTTTGCCAACTTCAAGCATTCGATTCTCCCTAACCACAAATGTGTTTGAGGAGTTCTTGGACAATTTGGAAATCTTGCAACATGATATATAATCCATATTTGAAATGAAACTTGAGAATCCAAGTGGAACTATGTGAAAAATGGCCAAGAAGATGGGTCAAAATCCTGCCTAAACTAGGGCAAAATTTCTCTAAGTTAAAAGTTTTAGGGACCGTTGTTCCAAAACTCATAACTTGAGATCCAAGATTCTCTTGAGAAAACTTTGTGAATAAAAGTTGTAGACTTTGTGGAGGACTACAACTTTCATGTTGTAAGTTTTGTTTGAATCCATTTGCATCATGGTGAAAATGTCGGACAAAGTTAGGGAAAATTAAGAAAATTTCATAACTTAGAAAATTTCCAAGTTATGAAATTTTTCAATTTCAAACCCTAATTTGCAATTTTTGGTTTCTTGATGAACAAGTTTCATAATTTGACATATCTTGAGAAAAAATGACCCTTGGCACTTGATTTTGACCAAAAAGTCAAAGTTTGACTTTTCAGTGTACAGTCAAATTTTGATCAATTGATTGAGAAATTCATTTGTCAATCCTATGTATTTGAGATCTTTTGAACTTGTTGAATAAGTCAAGATGATGCCATTGAGTCCTTGAGTCCATGATTGAGCTTAATTTGCCATTGGCTAGGTCAAACAGTCAAAAATTGCCTTTGTACAGTCAAAACCCTAAAAATGAACATTTTTCCCTTTTGGTGATCTGATCAAATTTCTTGTGGAATTATGGTCCAAACTTGATCAAATGGTTCATATGAGTTCATAATGTTGATGTGGGTCAAAATTCATGAGGTTTGACTGTAAATTGGCCACAGTTGACTTTTTCCCCAATACAGTTGATTTATGGGTCAACTGTCCAATTGACTGGGCAAAAATTTGATTCAAGGCTTGAAACTTGGTATGGACAAACTTATGAGTCCAACATGAAGTATGAAAGTCAATTTGGGCATTGAAGGTCCAAAAATCCATGTGCAAACTCAAACCCTAATTTAGGTCAATAGTGCAAGGAGGTGTCTTGAGCAGAGCACACCCTAGCTTGGTCTTGAGTTCCAAGAGCCTTGTGATGAGAAATGTTGATAAAATGAGAGGGCAAATTTTGGGGTACAACAATTATGTATCTGACAGTGTTAGATAAATCCATGGGATATATTCTGGGACAACAGGATGAAACAGGGAAGAAAGAGTTCGCCATTTATTATCTCAGTAAAAAATTCACTGATTGTGAGTCGTGGTATTCCATGTTGGAAAAAACATGTTGTGCTTTAGCCTGGGCGGCAAAGCGTTTGCGGCAGTATATGTTAAATCACACTACTTGGTTGATCTCCAAAATGGATTCAATCAAGTACATTTTTGAAAAGCCTTCTCTTACTGGGAGAATTTCCCGCTGGCAGATGTTGTTATCTGAATATGATATCAAATACCGCACTCAAAAAGCTATTAAAAGCAGTGTGTTGGCAAATTATCTTGCTCACCAACCAATGGAAGATCACCAGTCTGTAGAATATGAATTCCCCGATGAGGATGTGATGTTCCTTAAAGTGAAAGATTATGATGAACCATCGCCTGAGGAAGGTCCTGACCTTGAATCTCGTTGGAGTATGATATTTGATGGAGTTGTGAACGCTTATGGTAAAGGAATTGGTGTTGTGATTGTCACTCCACATGGATCATACATTCCTTTCACTGCGAGGTTGACATTTTATTGTACTAATAATATGGCAGAATATGAGGCTTGCATCATGGGTCTCGAAGAAGCTATTGATCTTAGAATTAAAATTCTAGATGTATATGGTGATTCAGCTTTGGTAATAAATCAGATTAAAGGAGAACGGGATACTCTTCACCCCGGCTTGATCCCTTATAAAGATTATGCTAGAAGATTATTACCCTTCTTCAGTAAAGTTGAATTTCATCACATTCCTAGAGATGAAAATCAAATAGCGGATGCTTTGGAAACTCTGGTTTCTATGTACCAAGTGAATACTTGGAATGATATACCCTGAATTACGGTTTGACGACTGGATATGACCGCTTATGTGTTTACAGCAGAGGAGGTAGCATACGAGAAACCTTGGTATTATGATATCAAGCATTTTCTTCAGACTCAAGAATACCTGATTGATGCATCGAAGAAATATAGAAAGACATTGAGAAGATTGGCAGGCAGTTTCTTCCTTAGTGAAAATGTGTTGTACAAGAGAAATTATGACATGGTCTTGCTCAGATGCATGGATAGACACGAAGAAGACATATTGATGCATGACATTCATGAAGGTTCATTTGGCACGCATGCCAATGGACATTGGATGGCTAAAAATATGCTAAGGGCAGGTTACTATTGGCTGACAATGGAGTCCGACTGTTATAAATTTGCAAAGAAGTGCCATAAATGCCAGATTTATGCAGACAAGGTCCATGTGCCTCCGACACTTCTCAATGTGATTTCCTCCCCATGGCCTTTCTATATGTGGGGTATTGACATGATTGGGATGATAGAACCCAAAGCTTCAAATGGACACTATTTTATCTTGGTAGCAATTGATTACTTTACCAAGTGGGTGGAGGCTGCTTCATATGCCAATGTTACTAAGCAGGTGGTTGTGCGCTTCATTAAGAATAACCTTATATGTCGGTATGGTTTGCCGAGCAGAATCATCACTGATAATGGCTCGAATTTGAACAACAAGATGATGACAGAACTGTACGAATAATTCAAAATTATCCATCACAATTCATCTCCATACAGGACAAAGATGAATGGGGTTGTCGAAGCTGCTAATAAGAATATCAAGATAATTATCCAGAAAATGGTTGTTACTTATAAGGATTGGCATGAAATGCTCCCTTTTGCTCTACATCGATATCGAACATCTGTCCGCACTTCAACAGGAGCAACCTCGTTCTCCCTAGTGTATGGAATGGAAGCTGTACTCCCTGTCGAGGTTGAGATTCCCTCTTTGCGTGTGATAATGGAAACCAAATTGACAGAGGCTGAATGGATCCAGAACAGGTTTGACCAATTGAATTTGATTGAGGAGAAGAGGATGACAACTTTATGTCATGGATAGTTATATCAAAAAAGAATGAAGAAAGCTTTTGATAAAAAGGTCAAACCTTGTGAATTCAGAGAAGGCGACCTCGTGCTCAGGAAGATCATGTCTTTCAACATTGATTCTAGGGGCAAGTGGACTCCCAATTTTGAAGGCTCATATGTTGTCAAGAAAGCCTTCTCTGGCGGTGCATTAATTCTTGAAACTATGGATGGCGAGGAGTTCCCACATCCCATGAATGCTGACGCAGTCAAGAAATAATTCGCCTAAAGAAATAAAAGAAAAGCTCGCTAAGTTGAAAACCCAAAAGGGCGGCTTAGGCAAAAAAGAGCGTCTCGGTAGGCCGAAAACCCGAAAGGGCGGTCTAGGCAAAAATTAGAGACATAAACAGAATAAATTTCCTGCTAAGTTGAAAACCCGCAAGGGCAGCTTAGGCAAAAGTTAGGGACTTTCTTGGCAAGTAACTACGTCAGACAAGACTTGATCGTTGAAGCAACAATCTTCTCAGATCCTCACCATACTTCAACAGAAGCTGCTGCTCAGGATTTCAAAATTTGTTAGAGGGGATAGTGGTCATTGTATCTCAATGTATCTTTTCCATTATATATTGCCATTTTTCAAACTTTGTAATCATCTATGGAGTCTCGCCATTCGCAGACTACCATTCTATTAATGAAATTTGAGCTTTTACCCAATTCTTTGTATTTCTTATTCTATTTAGCTTGCAAAAACTCCATTTATTATTGATAATAAATTTCAAAGAAAAAAAAGATTAAATAACAAAATTTATTTAAAAAAAAAATTTTACAAGCTGCTTTTACTTTGAGATTTGTGATGAAATGATGACAACAAAAATGGTGATCCCAGGAATGGACAAACTCCAATTGTTTTGAGCAGTTTTTGTTCCCCTTGGGAAGGTTTACTCAGGATGTTCTTGCCATATTGGGTTTATGATTCCAGTATCCTCGGTCAAGTTTGGATTCATTTCTCCTCTTTTCTGAGTTTTCATGATGTGAAGTTTCAATCTGCATTTTCTTCAGTGAAGTTTTCATTTGGCCTAATAGAAGTTCTTTTTCCAGAGAAGTTGGTATCATAACCACTCTTGAAAAATGCGGGTCCCTGGTTTCTCAGTGAAGGACGTATTTTGGTTTTCCCTTTGTGGATGTGGTGTTAACCTCCCCAATGAAGTAGGCCTGAATTCCCCAGTGAATGTTTTGATTTTTTGGTGTCAGTATGCTTTACTAGAGATTGGTTTTGCAATCTCCAGTAGGAATGTTACTTTTAAAAACACTTGTTTCCTCGGTGAAGCCTGAAGAAGGATATTCTATCCCTGTATCTGTACTATTATGTCACTTTGTTTTACTTCCAGATTATGTCGCTCCCCAGCAAAGCTAAAGCAGCCAGTAGGTTTTGTTTCCTCAGTTGGCATTTACTTTTTCTTGGAATGATCATCTCGGATGAAGCTTAGCCGGGTATTGTTAGTGCCCGAGGTGGTTTTGACTGGTTATTCCCAATGTTGTATACCTGTTTTGTCAGCATACGCACAATGACACTCATACATTCATACATACATCATGCATAGCTAAAATTGGAAAATCATTTGTTCAATGACACTCATGTTATATTTTTTGTCAGCATACGCACAATGACACTCATACATTCATACATACATCATGCAGAGTTACGTTGTCCTCTCTTTAATAGAATGTTGGCCTTAAGCAGAAAGCGTATATTCTTTCAATTTCCCCACTGAGTTGTCCCTAGTGGAAGATTTTTGTTTAGCCTTCTTGTACAACTCCTGGTTTGGATGGATTTGGTTTTCCCTCTTGATTTTATTTCTCAAAGGATGTATTCTGGTTGACCGTGTCGTTCCAGTTTATTTCTGGTTTGAATCTGTGGTTCCACAACAATATTATTTACTTTGGATTTCTGAAAACTTCGAGTTTTGGTTGGTGCATTTATTTTGCACGAGAAGACTTTATCTCCTCGGCAGGAATATCGTGGCATCTCTCCAGGAAGTCATATTTCTTCCCCCAGGAAGTCATTTTTTCTCTCCAGGAAGTCATATTTATCTCCCCACCAAGTCATTTCTTTTTATAATCCTCCATGACAACAAGTAGCAGGTCTCTGTAAAAGTCGACATAACTTTTTTTTTCTATCTCCTCTATGAGTGAATAGTTCGCAGTTTGTCGTCAGATTACGCCAACGGATGGCAAGACTTTCAATATCATAGAAACAAATCGTTGTGAAATCTTTGCAAGTGGAAGTCTCTTTATTTGAGACAACTTATATATTATTCTTTCCAGGCGGAGTGCCTTGGTTAAAGAATAAGTTGAGACCCGTTCTAGGTGAAACGCCAGAATCTTGGGGAAACTTGTTATCTTTTTGCTACCCTCTGTGAATGTTGGTAGTTTATCATCAGTGAACGGAGATGCAATGATATATTTTCTCTTTCTACCTTCAGTGAAAGTTGGTAGGACATCGGCAGTGAATGTCGATGTTTGTTATCTTTTTGCTACCCTTAGTGAATGTTGGTAGTTCATCATCAGTGAACGGCGATGCAATGATATATTTTCTCTTTCTACCTTCAGTGAAAGTTGGTAAGACATCGACAATGAACGTCAATGTTTGTTATCTTTTTGATACCCTCAATGAACGTTGGTAGTTAATCGTCAATGAATGGCGATGCAACGATATTTTCTCTTTCTACCTTCAGTGAAAGTTGGTAGGACATCGGCAATGAACGTAGATGTTTGTTATCTTTTTTCTACCCTTAGTGAACGTTGGTAGTTCATCGTCAGTGAACGGTGATGCAATGATGTATTTTATCTTTCTACCTTAAGTGAAAGTTGGTAGGACATCGACAATGAACGTCGATGTTTGTTATCTTCTTGTTACCCTTAGTGAACGTTGGTAGTTCATCGTTAGTGAATGGAGGTGCTATGATATATTCTCTTTCTACCTTCAATGAAAGTTTTTGTTTGTTATCTTTTTGCTACCCTCTGTGAATGTTGGTAGTTCATCGTCAGTGAACGGCGATGCAATGATATATTTTCTCTTTCTACCTTCAGTGAAAGTTGGTAGGACATCCGCAGTGAATATCGATGTTTGTTATCTTTTTGCTACACTCAGTGAACGTTGGTATTTCATCATCAGTGAACAATGGTGCTATGATATATTCTCTTTCTACCTTCAGTGAAAGTTGGTAGATCACCATCAGTGAAAGTTGGTGTTTGTTATCTTTTTTCTACCCTCAGTGAACGTTGGTAGTTCATCATCAGTGAATGGAGGTTTTGTGATATTTCTTTTCTCTCTACCTTCAGTGGAAGTCGGTAGTACATCAGAAGTGAATGTTGATTTTTGTTATCTTTCTCTCTGCCTTCAATAAACGTCGGTAGCTTCGCCTTCGGTAGAAGTTGGTGTATCCTTTGACCATTCTACCATCCTCTTTGATTCAGGTCTTTTGATCCACCAGTGATTTATTTTCCTGGTGGAGTTTCTCCCTTGTTTCTTTATTTTGTTACATCCCCAGTGGTGATTTGCGTCCCTTTGGAATTGTCCATGTGCATTCATGATCATAAACATTTGCATGGAATCTTAGGGCCAAAAATAGGATTTGTTTTATATTTAAGTATCTTCGATCGCGTCGACACGAAGATTTTTAACATTCGTATCTCTGGATAGAAGAAACTTAAATAAGGGCAACTGTTGTACCCCAAATTTTGCCCCTAAGATCCTTTCATCATACCATGTTGATTCATTCACAACAAGATCACACTTAGATTCTTGGTTCTCCTCCCTATATGTAGCTTTTCCCTTTTGAGGAATCACCAAGCACCTTGACTTATGTTCTTTTGTGATCATGAATATTGTTTTTGTCTTGATTACTTCTTTTAACTAAATAAAATGCAATGTTGGTTTGTCTTGGTTGTTATCTGATCTGACCTGATCAGAAATGGACCGTCACGGCTGGCTCCGAGCAGAAATCTTTTTTGAACGAGGTGGGGGGGTACCTGCAAGGCACTCCGATGCTGAAGTAAGTAGGAGTACGAGCAGATAATAGCAAGTTGAGGTTAGAATGATGATTACCTGACCCTCTGGAAACAGAGGGTATTTATAGCCCCCAGCGCTGGGCCAAGGTTCCTTCATTGGGCCGGGCGGATTTGGCCCAATGGAGGAACTGCCAGGTTCTACGTGGGTAGTGGGGACCCGCACGTGGTCCCCTTCCTGGATGTTCTACGTGAAGTGCGGGCGGACGAAGACGCGGTCTTTCCGGAGTATCGTTGGGGGAACGGTGGACTGAGTCTGCCCTAGTTGGGATGCTCGAGACAACTTCGAGCTGGACAACAGGGTGTCGAGCTGGACGTCAGGGTGTCGAGCTGGACGTCAGGAGGTGGAGCTGGACATCATCACGTGGAGTTGGACAACGGGATGTCGAGCTGGACATCAGGATGTCGGGCACGGATGTGACCCCTTTGCTCGGCGTGGTCCTCAGTAAGTCCCTTTGGACTGGGCCTTAGCAATGCTTTTGGGCCTGTCAGGCCCAGTCTAGAACAGGAGCCCCCCAAGTCGTGGTTCCTTTGCGAGGAGCCATGACTTGAACCCAAGTTATTCCCTCGTTGAGGTCTCGTGCCCGGGATAGAGGTGTGGGCCCTCGAGGGGCCTCCTCGCGTCGTGCTCGGATACGTCCTCGGTGGTGGATGCGCGGAGGATCCTTACCGGGCGCGTCGGTCGAGCACACGAGGTATCTTTCGGGAACTGTGCCGCCACCCTATGGGGGTAGGGTCATCATTGCGTTGGGAGCAGCGCGTCGAGGAGATGGAGTCCGTGGTTGTCCGAGGTGACGTTTGGTATTCCACGTCATCACTATAAATAGGAACCTTGGGTCCCATAATACGTTTTCTACTCTCTGTGCTCTCTCTGCTGCTGCTCTTCCAGACTTTCTCCAGTTGCGACTTTCCGTCACAGATTCTTCCATTTCATAGCCAAATCCCACTCTTTGATCCAAGTAAGTGATCTATCTTCTTCATTTTTCTGTTTAGAACGCATGATTTCTGGCGTTTGTAGATGTTTTAGGACCGTGCGCGTGGGATTAGCCCGGTAAACTCATGCTTAGCCCGACACATTCATGTCTAGGACCGACAAACGCATGTTTGTGGCCGGCGCATTCATAGTTTTAGGTGATAAACTTTAGAGCTGCCCGGGGTCTTCATGATCCAGGGCGCCTGATTCATGATCGCGCCCGGTATGTTCATGGTCTTGGCCGTGGGCTTCATGGTGCGGCTCGCCATGTTCATACCTCGGGTCGTCATGCTTGGAGAGTGGCCGAGCAGTTGGTTGGAGGAAGAACACCGGGTTCAGGATGTCGGGGAGGCAACCATCCGTGTAAACTGACTATGTGGTCGTGCATGGGATGACGTGATTTTGTCGAGCGTAGGGCTTCGTGCTCAACTGACTGGTTTCCCGTGCTCTGCAGGTAACCATGGCGGACGAGCCGAGCTCTTCCGGACGCCGCGACCGCGAAGAACAGAGTGCCGACGAGTCGGTCACCCTGATTGATACCGTGACCGACCCTTTGCTGGAATGGGTGGGCGTCGAGCCACGGGGGATAGCGTCGGTCTACAGCCGGGATGACCGACATCCATACGCTGTCATCGAAGAGGGTCAAGACCAGCCCGGCTTCCAGAAGAACTTCGTAGTTATGCTTCCGTCAACCCGTGCAAGGATTTGCTCGGTTTATCCGAATTACAGCTTTGCGATGTATGAGATCGCGTTCAAAGACCTAGGGCTGCGGCTGCCCTTCACTGATTTCCAGGCCGGGGTCTTTACGCACTTGGAGCTGGCCTCGTCCCAGCTACACCCAAACTCTCTCGCCTTCATCCGGGCGTTTGAGTTGACGTGTCGCTACCTGAGGATCGGGGCGACCATCCCGCTTTTCTTCCGGATATTTCACCTGCAACGTCAGTCCCGAGGAGGGAAACATAGCTGGGTCTCCCTGAAGCAGTCGAGGAGACTCTTTAAGATGTATATGGACTCCGTGAGGGGGTTTAAAGACAAGTGGTACGTGGTACGGCCAGTTACCGACGCTGCCATAAATTCCCTTTTCGAGGAGGAGGAGCCGGTGAGCGACGAGGATGGGGAGGCGATGCTGGGCGACGATGGGAACCCTATGTTGGGTCGTAGGCCTAAAGTCCCCGTGCACTGGATGTCCCGGCATTACGAGCATGGGACAGGTTATTACCATACTGCCGCCGGGGACATGTGCTCGGAAGACGAGCAGGCGTACGGTGCTCTTTGCCGGTTTGTCGATAGTTTCCATCCCGCCCGGTGGGTTACGCGGGAAGGGGATGATATCCTGGATAAAGATGGTTACCCAACGTTCGAGTCCCGCCCGATTGACACCAAGGCGCTAGTGGAGTGCCCGACGTACAGGCAGGCTGCCCGCCTGTTAGGTTGTTTGTTGTTTGAAATTCTTTATTCGTCATTTATTTATGAAGTTTGCTCGATACTGACCTAACCTTTATTTTGTGCAGGTACGATGGCTAGCCGACATGAAAGGCTCTTGAAATTATCCTGCGACCAGAGGCGAGGCAGGAGGGTCGTGAAGGCCCCACAGGCAACGAGGATGGGTCCCCCACACAGTCCAAATGCTCCTCAGCCGGTGAGGGTGGACTCGCCGTCGAGCTCGGGGCCCGCGTCGGATCCAGAAGTCGAGGAGATCGACCCCAGTGCCGTTTTGATGCAGAGGAAGAGGACCCGTGTGGAAGGTGGTCCGACTGTCGGCGAGGACGCCGGTGCTGTTAAATCGTTCGCCTTCCCCCCTTGCTTCGAAGAGGCGGGCTTTTTCGAGCGATTCCCTCCGACAGTGGTTTCCCATGAAGCTGCGGCGATAAAAAAGATGAGTAAAGAGGAACGGAAGGCGTATCTGGCCGCCAGCATGGATGGGCTGGTAAAAATGGCCGAGATGGCTTTGGTGCTATCCGAGGATGGAGGGGATTCTGCCCGTGTTGAAGAACTCGAGCAGGAGAAGGCGGCCCTGACCGCGAGCTCACGGAAGTTGAAGGTCGCTCTGGAACGCTCCGAGGGGATGTTCCGAGAGCAGACTGCGATGCTCGATGCCGAGAGGGAGATGTTGACCCTGGAGAAGGAGAAGTCGGGGAAGTTGACCGAGGAAGGGGAGCTTCTTCGGGCAGACAGGGATCGCCTGGGGGCTGAAATCGAACGCTTGGCCAAACAGGTCGAGGAAATGAATGTTGCCCTGCAACCTGCCGAGGACGAGCCCGAGGACCTCGTAGCTTTGAAGAGTCGGGTGGAGCTGGTCGCTCACATCCGGCTCCTCGAGGTAGACTGCGTCGGTGCCCTGGAGGACGGGTTCAACTCTGCGGTCGGTCAACTCTCCTTGCTAAACCCCGGCCTGGTCACTGAGGGTATCGGCCACACACACCAGATCGTGGATGGCGTGATCGTTCCTCCGCCCGACTCTCCGAACGCCGACAACGATGATTCCGTGGAGGTCTGAATAGGATAGCGGGCCTGCGTGCCCTTGATATTTGTATTCTTTGGGCCTGCGTGCCCGTTTATTGTACGTTATGAACATCGCCGGCCTTCTTGGTCGGTTTATTACTGTTTTGTTGCCTTCGGGCATTTATATCAATGCTGTTTTACATTTTGGATTTTTTGCCCTTGTTTGAAATCATATGTTTGCATGAATTTTTAGCCTAAGTCCCGGGCCCGAGGAGTGCCCGTAAGTGGCTTTGATTTGGCGAGCGAGTCTGCCCGCCTCCGTTTGTATGCGTTCCCGGCCCTATTTCGATTGGCCGGAGTCACCCAAGTGTTGTGCTCGAGGGGAGAGATTTTCTTTTGACCCTGGTAGATGGCCCGTTATTCTCGACGAAATGTCAGGCATTTCGGAGCGAAGTTGCTCAGTCGGGCGTGGAGCCCGTTAGGGACGATTCGCCCTTGGCGTGAACTGCCCATCGCGAGCTGGGTGTTCTGCCTTATGGGTACGACGACGGTGGGGCTCGGTATAGCTGTCCACGTCGGGCACTATCGATCGTCATCGTTTACCGCGCGATGCTGTGCCATTTTGGTCGCATGTCGGGCTTGTACCTTAGCCTTATACGAAATTGGACATTTTTCCTCGTTGATCGAGCGCGGGTGCTGCTGGTCGAGGGTCCCAAGTGTTGATAGTTTTAAACTGTAGTACTGCTTTAGCTTAGCAGCATTCCAGGGTCGTGGTAATGGCTCTCCGTCTAACTGCTCGAGGTAGTACGCCCCGGTACCCGTGGTGTCGTGGACGCGGTAAGGTCCTTCCCAGTTCGCGGCCAACTTCCCTTCGCGGGAATCTTTCTGGTTCCTGCGCAGTACCAGGCTGCCTATTTCGAACTCGCGCTTGATGACCTTGTTGTTGTGGCGCAGAGCCACTCGTTGTTTTAGGGTGGCTTCGCGCAGGGCAGCACCCGATCGGATTTCCTCGACAAGGTCGAGTTCATCCCTTAGTGCTTCGTCATTCATTTCTTCGTCGAGGGGTTCCTCCGTTCGTCGGGATGGTTCCATGATTTCGACCGGGATGACAGCTTCGGTGCCGTAGGTCAGTCGGAATGGTGTTTCGCCCGTCGTTGAGTGGGGTGTGGTGCGGTATGCCCACAGGACGCTGTGGAGCTCCTCGACCCATCCTCTTTTGGCTTCGCCGAGTCGACGTTTGAGCCCTCGGAGGATGACTCTGTTCGCGGCTTCGGCTTGCCCGTTGGTCTGAGGGTGCTCGACCGACGTGAAATGTTGTTTGGTCCCCAGTTTGGTGACGAAGTCTCGGAACCCGTGGTCGGTGAACTGGGTACCGTTGTCGGTCACCAGGGCCTGCGGAATTCCGAACCTAGCGAGGACGTTTCTTTTGTAGAAATGGAGGATATTGTGTGAGGTGATTTTTGCGAGTGCCTCGGCCTCGATCCACTTCGTGAAGTAATCCACGGTGACGATTAGAAATTTGTTCTGGTAGGTTCCTTGCACGAAGGGCCCGAGGATGTCCATGCCCCACCAGGCGAACGGCCATGGGGACGACAATGTGTTCAGCTCGTGCGGAGGGGCGAGGTGCATATCCCCGTGCTTCTGGCACTTGTCACATTTTTTCACGTGTTCCTTGGCGTCCTGTTGCATCGTCGGCCAGTAATATCCTGCTCGGAGGGCTTTCCTTGCCAAGGATTTACCGCCCATGTGCTGGGCGTTGATCCCTTCGTGTATCTCCCGCAGTACGTCGGGGATGGCGGACTCGTCGATGCATTTCAGGAGGGGAATGGAGAATCCTCTTCGGTACAGTTTCTGCTCGAGAACAACATAGGAACATGCCCGTCGCTTGATTATGGCAGCTTCGGCCTGGTTCGACGGGAGTTCTCCCTTTGTCAGGAAATTATAAACTGGGGTCATCCAGGACGTGGCATCCCCGATGGCGTGGATCTCGACCGTAGTCGAAGATGGTTCGATGCTCGGTCGTGCCAGAGATTCCTGGATGACGGATTTATTCCCGCCCTTCTTTCGTGTGCTCGCGAGTTTGGACAATATGTCCGCCCTCGTGTTTTGCTCGCGGGGAACATGAGAAATTTCTGCACGTACGAACTTTGTCATGTGTTTTTTGACTAAGTTCAAGTACTCGATGAGGTTGTCATTTTTGGCCTGGTAGCTTCCCTGTACTTGAGAGGCGACGAGCTGGGAGTCGGTGTAAATTTGAACTTCGCGGGCTCCTAGATCCTCGGCTAATCTCAGTCCTACGAGCAGGGCTTCGTATTCTGCCTGGTTATTTGATGTCGGGAAGGAGAGAACCAAGGAGTGCTCGATTACTACACCTTCTTCGTTTTCCAGGAGTATCCTTGCGCCGCTTCCGGACGAGCTGGAGGCTCCGTCGACGAAGATGGTCCACTTGTGTTCCTTCCCCGGGGGAAGGTCGTGAGTGGTCATCTCCGCGACGAAGTCGGCCAAGGCTTGTGCTTTCAGGGCCTTCCTGCTCTCGTACTGAATGTCGAATTCGGAGAGTTCCAAGGACCACTTCAGCATTCTGCCCGCCATATCTGGCCGACCCAAGAGTTGCCTCACCGGCTGATCGGTTCGCACGATGATGGTGTGGGCTAGAAAGTAGTGTCTGAGCCTCCTCGCAGCGTTGACGAGGGCCAGAGCAACCTTTTCTATCTGTTGATATCTGCTTTCGGGGCCTTGTAAGGCTTTGCTCGTGAAATAGACAGGTTTCTGCCCGTCAGGGGTTTCGCGGACAAGGGTTGCGCTGATGGCTTCGTTCGAAACGGCCAAGTATAAGTACAGTGGTTCTCCGTCGTCTGGTCGAGACAGCACGGGCGGTTGAGATAGGCTCTGCTTCAGATGGCGAAGTGCGTGCTCGCATTCCTCATTCCATTCGAATGCTGCTTCCTTTCGGAGGAGCTTGAAGAAGGGGAGGGCGTGCTGAGCGGACTTCGCGACGAATCGGGATAGTGACGTCAACATGCCGTTCATGATTTGTATCGACTTCTTCGATGTCGGTGTCGGGAGGTCGGAGAACGCCCGACATTTGTCGGGGTTGGCTTCAATCCCTCATTCTGTTAGATAGAAACCTAGGAATTTTCCTGCCTTAACCCCGAACGTGCACTTCTCGGGGTTGAACCTCATCTTGCACTGTCTTGCTTGGGCGAAGACTGTCTTGAGATGAGCTGCGTGATCGGTGTCTGCTCGGGATTTGACGATCATGTCGTCCATATATACCTCAAGCATGTCGCCAATCTGTTTGTCGAACACTTTGTTCATCATGCGTTGGTAAGTTGCACCGGCGTTCTTCAGTCCGAAGGGCATTACGTTGTAGTAATAGTTGCCCGAACTGGTCATGAACGCCGTGCAGCGTTTGTCGCCCAGAGCCATTGGGATTTGATTATATCCCGAGTAGGCGTCCATGAACGACAAAGTCTTGTAGCCGACCGAATTGTCGACCAGCATGTATATGTTAGGTAGAGGAAAAGCATCCTTCGGGCAAGCCCGGTTGAGGTCGGTATAGTCAACACACATTCTCCATTTTCCATTATTCTTTTTAACAAGTACAACATTTGACAGCCAGGTGGAGTACCGGGCTTCAGAAATAAAATTTGCCTCTAGGAGGTCTTTTACAACTTTTTCAGCAGCCTCCGTTTTTTCTGGAGACTGCCTACGCCTACGTTGTACTACGGCCTTGGCGGCTGGATCAATGGCGAGGTGATGACAGGCGACCTCAGGGTTGAGTCCGGGCATCTCTGCAGCGCTCCAAGCGAAGAGATCAGTGTTCTCGCGCAGACAGGCCTTGATTTGCTTCCTGGCCAAGTCGGGGAGGTCTTTGCCAATCTTCACTCCCTTGGTTGGGTCTGCTCCGAGGGGAACGAGTTCAAAATCACCGTCCGGAATAGGTCGGAGTGGGATTTGCTCGCTGCTGGATGGCTCGTCTTGGTCGAAGCGAGCGTCGAGGGCTATGGAGTCGACCTTTGGTGGAGCCTTCTGGACTTCTTCCTCGGGGGATGCTCTGTCGGGCTCCTGCTTTGTCCTCTTGGTGGGTCTGGTCCCCACGTCGACGGTATCCCGTCCCTTTGAAGCGGCGTTGAAGCACCTGCGGGCAACGGCGAGGTCTCCCTGGATGGTGGCTACCCTTGCCCTTTTGGTATAGAACTTCATTTTTAGATGGACAGTTGAGGGCACCGCTGTCAGCTCCGCCAATGTCGGCCTCCCCAAGATGCAATTGTATAGGGACGGGCAATCAATGACGAGGAAGCGGACCTTAACCTGTCTTGTAGCCGTTCCTTCTCCGAACGTCACCAGGAGCTCGACATAACCCCAAGGTTTGGAAGTCGAGCCGTTGAAGCCTTGAAGATCCGAACCCACATACGGAGAGAGATGTGAGTCGTCCAGTTGCAAGGTCTGGAACAGCTGGCTGTACATCACGTCGACGGAACTCCCTTCGTCGACCAGGATGCGATGCACGTCAAAATTGGCCATCTTTGCCCTTATCAGCAAGGGGATGACTGCGTTCGGGGCTCCGCCGGGGAGTTCTTCTAGGTAGAAGGTGATGGGCTCTGACCTGCCCTTCACCTTTTCGAACGTCACAGTTTGTGGAGGAGCTGTGTCGACCAGTTCGTCCAACTTCCTCTTGGTTGAATTGATGGTGAGGTCGTTGAACCCGCCCCCGTTGATGACCATGGCGGAGGGGAAGTATTCCCACCTGCTGTGTGTTGTCAGGGGCTCCTGCAGGAGCTCGGGAACGTCGAAATCCTCGGGCCTGGTTACCGAGAAGGCGGTCTGGATTGGTACCGACTCGTCTGATGGTCGGGCATCCTCTTCGGGCTCCTTAGCTTCATGGGCGTCACGACGGGGAGCGTCGTTTCGCCTGTACTGTGCGAGCCTCCCTCCTTTGATGAGGGTTTCAATGGCGTCCTTAAGGTGGACGCAGTCCTCTGTCAAATGGCCATGACTCCTATGGTATTGACAGTATTTATTTTTGTCTGCCCCTGGCTTGGCGGGAGCAGGTCGGGGACGCTTGACGCCACCGTCTCTGAAATCTGTGCTAGCACACTCCGCCAAAATACGCTCGCGGGAAGCCGTGAGCGGAGTGTACTCGGTGAAACGGCCCGAGGGGCCCCTTTGTTCCCGGGCCTCCCGGGGTCGATCTTCCTTCCTTTTATCCCCGGTACGTCGGGGAGGAGGGTCTTGTCGCGAGCTGCTGCTATGATTGGGAGCGCGAGCCCTGGAGTCTCGTGCCCTGTTGGCAGCTTCTCTCTCCTCGTAGTCCATGTATGCTCGGGCTTTGTCGAGGAGAGCATCAAAAGTTGCAGGTGGCTCAATACCCACAGCTTTTCTGAATTTTGTGCCGGGGAGGAGGCCCCTCTCCAGCAAATATCTTTTCATATGGTCCGCGCAGGGGACCTGTATTGCTTCCCGGTTGAAGCGGTTGATGAATTCCCTCAAGGTTTCATCCTGTCTTTGGATGATGGCCTCGAGGGCCGCCTCGGTCTTCGGGTGGCGCCGAGAAGCTGTGAAGGAACTGATGAACTGGTTCTTCAGGTTCCGCCATGATGTAATTGAGCCCGGGGCGAGCCCTTTATACCAGTCCATGGCCGCCTTCCTGAGAGTTGTGGGGAAAAGGCGGCATTTGATGGGCCCCCCGACATTATGATAGTGGAGCATGGCTTCGAACCCGTCGATGTGGTCGACCGGGTCCGCTACTCCATCATACTCCTTCAGATGCGGGGGCTTCTCCATGCCCGGGGGGATAGGTGCATCCATGATGGCCTGCGACAGGGGGCCGCGGGGGTCGTCCTCGTCGCTCCTCTCCGGAGAAAGAGAAGGGGTCCTGTAGTTATGTCTGGCACGATGATCGTGCTGAGATTCCCTCGAGCGTGATGCTCGGTGATTGAAGGTCACACGCCCGTCTCCGGCGTGCCTCTTGTCGTGCCTTGATGGGTCGCGACTGGGTTCTCCGGCTGGAATAGCGGGCTGTCTCTCGTAGTTGGGCCGCCTCTGCTTTGGTCGGGGAGAGGGGCTCCTGGAGTTCTCCCTGTAGTGTCTCCGCGGGGGAGAAGGGTGTCGAACTTCTTCGACCCGAGGAGGTGGAGAAGGTGGCCTCCGATGCCTCCTCGGGGGTCGTCGATCATTTTCAAGTGCCCTTAGTCTTTCTCCTTGGGCGAATATGAGATAATTTGTCTGGTTGATGGCCGCGAACAGTGCCTGAGTCGTGGCATCTGCCCCGGCAGGAACTGGGACTTCATAGAACCGGGCAGCTCTGTGATGGGCGAGAGCTACCGGGTCGTCCTCGAGTGTTGGAGGGGTCGTCGAGGATGATGCAGTATTCCCGTCCCTGTAGGTGGAAGGTCCAGGGGCGGTGGTCACAGGGATGGCAATGTGGCCGGGATCACCGGGATTGTCGAGGTGTCCATTCTTGTCCGCGGGGCCGTTATTAGTGTCGGCGACACGGACGGGCTGCTCGTCGTGAGCTGGATCAGCCATGATAGGTAGTTGAATTGAGCTTTGGTCCTTAGAATTGTTCGTTAGACGGGGAAGCTGTTTCCCACAGACGGCGCCACTGATCTGACCTGATCAGAAATGGACCGTCACGGCTGGCTCCGAGCAGAAAGCTTTTTTGAACGAGGTGGGGGGGTACCTGCAAGGCACTCCGATGCTGAAGTAAGTAGGAGTACGAGCAGATAATAGCAAGTTGAGGTTAGAATGATGATTACCTGACCCTCTGGAAACATAGGGTATTTATAGCCCCCAGCGCTGGGCCAAGGTTCCTTCATTGGGCCGGGCGGATTTGGCCCAATGGAGGAACTGCCAGGTTCTACGTGGGTAGTGGGGACCCGCACGTGGTCCCCTTCCTGGATGTTCTGCGTGAAGTGCGGGCGGACGAAGACGCGATCTTTCCGGAGTATCGTTGGGGGAACGGTGGACTGAGTCTGCCCTAGTTGGGATGCTCGAGACAACGTCGAGCTGGACAGCAGGGTGTCGAGCTGGACGTCAGGGTGTCGAGCTGGACGTCAGGAGGTGGAGCTGGACATCATCACGTGGAGTTGGACAACGGGATGTCGAGCTGGACATCAGGATGTCGGGCACGGATGTGACCCCTTTGCTCGGCGTGGTCCTCAGTAAGTCCCTTTGGACTGGGCCTTAGCAATGCTTTTGGGCCTGTCGGGCCCAGTCCAGAACATTATCCATGTAGGTAAAGGCAATGGGATTTAACATGTTACCCCATGGGTTCATGAGTTTATTTCCATGCCCTAGTCAATAAAGCTTGAGAAGTTCAAACCTCACTATTGGATTGGTTTTGGAATAATTGGCATGGAAAGGTTGTTTTGGTTCATCACATTTCAAGGTTATCAAGTTTGGTTGAAAAGCACAAGGGATTGATTGGAGAAGTTGTCATGGCTGGGCAAGATTTTATTCCATTTGGTCACAAGTGCATATTTCTCTCAATGTTCAAAATATGGAAGTGGTTTTGGTGACTATGAGTTCTCATTATCATCCTAAACAACTTCTATTTACAAATCATGTATGTTGGTACAAGAAGTTTGTTCAAAATTGTCAAAGTTCCTCAAAGCATTCTCTTGAGCTAAGGAGCTAGGGTTTTGAACTTCAAGGGAATATATCTTGCTCATCTCTTTGTATTTTTGAATTATTCCAAAGACATCTTTCTCTTCAAAGGGTTATCAATAAATCACTTCAAAAGTTTAAAGGAGTTTCCATGAGGAACAAGCTTAGTAAGGAAGAAAGATTACAAGTCCTTTAGATGAATTCCCAATTTTCCATGTGTGACTTCAAATGATCATAACTTGATAAGTTTTTATCACCTTGAGCCCATTATTTTTCCATAATTATCTTGAAGGTGTGAACTCTATGCCTTCTTTTATGTGAAAAGTAAGAAAATGGACGGAAGTTGCCTTAAGGATGCAAAAGATTATAGGTCATTTCATGATTTTTTGCCAACTTCAACAATTCATAACTCTCTCAATTTTTGGATATTTTGAATGGTTCAAGTTTCAAAATTTCATTCAAGAGATCTAATTCATGCCATCTTTTTTGGTCAAGATCAAATTTCAAGTGGAAGACCATGTTTGGATGCAAGACATTATAGGTCATTTTTGAAGAAGAACTTGAAATATTTTGAAGTATGGAAAGTCAACTCTTTTTCTCCAACTTTGACTCAACACAACTTTCAGCTTAAGCGTCCATTTAACTCCATTCTTTTTCAATTGCAAAGCTTGTAACCTCATCTTTATAAATCATTAAAAATCATTCCTTAACACCCCTTGAGCTGAGAATGCCATTGTTTCAAAAGTGGTAACTTGGAATTGAAGTTTCATTGCAAGTCAGGATTTGAATTTCATGTTGCAACCTCTAAACCTCAAATTAGCATGCGTTTTGGGTATAAACATGATTAGCAAACTTTCCCAAACTGATTAGTGCATCAAAACACGCGCTTTGGATGAGTTTTGACAAAAGAGAAGTCACATTTTCCTCATGATGCAGACCCACACGAATTCCCTCCAAAATGCATTATTCACTCTTCCTTTTGATCCCATTTGCTTATCCTATAAATATGTGAACTATCCCATTCATTTTCTCAAGCTTAGATAGCCAGAATCACCCTGCCAAACTTGTTCCACAACTCAGAATTCAGTAACTTCAAAATCCATTCTCAAGCCTTTTTCAATCCAATTTTTCCATGAATTTGTTAGAACATAGTTTGATTCTACAACCCTCAGTTAGAGTTTTGATGATAACAAAGTACAAGATTAAATGAATTATGAGTTTTATATTTGACATAGATGTTGCTTAAAATTATGCTGTTTATTTACAGGAAACTCTGATGGAATCAGCATCAGAATATCAACATCAGCATCAGAAGATGTCAACCAGAAGATCAATACATATGCTACGCTGAAGTCTGATGAACAGAATATGCGCTCAACATACTCTGACTCTGATCAAGATCTTAACTATGTCATCAACACTCAAAAGCAATCAGAATAAGCTAAAGCCAAGAACGCTCAGATCTTCACTACGCAGAACATTCTGAAGTGTCAACGGTACTGCATTCAACGCAGATTAATTACCAACGGCATTATTCCAAGACAAAGATCTTCTCAATATGTAAAGAACGTAATGAGCATTGAAATGGAATAATTGGCATCAACGTATCTATTCCAAGAAGTATTTAAACAAATCAGTGAGAAGTGAAATGGCTAATGCTCTACAATACTCTACACGCCTAAAGTCAATCATCTTCATCCTCACTCATACAATTTGCTAAAGCTCTCAATTGCTTACTCCATAGTTCTAGCAAGCTAGTTTTACATAAGCTTTATTTTGTGTATTATCACAGTTGTGATATATAGTTTTTCCAGAAAACATTCAACACACATATTGTTCATTTATCTGTAAGAAAGAATTTCCTTGAGAAACCGGTCTGTGGTTTAGACTCAAGAAGGCTTTAGCAGTTGTTAAAGAAGTTGTAATATTCAGTTGAATATAGTGAATTAAGTCCTCATTGGAGAGAGGCAAAATCACCTTGACGGGTGGACTGGAGTAGTTTGAGATCAAACAAACCAGTATAAAAATAACGTGTTGTCTGCATTTGATTTCAAGTTTTAACAATTCAACCCCCTTTCTTGTGTTTTTCACTTCTTCAATTGGTATCAGAGCATGTTGGAAGCCCTGTTCACTATATCAAGAGCATGTTGAAAGCCCTGTTCACACGACTTCCTCCTTCTTCTTAGATTTTTCTTATGTTTTCCTTGTTTTCTTATGTTTGTCTGTAATATTCCTACTTGTTCTAAACTCTCATTGCTTCTGTTTTAATACAAACGTGTTTTTCTCTAATCTTTTTAACTCTGATTATATATGCTTTTTGATCGCTGACAAAAAGGGGGAGAAAGAACGATATTTTTCAATAACGGTCTACTGAGACAAAAGTCTCAGACATTCTAACATTCTTATATATTTGAATGTCTTTGTTGTTCTGAAAAGCTTACAGGTACAAGAATATGAAAAACTCTGATAAAGCAAAATTCCGATGATCAAAGAAAGGTTCAATAAAGTTCTGATGCTGAAGGTCTCAAGGAATCAAAGGGAATAATCAACTCAGGGGGAGTTTTTCTCATCATTACTCTGATACTTTATATTCCTTACTCTCTTAGCTCTGATATTTTTTTCTCGTTAATAGATTATCTTTGATACTTTTTCCTTTTTATCCTTAAACTCTGATACTTTCATCATTATATTTTAATTGAAAAATCTAGTTTTTGTCATCATCAAAAAGGGGGAGATTGTTAGAACATAGTTTGATTCTACAACCCTCAGTTAGAGTTTTGATGATAACAAAGTACAAGATTAAATGAATTATGAGTTTTATATTTGACATAGATGCTACTTAAAATTATGCTGTTTATTTACAGGAAACTCTGATGGAATCAGCATCAGAATATCAACATCAGCATCAGAAGATGTCAACCAGAAGATCAATACATATGCTACGCTGAAGTCTGATGAACAAAATCTGCGCTCAACATACTCTGACTCTGATCAAGATCTTAACTATGTCATCAGCACTCAGAAGCAATCAGAATAAGCTAAAGCCAAGAATGCTCAGATCTTCACTACGCAGAACATTCTGAAGTGTCAACAGTACTGCATTCAAGGCAGATTAATTACCAACGGAATTATTCCAAGTCAAAGATCTTCTCAATATGGAAAGAACGTAATGAGCATTGAAATGGAATAATTGGCATCAACGTATCTATTCCAAGAAGTATTTAAACAAATCAGTGAGAAGTGAAATGGCTAATGCTCTACAATACTCTACACGCCTAAAGTCAATCATCTTCATCCTCACTCATACAGTTTGCTAAAGCTCTCAATTGCTTACTCCATAGTTCTAGCAAGCTAGTTTTACATAAGCTTCATTTTGTGTATTATCACAGTTGTGATATATAGTTTTTCCAGAAAACATTCAACACACATATTGTTCATTTATCTGTAAGAAAGAATTTCCTTGAGAAACCGGTCTGTGGTTTAGACTCAAGAAGGCTTTAGTAGTTGTTAAAGCAGTTGTAATATTCAGTTGAATATAGTGAATTAAGTCCTCGTTGGAGAGAGGCGAAATCACCTTGACGGGTGGACTGGAGTAGTTTGAGATCAAATGAACCAGTATAAAAATAACTTGTTGTCTGCATTTGATTTCAAGTTTTAACAATTCAACCCCCCTTCTTGTGTTTTTCACTTCTTAAGAATTCACCTTCCTTGATCTTCCCTAAAGCTAACCACATAGTTACATTCAAGAATCGTGCCTTATACTGCTCCATAGAAGTCCAGTTTTAGAGCTTTGCAGCTCAACTTCAATAGGTAGATTCCTTCATCAATTCTTCAAAACTCTGATATCATTGTGTTGCTCTCATTTCCTTGGTTCTAGTCGCAACACTTACCTTTTACTGGAAACACGTTTTGACCATGAAATTTCAAATCCCTTTTCAAAACTTTCCTTCCAAATAGCTTGAGCTACAGTTTATATAAATTTGGCGCGAGGGTGTGGTTGTCTTCGTCTTGAAGAGATGAAGCGAATGGCATAGGTCCGAGCTTCTAATTTTACAGTTTGAGAGACCTGCAAATCACGTTAGCTGGAGGTTGAAGATGACCTACGTGTCATCTTCCAACCAATGATGGCACACCACTTGTTATTTTTAAAAATCTGATTTATATTTAATTTTGTACTTTATTCACTAATGACCATGATATGCACAGCGCGCCAGATCCCTTGGATTTGATTACTAATGCGTTTTGACTCTCATCCAATGGTCCACATTTTTTACTTTTATTTTCTTTTCTGATTTTTATATTTTAATTGTTTTAAATTTCAAAAAATCATAGAAAATTCATTTTAAGCCAAAAAAATCTGAAAAAATTCTGAAAAAATGTTTTGATTATTCTCTTTATGATTTTTAATTTTTCACAATTTAATTGTGTTTTGGTATTTTTTATAAATTTACACTTTATTTGAATTGTTTTAAATGTTTAAAAATACTTTTATAAATTTTTAAATTCTGAAAAAATTATGGAATGATCCAATGATATTGTGACAAATATTGGTGACCTTATTTTATTTTTGTTTCTGACTTTACTATTTTTTTATCATTTTTGGTTTATTTTACCAATTTCTTTTAATTTTAAAAATATTTTCTGACTTTAAAAAATTACCAAAAATTTTGTAAAATTATTTGAGCCTTTTTCTGATTTTTCTATGGTCTTACCTTTTATTTCTTGATTAATTTGAACATAGTTGATATTTTTCTCTTTATTTTCTATTTTTAAACATTATTTTTAAACCCTTTTGCATATATTAAAATGTAATATTATTTTGTGACTATTTTCTGGCTGATCTTGGGTTAAATTTTGGATCATGAACTTTATTAACATCATTGGATCCCTGGTGTTGAGTTTAACTCCACAAAAATGGACGAATGATTTTAATAATAGTTTGATTAAATTTAATTCAAAAGTGGTTTGTATATTCTCTCTCATCCGTCTTCATCTCATCCCCTTCTTACTGCATTAAATGTTGTTGAAGCATGATCTCTATATCATGTCTCTGAACAAATGGTACATAGATTGCTATTGACCAGCCTCAAAATAGGTGCGACTTCTATATAAGTCCACTTACGATTGCTTAACATAGCACTAAATTTTGTCCCGATTCGAATAAAAGATCATTCGCGGCGCAAACTTATGTTTGCAAGCCCAAGTATGTTAATTTAATCTCTTTGATCTAATAACCTTGAGATTCATTGTGTGGAGGCTTTGGTTCTACCAATCCTCTAATGGATCTACAACATCTTTGGTCAATGCAGATCACTTAAACATCGTTGATCATTAAATGACACTTGAGAGAATTCCAAATGGATGATATACTTGACAAAAAGCAAATGCAACTTGTTGTGTGGAGGCTTTGGTTCTACCAATCCTCTAATGAGTTCCAAATGCAAGCTTCAAGATGGTCATCCAACTAACCACTAATTATTTACTTGTTTTACTTTATGCTTTTATTTTTTTTTATGCTTTATGTACCATTTACTTTTAGCATTTACATTTCATGCCATTTTCAAATTTGATCATTTGAGCATTTACTTTCTTGTCATTTTTACTTTGCTCACCTGAGCTTTTCTTTTCTTTTTTAAGATACTTAATAATCAACATAAACCATAAAAATATTTAATGATACTTGGACTATTTGGTTACTATCCTTGGCATTATGGAGCATGGGACTTTTCATGGACTTAGGACTAGAAACCTTGGCCTATCTTGGAGACCTTGTGATCTTATCTGATTATTTTGTCTGGAGTTCTTGAGGTTTACCTCAAGCCATTGGGTTGTTTGTTTGTTTTTGTGTGCAAGTTTTTGTGATTACACCCTTCGTTTGTAATCTGGAATTCACCCGTATACAGCTGTTACTCTGCCCAATTTTTGTGAAGACTTAATACACTTGAAGTTTGGTTCTCTCAAGAGGTCTAGTATTTTTTTTTTATTAATTGGTTTCAATCCAAGGAATTGGAATTCTATCTTGGCTCATAATGTCAAGTATTGGCTTCTTGTTGGTTAAATGGTTCTTATCCCTAACTTTTACCTTATGCTTTAGGATAGTCCCATATTCTCCTCTCATCTTCTTTAATTTCAAAAATCTTCTTCCTCCTTTTGAAAACTCTTCTTGTTTTAAACTTGAACCACTTTCATAATAAATTTGGACTTATGTCCATGCATTTTCAAAACATTTTCATAAATAAACTCCAATAAACTTTATAATACCTTGACATTTTGTGAGAAGACTAAAAGTCAATCAATCTCATTTCAAACTATTTTGCCACTTTGGATTTTATCTTTAAACTTTTCTCAAAAGATTGAAATCTTGTCAATCCTTGTAGTGATGCAAACAACTATACTTCTACAATATGTAGTGAAGAGAGATATTTTCCACTTAGGTGTTGAGTGAGGCACTGTTGATTTTAAGATCCAGGCCATATCCTCCACTTTGAGATGATGCAAATTCTCCTTTCTCATAATTGTGGGTAGTAGGTATGTTTTCCACACGGACAGTGACGATGATGTTTTATCTCATAAAATTAACCAACACATTTGTGTTTTAAATTTTTAAAAGAGGAACTACGTGTACCTTGATCCCTTATTGCATGAAAAGGTGGTACGTAGGCACTAAAGGTTTGCAACCGCGGCGGGTGCAAAAATTTATAAAATAAATATATTTCTTTTCTCACCTCCACCATCCATTTTTATACAACATTTTTTATATCCAAAATATACAGATTTTACAAAGAGGCTCCTGCAGATTACCGTAGATGTTTAGGGTGCTAATACCTTCCTTTTGCATAACCAACCCCCTTACCATGAATCTTTTCCCTTCTTTTTGGGTTATTCGCTCTTTTCCCATTCCTTTGGAAACAATAAAGTGCAGTGGAAATTTTTATTTTGATCTGTGTGAGTCAAGTCAATCTAATGGCTTAGTCTTAAACATTTCTACCGCTACACTTGCCGGCTAAGACAGTATATGTTGACTCATACCACTCTACTGATTTCTAAGATGGACCCTATCAAGCACATCTTCGAGAAACTTCATCTTTCCGGACGAATAGCAAGATGGCAAATGATCTTGACTGAATACGATATTCAATACACAATGCAAAAGGCTATCAAAGGAAGTGTATTAGTTGATCATTTGGCCCATCAAGCTGTTGATGATTATCTGTCTATAAACTTTGAATTCTCATATGAGAACATCATACTAGTAACCGACTGCGCGAAACCTAGACCGTATGACAGACCTGAACAAGGATCCCGATGGACTATGGTTTTCGACGGAGCTTCCAACGCTTTGGGTAATGGAATCGGTGTTGTGATGATATTCCCTGAAGGTTGCCACACTCCTTTCACTTCCAGACTATGCTTCGATTGTACGAATAACATGGCTGAGTACGAAGCATGCATTTTGGGTCTGAAGGCTGCCATTGATTTGTGGATCAAGCATTTGAATGTGTTTGGGGATTCCGCCCTAGTAATTAGCCAAGTAAAAGGAGATTGGGACACTAAGCACCCTAATCTCATTCCTTACAAGAGCTTGTGCTATCTCTGATTCCTTACTTCGAAGAGATCACCTTTGAACACTTCCCTAGGGAAGAAAATAAGTTAGCCGATGCTTTGGCCACCATGTCTTCTATGTTCAAGGTCAAATGGGAAAACGAAGCTCCTATAATTACAATTGAGATATTCGACGAACCTGCGCACTGCTATGTGCTCGACACTGACACAGAAAAGCCATGGTACCATAAGGTGAAGAGATACCTTGAAGCACAAGAGTACCCTGAAGGAGAATACATCAATGACAGAAAGTTCTTACAAAGATTCTCAGCCAAATTCTTCCTAAGTAATGGAATCTTGTACAAGCACAACCATGACTCTACTTTACTTTGATGTGTGGACAAGAAGGAGGCAGAGGAAATTATGGAAGACATGCATGATGGTATCTTTGGTACTCACTCTAACAGACATACTATGGCCAAGAAAATCCTGAGAGCAAGTTACTATTGGTCAACAATGGAGACCGATTACCATCAACACTCAAGAACTTGCCACAAATGTCAAATATATGCTGACAAGGTCTATGTGCCTCTTATCCCTTTGAATGTCATGACCGCTCCGTGGCCATTTATAGTGTGTGGCATTGACATGATTGGAGAGATCAAACCCACTGCTTCCAATGGAAATCGTTTCATTCTGGTCGCCATCGATTATTTCACCAAATGGGTTGAAGCCGCCTCATTTGCCTCAATCACAAAGAGCATGGTAGACAGGTTCATCAAACACAACCTCATCTTCCGCTATGGTGTCCCTGAAAGGATCATCACCGATAATGGGACTAACCTCAACAATGATGTGATTACAGAAATTTGCACTCTGTTCAAAATCAAGCATCACAATTCTTCTCCTTATAGACCTAAAATGAATGGCGTAGTGGAAGCGGCTAACAAAAACATTAAGAAGATTGTGCATAAAATGGTAGTGATCTACAAAGACTGGCATGAGATGTTACTGTTTGCTCTTCATGGCTACCGTACTTCAGCCTGGACATCAACTGGGACAAATCCCTTTTCTTTGGTCTATAGCATGGAAGATGTTCTGCCAGTGGAAGTTCAGATTCCCTCATTAAGGATTATGAATGAGGCAGGCCTAGGCGAAGACGAATGGATTCAGACAAGATTGGATCAGTTGAACTTGATCGATGAAAAGCGACTGGTTGTTGTTTGTCATGGTCATATGTGCCAAAAACGTATGATCAAGGCTTTCAATAAAAAGATCAAGCCTCGAGTATATCAAGTTGGTGACTTGGTGATAAAGCGCATCATTCTTCCACAAGGGGACCCCAGGGGCAAATGTACTCCCACCTACGAAGGGCCAGTTGTTGTCAAGAGAGTGTTCTCTGGTGGTGCCATGATGCTGATTACCATGGATGGTGAAGACTTCCCATATCCGCTGAACGCGAATATAGTTAAAAAAATACTACGCATAAGAGACCCGCTAGGTTGACACACCTAGGCAAGATAAAGGCATCCCGGAAAACCAAAAAGATTGGGAAAAAATTAGGGATATATGCAAAAGATTGTACATCCGGCAAGTTGAAAACCCGAAAGGGCGACTTGGGCAAAAATGGGTATCCTAGTGAACTGAAAACCCGAAAGGGCGGTCCAGGCAAAAATTAAGGATTGAAAGCGTACGACTATGTCCCGTGGGATCACCTCCGTCGACTTTATTACCAAGGTCGGAGTTCAAATGGTCCAAGATCAGTCCAATCAACTTCTGTCAATGACAAGGGACATTCGAAGACGTTTGGGCAATAGTAGAGTTGGAATGCAATGAGATCATTTCCACACGGCTATTATTTTTGTTTTCAATTTTGTTTTGCTTTTGAAGATTTCCGCTTACTAGGACCTCCATCTCTTTGTACAAAAAATGCCTATTTATGGGCGAAATATCAATACAAATATACTTTAAAGTGCAAACTTTTTGTCTTTGTTTTGAATGCAAAGATGTTTGATGACTAAAATTGAACGAACATATGCATGTGAACATGATTCAAACTATTTAGCACATGTGTCCTGCCAAGCAGTATCAAGCATCTATTTAATGTATATGGAATATCCCCACAGAGTTATCTCATTAGCATTATCCCCGCAAGGCCGGCTACAATAAGCTTTCCCCAATGGAATTGTGTAGCGGTAGAAGTGTTTAAGACTAAGCCATAGGATTGACTAGACTTGTACAAATCAAAATAAAATCGCCACCGCACTTTATTATTTCCAAAGGAATGGGAAAAGAGAGAATAACCCAAAAAAAGGGGGAAAGATTCAAGGTAAGGGGGTTGGTTATGCAAAGGGAAGGTATTAGCATCCTAAACATCTACGGTACTCCGCAGGAACCTCTTTGTAAAATCTGTATATTTTGGCTATAAAAATGTTGTATAAAAAATGGATGGTGGAGGTGAGAAAAGAAATATATTTTTTATGGTTTTTGCACCCGCCGCGGTTGTGAACCTTTAGTGCCTACGTACCACCTTCCGTGCAATAGGGGATCAGGGTACATGTAATAACTCTTTTGAAAATTTTAAAATGTAAGTGTGTTGGTTTAATTTTTATGAGATAAAACATCATCGTCATTGTCTGTGTGGAAAACATACCTACTACCCATAATCATGAGAAAGGAGAATTTGAATCATCTCAAAGTAGGGGATATGGCTTGGATTTTAAAATAAAAAGTATAGTTGTTTGCATCACTACAAGGATTGACAAGAGTCCAATCTTTTTTTGAGAAAAATTTAAAGATAAAAGCCAAAGTGGCAAAATGGTTTGGAATGAGATTGATTTACTTTTAGGCTTCTCACAAAAGAAATGTCAAAGTATTATTAAGTTTATTGAAGTTTATTTATGAAGATGTTTTGAAAATACATGGACCTAAGTCCAAGTTTATTATGAAAGTGGTTCAAGTTTAAAAAATAAGAAGAGTTTTTCAAAAGGAGAGAGAAGAACCATCTAACCAACAAGAATCCAATACTTGACAGTATAAGTCAAGATAGAATTCCCATTCTTTGGATTGAAACCAAACAAGCAATGATACTAGACCTATTGAAAGAACCAAATTTCAAGTGTATTAAGTCTTCACAAAAATTGGGCAGAGTAACGGCTGTATACAGGTGAATTCCAGATTACAAACAAAGAGTGTAATCACAATAACCTACACACAAAACAAATAAACAACCCAATGCCTTGAGTTAAACCTCAAGAGCTTCAGACGAAATAATTAAATAAGGTCACAAGGTCTCCAATCATAGGCCAAGGTTTCTATTCCTAAGTCCAAAAAGTCCAATGCTCCATAATGTCAATGATAGTAACTAAATAGTCCAAGTATCATTAAATATTTTTAGGGTTTATGTTGATTATTAGGTTTTTTGAAAAAGAAAAGTAAAGCTCAAGTGAGCAAAAATAAAAATGACAAGAAAGTAAATACTCAAATAAGCAAAGATGAAAATGGCATGAAATGTAAATGCTAAAAGTAAATAGTGCATAAAAATAAAAGGGGGCATATAATAAAAATAAAGGATAAAGTCAATTATTAGTGATTAGTGGTTAGTTGGATGATCATCTTGAAACTTGCATTTAGAACTCATTAGAGGATTGGTAGAACCAAAGCCTCCATACAACAAGTTGCATTTGCTTTTTGTCAAGTATATCATCTATTTGGAATCCTCATGAGTACCATTTAATGATCAATGATGTTTAAGTGATCCGCGTTGATCAAAGGTATTGTAGATCCATTAGAGGATTGGTAGAACCAAAGCCTCCATACAATGAATCTCAAGGTTAGTGGATCAAAGAGATCAAATTAAAATACTTGGGCTTGCAAACATAAGTTTGGGCCACGAATGATCATTTATTCGAATTGGGATAAAATTTAGCGCTATGTTAAGCAATCTTAAGTGGATTTATATAGAAGTCGCACCTATTTTGAGATCGGTCAATAGCAATCTATGCACCATTTATTTTGAGACATGATATAGAGATCATGCTCCAATAACACATTATGTAATAAGAAAGGGATGAGATGAAGAGGGGTGGGAGAGAATATACAAACCACTTTTGAATTAAATTTAATCAAACTTTTATTAAAATCATTCATCCATTTTTGTGGAGTTAGACTCAACACCACGGATCCAATGATGTTAACAAAGTTCATGATCAAAAATTTAACTCAAGATCAGCCAGAAAATAGTCACAAAATAATACTCTCTCACTTCCTTTTTAAGTGTCATTTTAGAAGAATTTTTTTGTTTCTATTTAAGTATCGTTTTTATAGTTTAATGTTATAATTTGGCAATTATATCCCTACTTTCTCAATAACTCCACTTTACATTTTCCATAAAATTAATTATTTTCTCAATTAGTTATTGGAAAAAGAGAGATGGTGTATGATTGAATTTATTTGGAAAGAGAAAATAAATGGTGTATGATTGAATTTATTTGGAAAGAGAAAATAAATGAGGATGTAATAGGAAAAATAACTCTAATAATCCACTATCTTGGTTGAAGAGCTTTATGATAAAATGACACTTAAAAAGAAACGGAGGGAGTATTACATTTAATATATACAAAAAAAGATTTTAAAAAATGTTTTAAAGTAGAAACAAAAGAGAAAAATATCAACTATGTTCAAATTGATCAATAAATAAAAAGTAAGTCCATAAAAAAAATCAGAAAAGGACTCAAATGATTTTATAAATTTTTTAGTAATTTTTTAAAGTCAGAAACTATTTTTTAAAATTAAAAGAAATGAGTAAAATAAACTAAAAATGATAAAAAGTACCAAAGTCAGAAATAAAAAATAAGTGAGGTCACAAATATTTGTCACAATATCATTGGATCATTCCATAATTTTTTTAGAATTTAAAAATACATAAAAGTATTTTTAAACATTTAAAACAAATCAAATAAAGTGAAAATTTATAAAAAATACCAAAAAACAAAATAAAAATCAGAAAGAGAATAATCAAAAATATTTTCCATAATTTTTTCAGATTTTTTGGACTAAAAATGAATTTTCTATGTTTTTTGAAGTTTAAAACAATTAAATATAAAAATCAGAAAATAAAAACCAAAAAAATATAGGCCATCTGATCAATGTCAAAACGCGTTAGTAAACAGATCGAGTGGACCTGGCGCGTTGTGTGTGTTATGGACTTTAGTGAATAATGCATAAGATCATTAATTAAATCAGATTTTTGAAAAACGTAGATGGCGCGTCTTCATTGGTTGGAAGATGACACGTTGGTCATCTTCAACCTCCAGCCAGTCCGAAAACCAGGTTGCTCAATCTGTAAAATTAGAGCACGAGACCTATGCCATTCGCTTCGTCTCTTCAAGACGAAGACAACCACACCTTCACGAAAAATTTATATAAATTGTAGCTCAAGCAAGTTGGAAGGAAAGTTTTGAAAAGGTATTTGAAATTTCATGGTCGAAACGTGTTTCCAGTAAAAAAACAAGTGTTGTGACTAGAACCAGGGCAATGAGAGCATCACAATGATATCAAAGTTTTGAAGAATTGATGAAGGAATCTACCTATTGAAGTTAAGTTGTAGAGCTCTGAAACTGGACTTCTATGGAGCAATATAGGACATGATTCTTGAATGTAATTATATGGTTAGCTTCAGGGAAGATCAAGGAAGGTGAATTGATGGAAAAATTGGATTGAAAAAGGTTTGAGAATGGATTTCGAAGTTGCTGAATTTTGAGTTATGGAACAAGTTTGACAAGGTGATTCTGGCTATCCAAGCTTAAGGACATGAATGGGGAATGACCCTCTATTTATATGGAATCAAATGGAATGTCCAAGCGTGTGAAATGATGAAGTTTGGAGAGAAATCGTGTGAAGTTGCAAACAAGAAAAGTATGACTTCTAAATTGATCAAAACTCATCCAAAACGTGTGTTTTGTTGTGATAATCAATTCTGGAACTTCATTAAACATGTTTAGAGGCATAAACGCGTGGAAAACTTGTGATTAGAAGCCAAAACAAAGATTTCAAATTCTGACTTGAGATGAAACTTCAGTTCCAAGTTACCAACTTCAAAATCATGGCATTCTCAGCTCAAGGGGTCTTAGGGCATGATTCTTGATGCTTTAGAAAGATGAGGTTACAAGCTTTGCAATGGAAAAATAATGGGATCAATTGGATGCTTGAGCTGAAAGTTGCATTGAGTCAAAGTTGAAGAAAAATGGTTGACTTTCCATAACTTGAAATATTTCAAATTTTCCTTCAAAAGTGACCTATAATGTTTTGTGTCCAAACATGGACTTCCTCTTGGAATTTGCTCTTTACCAAAAAAGTTGGCATGAAATAGACCTATTTAATGACATTTTGGGATTTTAACCATTCAAAATCTCCAAAAATTGAGAGAGTTATGAATTGTTGAAGTTGGCAAAAAATCATGAAATGACCTATATTCTTTTGTATCCTTAAGGAAACATACATCCATTTTCTCACTTTTCACATAAAATAAGGCATAAAGTTCACATCCTCAAGATCATTGTGGAAAAAGAATTGGCTCAAGGTGATAAAAATTTACCCAGTTATGATCATTTGAAGTCACACAAGGAAAATTGGGGATTCATCTGGAGGACTTGTAATCTTTCTTCTTCATCAAGTTTCTTCCACATGAAAACTCCTTGGAACTTTTGAAGTGATTTTTTGATAACCATTTGAAGAGAAGTATGTCTTTGGAATCACTCAAAAATATCAAAATATTAGTAAGATATACTTCTTTGAAGTTTAAAGCCCTAGCTCCTAGATCAAGAAAAATGTCTTGAGGAACTTTGACAATTTTGAACAAACTTCTTGTACCAACACAAATGCTTTGTAAATAGAAGTTGTTAAGGATGATAAGAGAACTCATAGCCACCAAAACCACTTCCATATCTTCATAATTGAGATAAATATGCATTTGTGACCAATGGGAACAAAGCCTTGTCCAAGCATGACAACTTCTCCAATCAACCCCTTGTACTTTTGAATCAAATTTGATAACCTTGAAATGTGGTGAACCAAAATAACCTTGCCATGCCATTTCCTCCAAAACAAATCCAATGGTGAGGTTTGAACTTCTCAAGCTTTATTGACTAGGGCATGGAAATAAACTCGTGAACCCATGGAGCAATTTGCTGAATCTCATCGCCTTTACCTACATGAGTAACAAGCAAGACAAACCAACATTGCATTTTATTAACTAAAAGAAGAAATCAAGACAAAAATATTCATGATCACAAAAGAACACAAGTCAAGGTGCTTGGTGATTCCTCAAAGAGCAAAGCTAAATATAAGGAGGGGAACCAAGAATCCTAATGTGATCTTATTGTGAATGAATCAACATGGTATGATGAATGGATCTTAGGGGGGAAAATTGGGGTACAACAGCTGCCCTTATTTAAGTTTCTTCTATCCGGAGATACGAAGGTTAAAAATCTTTGTGTCGACGCGATCGAAGATACTTAAATATAAAACAAACCCTATTGTTGGCCCTAAGATTCCCTGCAATGCTTATGAATATGAGCGCACATGGACAACTCCAAAGGAACGCAAAACACCATTGGGGATGTAACAAAAAAATAAAGAAACAAGAGAGTAACCCAACCAAGAAAATAAACCACTGGTAGATCAAAAAGACCTGAATCAGAGAGGACGGTAAAATGGTCAAAGGATACACCAACTCCTACTGGAGGTAAAGCTACCAACGTTCATTGAAGGTAGAGAAAAGAAATAACAACACTGACATTCACTGATGGTAAACTGCCAACATTCACTGAGGGTAGTGAAAAGATAACAATCATCGACGTTCACTGTCGATGAACTACCAACTTTCACTGAAGGTAGGGAGAGAATATATCATAGCATCGCCGTTCACTGACGATGAACTACCAACGTTCATTGAGGGTAGAAAAAATATAATAAACACCAACTTTCACGGATGGTGATCTACCAACTTTCACTGAAGGTAGAAAGAGAATATATCATAGCACCGCCATTCACTAACGATGAAATACCAACATTCACTGAAGGTAGAAAAAAGATAACAATCACCAACTTTCACTGATGGTGACCTACCAACTTTCACTGAAGGTAGAAAGAGAATATATCATGGCACCTCCGTTCACTGACGATGAACTACCAACGTTCACTGAAGGTAGAAAAAAGATAACAAACACCAACTTTCACTGATGGTGATATACCAACTTTCACTGAAGGTAGAAAGAGAATATATCATAGCACTGCCATTCACTGATGATGAACTACCAACATTCACTGAAGGTAGCAAAAAGATAACAATGACCAACTTTCACTGAATGTGATCTACCAACTTTCACTGAAGGTAGAAAGAGAATATATCATAGCACCGCCGTTCACTGACGATGAACTACCAACGTTCACTGAAGGTAGAAAAAAGATAACAATCACAAACTTTCACTGAAGGTGATCTACCAACTTTCACTGAAGGTAGAAAGAGAATATATCATAGCACCGCCGTTCACTAACGATGAACTACCAACGTTCACTGAAGGTAGCAAAAAGGTAACAATCACCAACTTTCACTGAAGGTGACCTACCAACTTTCACTAGAGGTAGAAAGAGAATATATCATGACACTGCCATTCACTGACGATGAACTATCAACGTTCACTTAAGGTAGCAAAAAGATAATAATCGCCTACTTTCACTGATGGTGACCTACCAACTTTCACTGAAGGTAGAAAGAGAATATATCATGGCACCTCTGTTCACTGACAATGAACTACCAATGTTCACCGAAGGTAGCAAAAAGATAAGAAGTTTCTCCAAAATTCTGGCATTTCGCCTAGAACGGGTCTCAACTTCTTCTTTAACCGAGGCACTTTGCCTGGAAAGGGTAAGCTGTCTCAAATAAAGAGACTTCCACCTGCCAAGATTTCACAACGAACTGTCTCTGCGAATTTGAAAGTCTTGCCATCCGCTGGCGTAAACCGACGACAGACTTCAAACTATCCACTCATAGAGAAGATAGCAAAAAAAGTTATGTCGACTTTTACAGGGAAGCACAAGTTACTCAAATAAATAGACCTGTCACTTGTTGTCATGGAGGATTGTAAAAAGAAATAACTTTTTGGGGAGAACAATATGGCTTCCTGGGGAATGAAACATGACTTCCTGGGGAAATGCCACGATATTCCTGCTGTGGAGATAAAGTCTTCTCGTTCAAAATAAATGCACAAACCAAAACTCAAAGCTTTCAAAAGTCCAAAGTAAATAATATTGTTGGGAAACCAAAGATTCAAATCAGAAATAAACTGGAATGAAACAATCAAATAAAATACATCCTTTGAGAAATAAACTCAAGAGGGAAAACCAAATCCATCCAAACAAGGAGCTGTACAGGAAGGCTAAAGCAAAAATCTTCCACAAGGGATAACTCAGTGGGGAAATTGAAAGAATATATGCTTTCTGCTTAAGGCCAACACTATATTAAAGAGAGGACAATGTAACTCTGCAAAATAGGGTGATATGTCAACAAAAATATTAACAAATGTTAATGAACAATGATTTGCCAATTTTAGCTATGCATGATGTATGTATGTATGTATGAATGTATAAGTGTTATCGTGCGTATGCTGAAAAAACAGATATACAGCACTGGGAGTAACCAAGCAAAACCAACTCGGGCACAAACAACACTCGGCTAAATCACATCCAAGATGATCATTAAAAAAAAAAAGGTAAACGCCAGCTGAGGAAACATAATCTACTGCCTGCTTTAGTTTTACTGAGGAGACACATAATCCAGAAGTAAACAAAACAAAGTGGCAGAATAGTACAGATACAGTGATAGAACATCCTTCTCCAGGCTTCACCGGGGAAACAAATGTTTTCAAGAGTAACACTCTTACTGGGGATTGCAAAACCAATCTCAAGTAAAGTAGATGGACACCAAATCATCAAAACATTCACTGAGGAATTCAGGTCCACTTCATTGGGGAGGTTAATCACCACATCCTTAAAGGGAAAACCACAATACATTCTTCACTAGAGAAACAGGGGACCTGCGTTCTTCAAGAGTGATTATGGTACCGACTTCTCTGTAAAAAGAACTCCCATTAGACCGAATGAAAACTTCACTGGAGAAATCTTGAATTAAAACTTTACATCATGAAAACTCAAACAAGGAGGAGAAATAAATCCAAACTTGACCGAGGATACCGGAGTCTCGAACCCAAAACGGCGAATCATCCTGAGTAAACTTTCCCGAGGGGAACAAAAACTTCTTAAAACAACTGGAGTTTGTCCATTCATGGGATCACCATTTTTGTTGTTGTTTTTTTTTGCATCACAAATTCTAAAGTAAAAGAAAATTGTAAATTCTTTTTGAAAAATCGATTTTGTTATTTAATCTTTTTGCTTTGAAATTTATTATCAATAATAAATGGAGTCTTTGCAAGGTAAATAAAATAAGAAACACAAAGAATTGGGTAACAGCTCAAACTTTATTAATAGAATGGTAGTCTGCGAACAACGAGACTCCATAGATGATTACAAAGTTTGGAAAATGGTAATATATAATGGAAAATATACATTGAGATACAATGACCACTATCCCCTCTAACAATTTTTGAAATCCTGAGCAGCAGCTTCAGTTGAAGTATGATGATGATTCAAGAAGATTGTTGCTTTAATGATCAGATCTTTCATGATGCAGTTACTTGCCAAGAAAGTCCATAACTTTTTACCTAAGCCGCCCTTTCAGGTTTTAAACTTAGTGAGATGTTCTTTACTTCTTTAGGCGAAGTATTTCTTGACTGCATCAGCATTCATGGGACGTGGGAACTCCTCGCCATCCATAGTTTCAAGAATTAAGGCACCGTCAGAGATGGCTTTCCTGACAACATATGGGCCTTCAAAGTTGGGAGTCCACTTGCCCCTAGAATCAGTGTTGAAAGACATGATCTTCCTGAGCACGAGGTCACCTTCTCTGAATTCATGAGGTTTTACCTTTTTATCGAAAGCTTTCTTCATTCTTTTTTATATAACTGTCCATGACACAAAGCTGTCATTCTCTTCTCCTTGATCAAATTCAATTGGTCAAATCGGTTTTTGACCCATTCATCCTCAGTAAACTTGGTTTCCATTATCACATGCAAAGAGGGAATATCAACCTCGACTGGGAGTACTGCTTCCATTCCATACACCAGGGAGAACGGGGTTGCTCCAGTTGAAGTGTGGACAGATGTTCGATATCCATGCAAAGAAAAAGGGAGAATTTCATGCCAATCCTTATAAGTAATGACCATTTTCTGGATAATCTTCTTGATATTCTTATTAGCAGCTTCAACAGCCCCATTCATCTTTGGCCTGTACGAAGATGAATTGTGATGGACAATCTTGAATTCTTCACACAGTTTTATCATCATTTTATTGTTCAAATTCGATCCATTGTCGGTGATAGTTCTGCTCGGCACACCATACCGACATATAAGGTTATTCTTGATGAAGCGCACAACCACCTGCTTAGTAACATTGGCATATGAAGCAGCCTCCGCTCACTTGGTGAAGTAATCAATTGCTACCAAGATAAAACGGTGTCCATTCGAAGCTTTGGGTTTTATCATCCCGATCATATCAATACCCCACATAGAGAAAGGCCATGGGGAAGAGATCACATTGAGAAGTTTCGGAGGCACATGAACCTTGTCTGCATAAATCTGGCATTTATGACACTTCTTTGCAAATATATAACAATCAGATTCCATTGTCAGCCAATAGTAACCTGCCCTTAGCATCCTTTTAACCATCGAATGTCCATTGGCATGAGTGCCAAATGAACCCTCATGAACCTCATGCATCAACATGCCTGCTTCGTGTCTATCCATGCATCTGAGCAAGACCATGTCATAATTTCTCTTGTACAACACATTTTCACTAAGGAAGAAACTGCCTGCCAATCTTCTCAATGTCTTTCTATCCTTATTCGATGCACCAATCGGGTATTCCTGAGTCTAGAGAAAAAGCTTGATATCATAATACCAAGGCTTATCATCTGCTACCTCCTCTGTTGTAAACACATGAGCGGATCTATCCAGTCGCCAAACCATAATTCGAGGTATATAATTCCAAGTATTCACCTGATACATAGAAGCCAGAGTTGCCAGAGCATCCTCCATTTGATTTTCATCTCTTGGAATATGATGGAATTCAACTTTATTAAAGAAGGGTAACAACCTTTTAGCATAATCTTTGTAAGGGATCAAGCCGGGGTGACGAGTATCCCATTCTCCTTTAATCTAGTTTATTACCAAAGTTGAATAACCATACACATCTAGAATTTTAATTCTAAGATCAATAGCTTCTTCGACACCCATGATACAAGCCTCATATTCTGCCATATTATTTGTAGAATCAAATATCAACCTTGCAGTAAAAGGAATGTGTAATCCATGTGAAGTAACAATCACATCACCAATTCCTTTACCATAAGCATTCACAACTCCACCAAATATCATACTCCAATGAGATTCAGGTTTAGGACCTTCCTCAGGCAATGGTTCATCACAATCTTTCACTTTCAGGAACATCACATCCTCATCAGGGAATTTATACTCTACAGACTGCTGATCCTCCACTGGTTGGTGAGCAAGATAATTTGCCAACACATTGCTTTTAATAACTTTTTGAGTGTGATATTCGATATCATATTCAGATATCAACATCTTCCAGCAGGAAATTATCCTAGTAAGAGCAGGCTTTTCAAAAATGTACTTGATTGGATCCATTTTGGAGATCAACCAAGTAGTGTGACTCAACATATACTGCCGCAAACGCTTTGCCGCCCAGGCCAAAGCACAACATGTCTTTTCCAGCATGGAATACCGTGACTCACAATCAGTGAACTTTTTACTGAGATAATAAATGGCGAACTTTTTCTTCCCTGTTTCATCCTGTTGTCCCATAATACAACCCATGGATTTATCTAACACTGTTAGATACATAATCAACGGTCTTCCTTCAACAGGAGGGAGCAAGATAAAAGGTTCAAGCAGATATTCTTTAATACTTTCAAATTCCCTTTGGCAGTCATCCGTCCACACACAACCTTGATCTTTCTTTATCAACTTAAAGATCGGTTCACATGTTGCAGTCATGTAGGAAATGAATCTAGAAATATAATTCAAACACCCGAGGAACCCTCTGACTTGTTTTTCAGTTCTTGGCGCTGACATCTCTTGAATTTCTTTGACTTTATCAGGGTCAACTTTAATTCCTTTTTGGATAACAATGAAACCCGACAATTTCCCTGATCGAACACTGAAGGTACATTTATTTGGATTCAAACAGAGACGATACTTCCTCAAACGCTGAAACAACTTCAACAAATCTTCTACATGCCGTTCTTCAGTCTGGGATTTAGAAATCATATCATCAACATATACTTTAATTTCCTTGTGCATCAGATCATGGAATAGGGTTGTCATAGCCCTCTGGTACGTTGCACCAGTGTTCTTCAACCCGAAGGGCATCGCTCTGTAATAGAATGTTCCCCAGGGTGTGATAAACGTTGTTTTTTCCATGTCTTCCGGAGCCATTCTTATTTGATTATAACCGTAAAATCCGTCCATGAACGAGAAAACTTTGAATTTTGTTGTTCTATCCTCTAACATATCAATATGTGGCAATGGAAAATCATCTTTTGGACTAGCTTTATTTAGATCTCTGTAATCTACGCACATGCGAACTTTTCCATCTTTTTTTGGTACTGGGACAATTTTGGCAATCCATTGAGGATACACTGATGTCATAAGAAAATCAGCATTAATTTGTTTAGAACCTCATCTTTGATCTTCACTGCCATATCTGGGTGAGTTCTTCTCAACTTCTATTTGATTGGCGAACACTCTGGCTTACACGGCAAATGGTGTTCTACAATATCTATATCTAGACCAGGCATATCTTGGTAAGACCAAGAAAAAATATCCACATACTCTTTCAACAACTCAATCAACCTACTCTTCACATCAGGATGCAGCGATGCTTCCATCTTGACTTCTTTTAGATTTTCTTCTGAACCCAAATTGATCACTTCCAATGGCTCTTTATATGGCTGAATGGTATTTTCCTCGTGCTCAAACAACCGTGAGACCTCTTCTGGAATCTTATCATGGTATTCTTTTTCAGCCCTATACACGGGACATTCAAAGTTGGGAGAGGGTGCGGGGTCATTGTATTCAACGAGTTTTTTAATTAATCTGCACATATGATTTATGATTGCTTTTAGAAACTGACACATATAAAAAGTGATCATGCATATTGAATTTAATTTATTATTTATTTTGAAGGGTTTTTTTTATTACCATTTTCCAAGAAAAAAGCAGAAAATAAAGACACAATTTGGGAAACAAAGACAACTTTTATTATTGATTTTAAAAGTCACAGCAAACAGATAAGCCCTACAACATTAATACTTCCTCCTTGGGCAGAGTGAAAGCTTTTCAAAAAGATTAACAAAACAAATTACGTTGAAACATGTATGCAAGAGGGAACATCAATGGTGATTCAGTTCTGAACCCTAACTATGTGTGTCACATAATTCGGCATTTCATGCTCTGCTTCATCTCCCACAATGGCATTAATCCTAGAAACAGTTGGATAAAGATAACCTCCGCTACAGAAGATGTCTTGATACTTGCTTGTAGTATACTTTGGCTTCATGCTCTTACCTTTATCATTCTTCCAAGAGAACCCCAAGCATGCTCTGTTCTTGTTCACAGGTGGATCTACAATCTGTCCCCATACCTTGCTATGACCCTTTCGCACAACTTGTTACGCATCCTTAAGCGAAACCATGGAATTCTCATTTCCTCTTATGTTGTCAATGGATAAGGCTTGGAACTGGGTTCCAACAGCAGCTTCATCCGCTTCCACAATGTTGAAAGAGGACAAATGAGATATCAATAATGCATGTTCCCCATTTATGATTACCACTTTCCCTTCACGTACAAATTTCAGTTTCTGGTGTAAAGTTGAAGTGACAGCCCCTGCCTCATGAATCCACGGTCGTCCTAACAAACAGCTATAAGCGGGAACAATGTCCATAACCTGGAAAGTTATCTGAAACAAATGTGGTCCTATATGAATAGGCAAGTCCACTTCACCAATAACAGATTTCCTTGATCCTTCAAAGGCTTTCACAATGATGTCGCTCGGGCGCATAGGCGTTCCTTGATATTTAAACTTCATAAGAGTGCTCCTTGGTATAACGTTCAAAGCGGATCCATTATCAATGAGCACATTGGATAGTGAATCATTCTTGTAGTTCATGGAGATGTGGAGGACCAGGTTGTGATTCCTTCCTTCATCTGGTAATTCATCATCGCAGAAACTGAAATTATTACATGACATAATGTTCCCTATTATGCTGCTGAATTGGTCTATTGGCATATCACTCTCCACAAAAGCTTGGTCCAATACCCTCATCAAGGATTCTCTGTGAGCAGATGACTTCATCAATAAAGCCAGGATAGATATTTTTGAAGGAGTCTGTAGTAGCTGATCTACAATTATGTAGTCTCTCATCTTGATTATCTTCAAATTATCATCAACTTCTTTCTCTAACGTAGCCCCGCTAGTATCACCCGTAGCCTTCTTGGGTTCAACATTCTCAGCAATTTTCTTTTCAGCACTAACATCTCCTTGAACAATTGGTGTAAACACACGACCGCTGCGGGTCACCCTGCTATTTTCAGCAATATTCCCAACATCAGGAATTGGCTGGATGGGAACTTCCACTCTATCCTCTAAGATTGTAGCATTGTATTTGTAGGGCACAACCTTATCTGACTTGTAGGGGATAGGACCTGGCAAACTAATCACCAATGGGGTAATAGCTGGCTTGCTATAATATTCAACTTCAAGATGGGCGGGTGCCCTAAAACAAGGTACAATGACGTTTACCCCTTCTTCAACATAATCAGTCATTATTGAGTCATTTTTGAAAAACAAATCCTTATCTGAGGAGAAATACTCATCTGCAAAAGCATACTCTCCATTCGAATCTTCTTCAGTCAAGCAAACCTCAATCAAATCAACTTCATGGTAATCATCCCTTTGACCTGTAACCTTGATAACTCCATTATCTAACAACAAATGAACACCCTTCTTCACGATTGAACATCCTCGGGAGTCCCGACAGCAAATTCGGCAAGATCCATACTGGTGTTTTACCTGCCCCGCCTTATGGCAGAAAGTAGCATGCAATTGCACAAGGTACTCATTAATATACTCTACATCAATAATTCTGAATTCTCTAGGACATCCAGAAACCATATTCACCTCCTCTTCATACTTTTCCCTAGGCCTGATTATGTGGATGAGGCCCTCATCCATCATCTCTTGTAAATCAACCTTTATCTTATCGCAACCTTGTATGTCTGTACTGTAAATAGCACAACCAGAATGGTCATGTGTGTAGTAGCTAAATTCATATAGGTCTTCATGCATTTTCATCAAATCTCCTCTAACCAGATTAATATCAAAAATCCAGAAGTCGCCTGGACAACCGGCCACCATATTCACAGCATTTACTCCTCTATGCTTGGGTAGAGGATTGTCTTTCACATTAGGTCCCACATCCTTGAAATATAGAATACCAGACTTTACCAATTTCTGCACCTCAGTCTTCAAAGGATAACAATTCTCAACATTATGCCCTGGTGCTCCCTGATGAAAAGCACATGTTTGGTATGCCTTTGTAATACAAGGGCAATGGTGATGGTACAATGGGAGGTGGTCGGGTCTGAACCATCTTCTTCTGAATCAATGCCGGTAGTAACTCTATATATCTCATAGTAATAGGGTCATAACTCTCCCTTCTCTGATTATACCCTTGATTTCCCTACTGGGACGGTCTCTGATAAGCAACGGTAGTTGGAGCTGCACCCACAACTGGAGTAACTGAGGCGACTTGCTGATGACGCTGATAATTCCTTCTAGGAGTATTAACCCTCCTCTCTTGCATAACAGCATTTGCATCCCCTTCCTTTTTCTTGGTAAACCCATAAGATGGCTTCTTCACACCTCCAGAGCTTTCACTTCTCGTTAAACGGCCCTCTCTTACAGGCTCTTCTAAGCAGATACCCATTCCTACCATTTCAGTAAAGTCACTTGGCGCACTTGCTACCATCCTCTCGTAGTAGAAAGCACCTAGAGTTTTCAAGAAAATCTTAGTCATCTCCTTCTCTTCCATGGGAGGAATCACTTGGGAGGCTACCCCACGCCATCTCTGTGCATATTCTTTTAACGATTCCCTGTCTTTCTGAACCATGGCCCTGAGTTGATCACGGTCAGGCGCCATGTCCATGTTGTACTTGTATTGTTTGATGAATTCTTCTCCTAAATCATTGAAAGTATGGATGTTAACACTGTCCAAACTCATATACCACTTCAGTGCAGCATCGGTCAAACTATCCTAAAAAAAGTGAATCAGCATACGCTGATCATCAGTATAGGTAGACATTCTCCTTACATACATCACCAGATGAGCATGAGGGAAAATGTTGCCCTTGTACTTATAAAACTCCAGGACCTTAAACTTAGTAGGTATCTTAACATTCGGGACCAAGCATAACTCATTCACATTCTACCAGAATAGCTCTTTTCCCCTGAGGGCCTTCATCTCTCTTTGCATCTTGTCAAACTGCTCTTAAAAATCATCCATTTTGTCATAAAGACCCAAGTCTTCACTCGGTGGAGGGAAAGGACGACACACAACATCGTTAACAAACGAAACCATATTCATCGAAGGAGGTGCAGTAGGAGCAGCATGCACCACAGGAGGTCTAGGAGTAACGATATTCTGAACAATTGGAGTATCTTGAGGACCAAGATTGAAACCTTCAGGTGCAAAATTCTTTGGCATTCCCCATGGATAACCTTGAGGCATGCGGTTTTGAACAACAACTGGAGTAGCAGATACTGGAACAGTCGGAGCTTCAGTAGTTTCCCTTGTTAGTTGAGGTTGAACACTCGGTGGATGATTCTTAGCAGCCACTAAAGATTCCATCAGAGCAATAAGATTGGCCCTTCCGGCCTTCAAAGCAAAAACCTCCTTGTGCAGCTCACGATTCTCTTGTTCTAAGTTGTCCATCTTCTTTCTGAAATTAGCCCGAGTGTTGTAGTGGTGAGTCAACTTGCTGAACGAAGTAAAGAATCTTGGTAAGACACTTGGATATGCATAACAAATGAAAGAAATATGTGCAATATGATGCATGATATGCAGTGCACATGATTTTATTTTATTATTTAATATTTCAAGGGATTAAAAATTTATGGACATATTGCAAATATCAAAGTAATAACTCATTTGAAATACTGAAAAAATTTCATTATAACAACTCAAAAATGGATTACAAGTTTCAATGATCCCAAGTACAAGATGAAAATAGAATCTAAAATCCTGAGAAGTAAAGCTGGTAGAGATGACTCTATACACTGGCGCTTCCTTGTGAGTCTGGCAATCTGAGCCTTCAATCTCTGGTTTTCTTTCGCATACTTGGTGGCAACCTCCTTCCAATCACCTGAATCAGGAAGTGAGTAACCAGCATCTGATTGAGGCTTAGGAGAAAATAAATCCCCTTGCCTCTCCATAGTCTCTATCGCTCGAATCTCGAGGATCTCAATCAAGTCGTCTTTCTACTTCAAGTCTGCTCTATAGGAAATCTCTAAAGTTTGGCACTTATTCTTCCAAGCATCCTTTTTCCTATTGCATCTTGACCAAAGCAAGCTACAGCTCTTCTAGATCATCTAATAAGGGAGGAGTGGTCTTCACAAACAACTCAGGCATAGGTGTTTCCCGAGAATATGGCATCTTCAACTGAATAGCTCTCGTTTGGACCCACTGAAGATATGGCTCCAAAGAAATAGCACCCCTAGGTCCTAAATCCTTCCTACTTTTCTTATGAATGTGATGCCAGGCCTTCGCAATCTTCTCCCTAGCTTCCCTATGGTCTTATCCCTCCTTCAGAAAGAAACTACTCAAATGAATACTATCTGGTTTATCCCTCATCAGATAACCGAGTTGTCATCGTGTAAGAACAGGGTTATAGCTAATTCCTCCCTTTGTACCAAGAAGAGGTACATTGAGGAAACGACCACAACTATCAATAATCTCTATATCCTAGTAAGCTCGATGATACCAATCAATATCTGAGTGAGTAAGTGCCATGATCTTAGGAGCCCAACGGGGTTCCTTCTTGACATCCCAAAAAGCATCAGACTGAGGCATATGAGAGATAAACCACTGATACAACAGGGGCGTGCAACAGATAATCATCCCCCCATGATAAGAATTCTGAAGATGAATAGAGTAATAAGCATCACCCAACAAGGTAGGAACTGGGTTTTCGATCATGAAGATCCTGATAGCATTAATGTCAAGAAACCTGTCCACATTAGGAAATAAGAACAACCTGTAAGCAAGTAGGGCAAAGATGGCCTCAAAAGCGATTGTACTCTTCATCTTGGCAAAGTAGCAAGCTTTCTCCAATAATAACTGGGCTGGTAATCCTCTAATCCCTCCTTTGGTAGTCATATGGGCTTCAACCTCAGACTTCCCCAGATGGATCAAAGCAGCAATCTCATGTGATTTTGGCTCACCCTCCAAACCAGTAAAAGGAACACGATCGGTAACGGGTAAATCCAATAGATAAGAATACTCCTCTAGTGTAGGCATCAACTGATAGTTGGTAAAAGTAAAGCAATGATATATCGGATCATAGAACTTGACCAAGGTCGAGAGAATACCCTCCTTCATCTTAAGCTTCATGAGAGGAATGATGGATCCATACTTCTTCTGAAAGTCTACAGAACACTCGATCTCGGGGATTAGACTGATCAACTCATCTATCTTGGGATCCTTGAAAATGTACTTCCTGATCTTTCTCTTTCTAGAATCCATGGTTAAAAAGTACCTGAGATATTCACAAATGGTCAATTTTTAAATCCCTTGAAATAAGATCTCTTCAAAAGATGCTTATGGATGCATGGATGCATGATGCAGCAATCACACATAAGATCACACATATAGGGTTCATAGGTTCAATGTCACGAGCATGAGGTTGAAGGTACTACCCATAAGGTATTGATCTAAAAGTTATCACCTGTCGAACAAGGTTTGTAAAGGTTCCCAGAGTCTACATCCTTCCTTCGGATATTACCAACTTCCTGATTAACTCGATAATTAGTAATACTCTCAAGAAAAACTCGTTCGAGCGTAGTATCACGTGAACTATTTCCGAATTACTCCGTCATAGCTTCTGCACTACACCTAAAAAGCCAAGATGGGTTTGGTATTCTATGGTCCTCAGCTTCAGCAGGCTCCCAGGTCGAAGCAGTACGTCTTCCCGATTACTCGATAAACGACACAGCAGTCAAAGGGGCCTCCACTGAGTGGGGGATCTCATGCCTCCTTTTTTGAGATTACTCCCTCAAAGTTAACATGAATATACCGCCCGTCCTATCTTAAAGTTTGCCCAAGTCCGAGTATAGGACTTATAAGTAATCACCAAGCATCCTGAAAACCAGGAAAATCCAGATAAACATATATATAACATATAACACATAAACAACAATAGCACATACACAGATATAAACAAGGATAGGCTCAACCCACTTAGGGATGGACCAGCAAGAGGTCAATCTTTCCCCAGTGAAGTCTCCATTTTTCTATAGCAGTAGAAGTGTTTAAGACTAAGCCATGGGATTAACTAGACTTGTACGAATCAAAATAAAAACGCCACCGCACTTTATTGTTTCCAAAGGAATGGGAAAAGAGTGAATAACCCAAAAAAGGGGGAAAGATTCAAGGTAAGGGGTTTGTTATGCAAAGGGAAGGTATTATCACCCTAAACATCTACAGTACTCCGCAGGAACCTCTTTGTAAAATCTGTATATTTTAGCTATAAAAATGTTGTATAAAAAATGGATGGTGGAGGTGAGAAAATAAATATATTTTTTATGGTTTTTTCACCCGACGCGGTTATGAACCTTTAGTGCCTACGTACCATCTTCCGTGCTATAGGGGATCAGGGTACACGTAGTTCCTCTTTTAAAATTTTTAAAATGTAAGTGTGTTGGTTTAATTTTTATGAGATAAAACATCATCGTCATTGTCCGTGTGGAAAACATACCTACTACCCATAATCACGAGAAAGGGGAATTTGTATCATCTCAAAGTGGAGGATATGGATTGGATTTTAAAATCAATAATGCCTCACTCAACACCCAAGTGGAAAATATCTCTCTTCACTACATATTATAGAAGTATAGTTGTTTGCATCACTACAAGGATTGACAAGAGTCCAGTCTTTTTTTGAGAAATGTTTAAAGATAAAAGCTAAAGTGGCAAAATGGTTTGGAATGAGATTGATTGACTTTTAGTCTTCTCACAAAAAAAATGTCAAAGTATTATTAAGTTTATTGAAGTTTATTTATGAAGATATTTTGAAAAAGCATGGACCTAAGTCCAAGTTTATTATGAAATTGGTTCAAGTTAAAAAAATAAGAAGAGTTTTTCAAAAGGAGAGAGAAGATTTTTGAAATTAAAGAAGATGGGAGGAGAAGAAGGGACTATCCTAAATCATAAGGTAAAAGCTAGGGATAAGAACCATCTAACCAACAAGAAGCCAATACTTGACAGTATGAGTCAAGATAGAATTCCCATTATTTGGATTGAAACCAAACAAGCAATGATACTAGACCTCTTGAAAGAACAAAACTTCAAGTGTATTAAGTCTTCACAAAATTTGGGCAGAGTAACGGTTGTATACGGGTGAATTCCAGATTACAAACAAAGAGTGTAATCACAATAACCTACACATAAAACAAACAAACAACCCAATGCCTTGAGTTAAACCTCGAGAGCTCTAGACAAAATAATCAGATAAGGTCACAAGGTCTCCAATCATAGGCCAAGGTTTCTATTCCTAAGTCCAAAAAGTCCAATGCTCCATAATGCCAAGTGTTGTACCCCAAAATTTGCCCTCCCTTTTTCACAAGAAATCACAACCTTAGGGTTTTCTCTTACTTTTAAGATTGGCTCAGGAATCGATCAAACAGACTTTTCTTTGGCAGTAAATCAAGAATCAGGGTTTCTCTCGCATTTCTCAGAAGAAATTAAATCCACAGAAATTCAGTTTACTGTTACATTGTTTTCTCACTTTTTCAAGTTTTCTGAAAGATTAACTGATTGTTCTCAAGGCCTGGTTATCTGGGATAAGAAATAGGAGCTGAGACTGTTATTTGGAATATCAAGACATATGCTTGTTAATGGAATGAAAGGTTTGCCGGTTAATGGAATGCTTGCTTGTTTATTATACAATGTGTATTGTGATTGGAATACTGATGCAAGGTTACGAGACTGCAAAGTTTTTGGATTACTTAGAATTTAAGTTATCTGGATTAGAATTGTTGAAATGCAGTTTCAATTATTTTGATTTGTGAATCTTAAATAATCAGTGAAGACTTGAAGAAAGAATGGCAAGATTATTTGACAGTAGAAGGTTTTATTGGATTATCAGATGATCTCATAAAAGTTTTCTTTATTCATTCCAAATGTTGTTACAAAAATAATTTATTATTTGAATATTGTAAGTTTTACAACTTATAGTATTTAAAAAATAAATGTTACAATTAATGGAAAAAGTCTATCTAATCTAAGCCTAAGCCTCCTAAGTTGCCATTGCTCCCATGCTCAAGGTCTCTTGCTTCCTCAGCTTCCTCTATCATCCAATTAATGCTCACATGAAAAAACAAAGGAAAAGAAGATTAGTACAGTTAATTGAAAATAATTTTCAAATGAAAAAGAAAGAAAAAAGTCATCATTAAAATTTTCCGTCTGGAATCAGAATGCTTATTTTTCATCACGTTTTATTTTTCTCTTTGCAAATCCCAAGAAGATTGCTCTTCTTGGTTCACAAAGAGAAAATTAAAAATACAAATTGAAAAAATGCAAGCATACAAAGCAAGTTGTGTTTCAAATGCAACAGGCGCCAAAATTGTCAAACATAAGCCAAACTATACCATTGCAACTCAACCAAAACATGGCAGCAAACTAAGGCAAACATTGAACCAAACTGAGTTACAAAGTTACAAAGGCAAACAGGCGCCAAACTGTCAAAGCATAAACAAATATACAATGCAGGAACCTGTTGTAACAAACAGCACAAGCAAGGTGCCAAACTGAGCTACAAAACAAATTGCCCAAACTGAGTTATAAAACAAATTGGATGCAAACTGTACAAATGTGGCAAGCAGCATGAAAGCAGAAAAATGCAGCAGGCAAAAGTAAACAGCAGGAGGTAAACCAATTGACAAGTAAAAGACTTGTCACAGCCATCATCATTTTCCAAACAAAGGCAAACTTTTCAGAATATAATAAAAAAAGCAAAAATGCTTGTTTCATGGAGAGAGAAAGAGAGAAGGATATCACCTTTTGAAGTGTACAGTTTGGCAAGAGGGCTGTCACAAGTGACAAACAAGAAAAAGATATAAGACTATCAAATGACAGTTTGAAAGAAAAACATTGAGCCAAGTTTGAAAACTTAGAAGTCCAAACCTGCCCTCTCAAAAACCAGTTACAACCAAACTGTTATCAAAAAAACTGCCAATTGTCAAGAGGTCCAAAAACAGCCTGAACCTGCATAACAATCAAGAGCCAAACTAAAAAACCATGGCAAGAACAACCCAAGCCTGTTAACAAACCATAAACAGCCTGAACCAACATAAACAAACATATCAAGCCAACAACCAAAAGCAAGCTTGCCAAACAAACCAAGCCTGTTAACAAACTCTCCAACCTGCCAAACTATAAACCAACCCCTGTTATTAAAAACTAAGCCTGTTAACAGATCCCAAACCTGCACAAGCTCAACAAATAGCCTAGCAAACCTACTATCAAAAATTACAAAACCATTGCTAAACTGCAGCTTCAAATTGCACAGCTTGTGCAATCTTACCAAACTAGTCAAGCCAAAAACTACACAACAGTTTCCAAGCCACAAAAACCAAGCCAAAATTGTAACGATCATCACCAAACCATAAGCTACAAACCAGTTTTCAAACATAGCATACAATAACAGTTTCAGAACATTCAAGAACCAACAAAGAACTCAGTTCGAATCATCATCAACTATCATCAACTATCATCAACAAATCCATCAACAAAAATCAGTCTCATAACGGTGCTTATCATCAACATTCAGAAAAAGGAAGAGAGGTTCAGAAGTAACAAACACAGTTTCAGAAATACATCATCATCAACAATCAACAACAATAACAAGTTTTCAGAACAAGTTTCGTCATCAAACATCAACAAATCAAGAGACAAGAAAAAGGTTACCAAATGCGAAGCTCGTCATCACTCTCTTCCTCGTACCTCCGGCCTCCAAGAAAGCGCCTCCGTCTCACCCTTTTCTCCTCTCCATTTTTCTTTCCAGAAAATCTCAAGGTACGTTTTTCTCAAACCCTTACTGCATCTCAAGCATGTAAACACCATGGATTAAAACAAAGTAACATGAACAAAGCTTAAACAAACATGAAACTGTAAAATCAGAACAAAATGAACCATACCATTTACAAACAAAGCCTTTGACCATCGCGAGGAGATGAGAGGTGAGAGGTGGCGCTCCAGTATCTAGGGTTTAGGAATAGAATCAGGCATGTGAGGCTGAGAGAGATGAAGAGGAAAGGATGAAGAAACGGCGCCGCTGAGAGACACAACAAACCCTAAAATTGTTCAAACCCTAAATGCTGAGACCCCAACCAAAATTGCACAAAAACCTTGCATTGGGCTTGTCCCAACAAAAGCGCCTAAGCCCATAACAAATTTAGCGCACCCCCCATTCTTTCTCCATTCTGACTTGTTTCTTTTTTCATTTTCGTTTGGACCACCCAAAAATGTCATAAGCCCATCATCTTTTTTTTAATTATATTTCTTTTGTTTAAACAAATACCCTTTTTTAGTTAATTTCATTTTAAATAATTTGTTTTCTTTTCTTTTGTTAATAATAAAACCAAATAATATATTAAAATTTTGTTTTGACTAATTACTTTGATTTTCTTAATATAGTTTTAATTTTCTTTATTAATTAATAATTGTTACATTAATAAGAATACAAAAAAGAATAATAAGAATAAAATACTTAATCTTTCCTTTTTTAGAATAGATTTTATTTATTTATTTTTAAGTTAATAAATACATGCATTTCATAATTTATTGATTCTCTTTATTTTTATGTTTTGTTATAGCTTTATATTTGAATTGCGACGATTCGATTTGGTTGTAATGTTTGGACATTATTATTCTTGTGAGACTCATCCCCATTTGTAAATAATTGTACCCCCATCCCCGGATACTTTTGTAATAGCTTAGAATTTTAATTCTCGCACTTTATGCTTTCAAGTATGCCATGACTAGAGATTAGGGTTTGTATGCGAAAATCTAAAATCAATCGCTAGATGACCTAATACAAGATCCAAATGCATGAAAATGACAAACACAATGCACACTTGCATCTCTAGGGCAACCTCGTTTGTTGCCTCGGAAATGCAATCATGTCCCTCGAATATGAGACACTCTAGCAAATGCCCCTTTGATAAACAAAGATCGTAGTCCCTCGATGACCCTCGATGTAGCCTTCGATAAAAATGATCCCGTCCCTTACAAAATTGCTAGAGCGTCTCACAAGTTCATTTCAGTGATTGTATGTGATGACCCGCGCTTGTCCCATTTAACATCCTAATACAAGGTTGTTCACCAAATACTATGGTGAAATAACACTGTGAAAAGGGTTAAAAACATATAGGAAAGATCTTTGAGTAAAATAGGGTAGACAACTCTTAGTTACTTGATCAAAACTTGCAAAACATCCTTGCTATTTTCAAACACACCTCACAACACAATTTCAAAAAACAAACTTTCAAAACATGAAATATCTTTTCAAAAGACAAACACCTTTGTATATATTCAAACAAGAATCATTACAAAGGTTGCCTAGACAAGGCCTCTTTTTTAAAGCATTTTAAAAACCACACACACAAAGTACCATTTCAAACAATTGAAAAGAAAAAGCAAGTGATCTAAAACAAGTAACTAAGAGCCCATGGATAACCATGGATGAAAAGGGTGCTAGCACCTTCCCTTTTCATAATCTACCCCCCGAACCCAAGAAAACATCTCAAAGGTATTTCCTATGCTTTTTGACCTTTCCTTAGGATAAAATAAAAAGTCGGCGGCGACTCTTGCTAAACCGAACAATTGCGAACACAAACGCAAAACCTCAAGTCATTTCTCCCACCGTATCACATAACTGGCGACTCTGCTGGGGAAAAATTCTAAAAGTGGGGTTACCTTAGGGTTTTAGATCACCTTTGCATGCTTATCTTGATTGCCTTGATTTCTTTACATTTGGTTCTATTGTTTGGGTTTGAAATCCTCTACCCGGATTTGGGAAACATTCATAGGTAAATAGCAATACATTGTGGAAACTGTGCGGGGTATACCGACATGGTTGAAGCAATAGCTATATTAGTGCGACATATTTGTGGGTACCGGTAGCCTTTGAGTTAATCAAAGAGAATACGGGGCCGCTGAGTGATGTCATGAAGCACTAATGAACTTTTAGAACCTTTACTTGACCAACTTGACCTTTTTAGGGGTAGTGAGATGACCGGCTTTGGTGCATTCCGAAGTTAGTAGATACTCGATACTACACTCATTGAGGGTTGTTTTCTTGGAATATTTCAGTCGCCAGTAAAGTGGCTAAACTGAAACAATGAACACAGAAAATGATCTGGTGATATTGAGCTCCTTAGAACCCGGTTACTATTTATAGGACAGGTTGAGCCAACAAACTTCAAGAGGGTACTTACCTATGAAACCCCGTGCAAGCCTGAAACTAGGATCTTGTGTGATTTGCTTGTACATATACTTGTGCATACATCATGAACATCATGAAGCATCATTTGCATCCACTAACCATTTCAAGGGTTTGGATCTTCACCTTTGTTCCTGTTTTGTAGGTCATGGAATCTCTTCGCAGGAAAACAATTCAAGTCAACCTTGTGAGAATCCCTCCTCAACTCAAGGAGCTTACTTCCAAGATTCCTGAGAATTCTCCTTTCAGTGAAAGACATGGTAGACTTCTCAACTTGGTCAACTCCAACATTGAAGAAGACATGGTGAAAGTCCTCTTCCAGTTCTTTGACCCCCTTCACCACTGTTTCACATTCCCTGATTACCAACTAGTACCTACTTTGGAGGAATTTTCTCAACTCCTGAGGATTCCTATTCTTCATCAACTACCCTACAACGATACAGAAAGAGAACCAAAGCCTAAAGATGTTGCTCAAGCCTTACACTTGCAACCATCTGATATCAAAGGTCATTGGGAAACCAGAAGTGGTGTCAAGGGTTTCTTGGCAAAGTTTCTGTTTGAGAAGGCACAAGACTGCTGGAATTCTCTAGATCTACAAGCTTTTGAGGAGATAATAGCACTTCTCATTTATGGGTTGATCTTATTCCCAAACCCTGACCAGCTTATAGATGTGAATGCTGTCAAGATTTTCATATCTCGGAATCTTGTGCCTACATTGCTTGGGGACATCCTACACTCATTTTACACACGAACAATAAGGAAAAGAGATGTTCTCATGTGTTGTACTCCTCTTCTAGCAAGGTGGTTTATTTATCACCTTCCACAGTCAGTCTTGAAGAATGAACAAGGTTTGAGGTGGTCACAACGGTTGATGACTCTTACACATTCTGATGTTCATTGGTGTTCTCGGTCCAGAGAAAATGTCATCATCGTTGATCGTTGTGGGGAATTCCCTAATGTCCCACTACTTGGCATTAGGGGAGGCATTACCTACAACCCTTGTTTAGCTCTGAGACAATTTGGGTATGCCCGAAGGGATGGCCCTCATGATATGCTGATTCCTGACTTGGTTTTTGACTTCGACAATGACGCTTAAGGACTTCAACAAAGGTTTATCCGAGCTTGGAGGATGCCCAACAAAGTTGATAGTAAGACACTAGGGCACAAGAATTCCATCCCCCTTGAGCCTTATCTCAAGTGGGTACGAACTCACGCCCAGAGTCTTATGATGCCTTACCCTCACATTCTCCCCGTGATCAAAGATCCTATTATGGAAGGAGAGGTTCCATACACCCTCCTACATCCAGACATGCGGACATCATTGGAAGAATTGCAAAAGAGTTGGATACAGCTCAAGGAAGAGCGGAACACTTTTGAAGCCAGCTTCTATGCCAGTGATAAGAAGGTTTTGGAACTTACCCGCCGACTTCACGAAAAGGAGACTCTTAACACTTACATCGCGCCAAAGAGGATGCGCAACATCTTTTTACATTAAGAAGCTTTGTAATATTTTGCCCATGGGGCATTTATGTACTGACAAATTTCTTCTTATTAATATGACGTGTGTTCTTTTTGTCTGCAACAACTTTGAATTTCTGAATCCTTGAATGCATTACATGAATACGTATCATTCATCATATGCATAAACAGGTCTTCACACCAGGTTTCCTTATCTTTCTGTTGTTCATTTCAGCAAGATGGATATAGAGCAGACGGTCAAAGATCTGCAAGCACATAATTCGTAATTCCTACAACTCCTCATGACCTTGGCAAAGGGTCAAGAGGACCTTAAAGCACTGTTATAAAAGGAGAAAGAGAAGGAAAAAGGAAAGAAGAAAAAGAAAAGGACTGGTATGGCCACAATGGGAAGAAGGTTTGAGAACCAGGCTAGAAGGGTCCTCGAGTTCCCCTCAACGTCTGATGAAGGGGCTGGTAAAGGAAAAGGAGTTGCGGTACCTTCTGAGTTTGAAGCTGAAGAGGAAGAAGAATAAGAGGAGGAATATTACTTCGAACAGTAGTACCCTCCGGCGGACGATAAGTATAAGAATCTTGAAGATCGGTTGGCAGCCATGGAGGTACAAAGGGTACCAGGGCTGGATTTCGAAGAACTAGGGTTGGTTGCTGGGATCGTCATTCCTCCCAAGTTCAAAGTACCTACATTTTCTAAATACGATGGTTTGTCTTGTTCGAAGATGCATATGCGGTCCTACGTCAGAAAGATCCAGCCTCACTCTTCTTATAAGGATCTTTGGGTCCACTTTTTTTAAGATAGTTTGCCGGGTACGCAATTGGACTGGTTCTATCAACTTGAGAGATCTGATGTTCATAACTGGGAGGATTTAGTTGTTGCTTTCTACCGATAATACTAATATAACACAGATTTAGCGCCTACTCGTACTCAACTACAGAGTATGAGTATGGTCTCTAATGAAGGATTTAAGGAGTATGCCCAAAAGTGGCGGGATTTGGCTGGAAGGGTGCAGCCACCGTTGTCTGAAAAGGAACTGGTTGATATGTTTTTGGGGACCCTGTCAGGTCCATTCTTTAATCACTTGATCGGGAGCTCATCTGCAAGGTTCACCAAATTAATTCTAACAGGTGAAAGGGTCGAAGCTGGCATTAAGAGTGGTAAAATTCAGAAGGATGCATCGGCTTCCACTGCTATCAAGAAGACCTTCCCAGCCAAGAAAGAAGCTTCTGTTGTTTACACCCAGAGAAATCAGGGAAGAATGGAGCGCTGACCAACGGTAGGGGCTGTAATGATCCAAAAGACCGCAACTGACCAACCAAGGAATGATCAGCCAAGGACCAACCAACAAAGAGGAGGAAAGCTTGCAAGACAGTTCACCAGAATAAACATGGCGCCTGCCCAGGTTCTCCCTCATCTATTGAAGCTGAATCTTACAACCTTGAGAGATCCACCACAAAATCCGAATACAACTTCTCCTTTTTACCATGCCAATGCTAAATATGCTTACCATTCCGACAGTATAGGGCACGACACCAACAACTGTTGGGCCCTTAAAAACAAGATCCAAGATTTAATAGATGCCAAGGAGGTAGAGTTTGATGCTCCCGAAAAACCTAATGTGATATCTGCTCCTATGCTAAAACATGGTCATAATGTCCATGCTATTATAGAAGATCTTCATGTTGCTGTTGTTGATGACTTAATGACTCCATTACCAATGATCAAGGTGAATCTGTTGAAAGTCGGGATTTTCCCGGGCTGTGAAAAAGATTGTTACTTTTGTTCAACCTTGCAATCCGACTATCCGCTGTTGAAATCAGGCATCCAACGCCAGATGGATACTCAAGAGATCCTCTTTCAAAAAACTCCTGTTGATACTATTTCTCATGTTACTCCTGTTACTCCAATCAATGATATTGCTATAGTCACCATTTCCGACAATCTTTCCAAGACCTGCAAAAGGCCTGTTAAGATTACACCCGATCCAAAGTTTGTACCGCCGAAGATTACCATGCCGGGGCCTATCCCATATGAGTCCAACAAGACAATACCATGGAATTATGGAGGAGAGATCTTCTACCATGGTGTTAAGCAGATTGAATCAGCCGAAGAGAATTCCGGTGATGAAACTCCTGATGTAGGAAATATTGCGAGGACAAGTAAGATAACTCGTAGCAGAAGAATCTTCTCTCCGGAGATTGCTCCTCCAAGAGCAGTCTTCGGACCCTCAAGTGCTCGTGTGCCGGTCAAGATATCTATGCGAGGTCTGGTAATTGAAGAAATTGTTACTCCTGAAGTTGTACCCTCTACTGTCACTGCTGATAAAGGTAAGGGGATCCAAGAAGCGCCCGTCAGGACAAGGGCTCAGCCTTTGGTTATCCCCGAGACCACCCAAAAGGAAATGGAAGAAATCTTAAAGATAATCAAGAAGAGCGACTATGATGTCGTAGAGCAGCTGAGACAAACCCCTTCAAAAATATCTATGCTGGCTCTATTACTCTGCTCTGAGGCTCATGCCAAAGCCTTGATCAAATTCCTAAAGACAACGAATGTGCCTCAAGAAACTTCCACAGATCAGTTTCAAGAGTGTGTAGCCAGCTTTACAGCTGACAATGGTCTGGGCTTTTCTGATGCCGATCTAACGTCCAAGGGAAGAAAGCATAATGATGTGCTGCATGTTTTGGTAGAGTGCAGAGGGACCACACTTGCTCATGTTCTGGTTGATACCGGTTCATCTTTAAATGTCCTACCAAAGAAAACTTTGGACAGGCTAGACTGTGAAGGTTTGACCTTAAAGCCCAGTAATATCATTGTTAGAGCCTTCAACAGTTCTAAGCGGATGGTTCACGGAGAAGTGGACATCCCAATTAAGGTGGGAACAGAAATTTTCAACTCTACTTTTTATGTGATGTACATCCGTCCTTCATATTCATGCTTGTTGGGAAGGCCATGGATCCACAATGCTAGGGCAGTCACTTCTTCCCTACACCAGATGCTCAAGTACCCAGTCCAGGGTAAGATCACAACAGTTCATGGTGAGGAGGAGTATATGATAAGCCACCTTAACTCTTTCCGCTATGTGGAGTTAGATGGTGAATTCATAGAAACACCTTTCCAACACTTTGAAGAGGTTTCTCCTGAAATTGTGACGGCCAAGACAATGACTTCTATGCCTGCAGTTACCAAGCCTGTGTCCCGGATGTCGTCCCTTAAAGATGCGGAGGCTGTGATCAAGGAAGGGGGAAGTACAATGTGGGGTCAACTGCCAGATTTTCCTCACAAGACGGATAAGTTCGGATTGGGTTTCACTGCTGCTAGCCAGAAAGCTGTGCATCGCTCCCGGGCTGTAGGACCACCCTTAAAAATCACTCATCATGGAGTTCATGCTTTAGAAGATGATGATGAAGAAGGCAATTTTGAAGATTGGATCTTTCCAACCATTGAAGGGGGACTGAACAACTGGGAGGCGAAAGACTTCGTTCCCATTACTTTCATCAATCAGTAATTTATCTTTTGAACATTTATGTTGGTCTGTAATAACTTTTAAATAATTCGTACACTCTTTTTGCCTTGTGCCTTACCCGGGGCATATAGGTCCATTTGTAAGGGCTTGATTTCTTCATTTTCATATGCCACTTTTAATGAATCATGGACGTTTTCATCTATAAACTTTTGTGTTCATTTTCTTTATTTTTACATTTTATTTTGTTTAAAGGTGGCTATCCCTTACACACACCCACACTCGCAAAATGCAGGTACCCATCCACTCTGGATTCCATGGGTAACAATTCTGCTTTGGCCTTCAGTGACTCTGAAGATCTGGTCAATCATGCCTAATACGAAGGTGATGAAGACTGTGAAGTACCTGGAGAGTTGGCTAGACTTATACAACAGGAACAGAGGGCAATTCTGCCCCATGAAGAGTTGTTAGAGACTATCAACTTGGGTACTGCCGAAGACAGAAAAGGGGTTAAAATGGGTGCCAACTTGAAGCCAAATGTCAAAGAACACTTAGTTCAGCTGTTGAATGAATATGTTGAGATCTTCGCCCGGTCCTATGAAGACATGACGGGACTCGATACTGATATTGTGGTTCACCGTCTCCCTACAAGAGAAGACTGTCCACCAATAAAACAGAAAGTCCGCCGAATGAGGCCCGATATGTCTGAAAAGATCAAAGCTGAAGTGATGAAACAGTTCAATGCTGGCTTTCTTGCTGTTACTTCCTATCCATAATGGGTTGCTAACATTGTGCCTGTGCCTAAGAAGGACAGCAAAGTAAGAATGTGCATGGATTACCGAGACTTAAACAGGGCTAGCCCTAAAGATGACTTTCCACTACCGCACATTGACATTTTGGTCGACAACACATCTTAACATAATGTATTTTCTTTCATGGATGGATTTTCAGGGTACAACCAGATCAAAATGGCCCCCGAAGACATGGAGAAGACTACTTTTGTTACACATTGGGGTACCTTCTTCTATAAAGTAATGCCATTCGGACTGAAGAATGTCGGGGAAACCTATCAGCGGGCCATGGTAGCTTTGTTTCATGACATGATACATCATGAGATTGAAGTCTACGTAGACGACATGATAGCCCGTTTGCAAACAGAAGAAGAGCACCTCGACCATCTGCAAAAGCTGTTTGTCAGGTTGAAGGAGTATAAGCTCAGACTAAATCCTAGCAAGTGCGCTTTCAGAGTCAGGTCTGGTAAACTCTTGGGATTCATCGTCAGCAACAAAGGCATTGAAGTTGATCCTGCTAAAGTCGAAGTTATACGAGAAATGCCTGCCCCCCGCACTGAAAAGGAGGTCAGAGGTTTCTTAGGACGCCTAAACTACATTGCAAGGTTCATTTCTCACCTAACATCTACCTGTGAACCAATCTTCAAGTTGTTGAAGAAAGACCAGGTGGTTGAATGGAATGATGACTTTCAAGCTACTTTTGATAAAATCAAGGAGTATTTGCTAGAGCCTCCTATCTTGATGCCACCCGTTGAAGGAAGGACGTTAATCATGTATCTGACTGTTTTGGATAATTCAATGGGGTGTGTATTGGGCCAACATGACGAGTCTGCTCGAAAAGAGCATGCCATTTATTACCTTAGCAAAAAGTTTACCGACTGTGAGACTCGCTACTCACTACTCGAGAAAACTTGATGCGCTTTGGTATGGGTTTCTCGCCGACTAAGGCAGTATATGTTGACACATACCACTCTGCTGATTTCTAAAATGGATCCGATCAAATATATCTTTGAAAAGTCTGCTTTATCTAGAAGAATCGCCAGATGGCAGATGATCCTGACAGAGTATGATATACAGTACACGACCCAAAAATCTATAAAAGGGAGTGTATTAGCTTACCATCTAGCTCATCAAGCTGTGGAAGATTACCAATCAATGAAATTCGACTTTCCCGACGAAGACATTATGACATTGGACAACATCGAAGGTAACAGACCGTATAACGGACCTGAACAAGGATCCCGATGGACCATGTACTTTGATGGTGCTTCAAATGCACTCGGTAACGGTATCGGTGCGGTACTTATCTATCCAGAAGGTTTCCATACACCTTTCACTGCTAGACTCTGCTTCAGCTGCACCAACAATATGGCTGAGTATGAAGCTTGTATCTTTGGTCTCAAGGTTGCGATTGACTTAGGAATCAAATCTTTGGTTGTGTTTGGGGACTCATCTTTTGTTATCAGTCAAATCAAAGGAGAGTGGGACACTAAACATCCTAACCTCATCCCATACAAAGAACATGTCCTGACATTGCTACCTCATTTTGCGCAGATTACCTTCGAGCACTTCCCGCGAGAAGAAAATCAGCTAGCAGATGCTCTAGCCACAATGTCTTCCATGTTTAAACTTAACTGGGATAGTGAGGCTCCCCAAATCACCATCGAGCGAATGGACGAACCTGCACACTGTCATGAGATTAATACTGAAGAAGTAGTGGAACAACCTTGGTTTCATGAAATCAAAAGGTATCTCAAGACTCGAGAATACCCTGAAGGAGCTTCAGTCAATGATAAAAAGTTCTTAAGGAGATTTGCTGCCAAATTCTTCCTGAGCAATGGTATCCTATATAAGCGCAATCATGATTGTGTTCTACTTCGTTGTGTGGATAAGGTTGAAGCTGAGCAGATTATGACTGAATTGCATAGTGCCACATTTGGCACTCACTTGAGAAGACATACGATGGCTAAAAAGATTCTAAGGGCAGGCTACTACTGGTCTACCACAGAAGCTGACTGTCATCAATACGCCCGTACTTGTCACAAATGCCAAGTCTATGCTGACAAGGTACATATTCCCCCAATTCCTCTCAATGTTCTAACAGCTCCTTGGCCATTCGCAATGTGGGGAATCAACATGATTGGAGAGATCAAGCCTACAGCATCCAATGGACATCGCTTCATCCTGGTGGCTATTGATTACTTTACCAAGTGGGTCGAAGCAGTTTCCTTCGCCTCTGTTACAAAGAATGTGGTTGCCCGCTTCATCAAGCAGAACCTCATATGCCGGTATGGTATCCCCGACAGCATCATCACAGACAACGGTACAAACCTGAATAACACTGTGATCACCGCTCTGTGCGAGCAGTTCAAGATTCAACATCACAATTCATCTCCCTATCAGCCAAAGATGAACGATGTTGTTGAAGCCGCGAACAAAAATATCAAGAAGATCATTCAAAAGATGACAATCACCTACAAGGACTGGCATGAGATGTTACCGTTTGCTCTACATGGATACCGTACCACGGCGCGTACTTCAACTGGGGCAACCCCTTTTTCTTTGGTATATGGCATGGAAGTTGTTTTACCTATGGAGGTTCAGATTCCTTCTTTAAGGATTATGAAGGATGTTGGTTTAAGTGAAGACGATTGGATTCAGACCCGGCTTGATCAACTTAACTTGATTGACGAGAAGCGGCTTACTGCTGTTTGTCATGGTCAGACGTATCAAAAACGAATGATTAAGGCTTTCAACAAGAAAGTCAAGCATCAGGTATATCAAGTCGGAGATATTGTAATCAAGCGAATCATCTTACCGCAGAGTGATCCCAGGGGAAAGTGGACTCCTACTTACGAAGGACCATTTGTGATCAAAAACATCTTTTCCGGTGGGGCAATGATCTTAACCACCATGGATGGCGATGACCTGCCGCACCCTGTGAATGCAAACATAGTCAAAAGATACTACGCATAAACGACCCGACAAGTTGAAAACCCGAAAGGGTGACTTGGGCAAAAATGGGCATCCCGGTGAATCGAAGACCCGAAAGGGCGGTTCAGGAAAAAACTAGGGATAAACAAAAAAATTTGTACACCCGGAAAGTGGAAAACCTGAAAGGGAGACTTGGGAAAAAAAGGGTTTCCCGGTGGATCAAAAATCCGAAAGGGCGGTCCAGGCAAAAGTTAGGGAATTAAAGCGTATGACTATGTCTCGTCGGATCACTTTAAAGACAATCTCTTCACGGATAAGCTCCAAGCTTCTGATTAATCCAATCATCTGCGGACGAAGCGGCGAATGGAAAAGATACTCAGAGTTACGAAGGCTATAGCAGAATGGGAACCCTATGGAATTGTTGCACATAGCCATCTTTCTTTGTATAAAAATTTTCTCAAATTTTATGACAACATTCTCTTACTAGGATGTCTGTCTCCTTTGTACAAAATACTTACACAAAGTTAATACAAAGATACTTCAAAGTGCATAAAATTGTTTGCCTTTTATTTCTCTTTACACTTGTGTTTTATTTGAAAACGTCCAATGATTTATTAAATGAGCATATGCATTTGAATATAATCACTACTTACAAATAAAACGAAATGATAAAGGATAATTACTGATAGGATGAAAGTATAGGAAAATGTCTTTAGGCTATTCCAGGAGAAATCCCCTACAATACATCATCCAGGTCCTCAATGGAGTTGAAGCTTTGAAATGCATATCCCCAGCGGAGTTAAGCTTCAAGAGTCCCCATCAGAGTTGAGTTTTCAAAATCCCGATCCCGAGCGGAGCAAAACTTTGAACTGCAAACCCTTAGTGAAGATGAAACCTTCTTCTCCAAACGAAATCAAACTTCAGCATTTGAACACCAATGGAGACCATCCAGTTCCCTCCTTTATCCCTGAAGAGTCACTTTAAAACCAGATAATTCCCCAGAGAGTTATTCTTCCCCAGTGAAGTCACCACGATCGAATCAGCACGTCATGAAGATCCCCAGCGGAGATGAAACTTTGTTATACTAATCCTCATCAGAAACCATTCAATTTTCCCCTGATGTCCCCAACAGAACGGATATCCTCACTCTTGAAGTCCCCAGTAGATTGGCATACAACCCAAACTCCTGATCTCCCCAGCAGTATAGCTTTTCCCCACAGAGGTTGTCAAAGATCTTGAATCTTCAATAGTGGTCTTGGATTTATTTTCCCCGACAGCAGTCAAAGATTTTATTATCTCCAGCTATCCGGGATTTATTTTCCTCAGCAAGATAGATAATCAGCTTACATGTGCATACATTACATTCATAAATTATAAACATTGATAAAAACACATCATATTGCATCATACATTTCATGCAACATGACTTTGTGTTTTCAACTAACATTTTATCCTTTTCAGGATAAAATTGATAGCTGCCTAAGACAAATATTCAAAACTCAGAAAATGGCTCAGAGATGCTCCAGACGCGGACGCTTCTCTATTTGTTTATTAAGGGGCAGGTTCCTTCTTTAATTATGAAGCCTGGATTCGACCAGATAATACCTAGATTATGCTAAAACTCGGATTCGACCGGAAAATAGTTAAATCTCCAGCAAATTCTTCTGAAGACTGGATGTTGACCAGATAGGAAGTAAAGTATTGTGAAGCCTGGATGTTGACCAGATAGCAATACAAGACTGTGAAGCCTGGACGTTGACCAGATAGTAGTAAGGTATACTGTAAAACTTGGATGTTGACCAAATAGCAGTTTACTCGGCAAGTTACCTTGAAGCCCGGGTCCAACCGGATATTGGTAGGCCTCAAAGTCAAAGGGAAACCCGGATGTTGACCGGATAACCATTTGATATCCTTCTGAAGACTGGTATAAGGTGTGACTTACGAAAGTCCATTTGATACAATCGTAAGTGGACTTATATAGAGGTCACACCTATTTTGAGGTCGGTCAATAGCAATCTATGCACCATTTGTTTTGAGACATTATATAGAGATCATGCTCCAATAACACTTAGTGCAATAAGAAAGGGATGAGATGAAGAAGGGTGGGAGAGAATATACAAACCACTTTTAAATTAAATTTAATCAAACTTTTATTAAAATCATTCATCCATTTTTGTGGAGTTAGACTCAACACCATGGATCCAATGATGTTAATAAAGCTCATGATCAAAAATTTAACCCAAGATCGGCCAGAAAATAGTCACAAAATAATATTACATTTAATATATACAACAAAAAGGTTTTAAAAAATGTTTTAAAATAGAAATAAAAGAGAAAAATATCAACTATGTTCAAATTGATCAAGAAATAAAAAGTAAGTCTATAAAAAAATCAGAAAAGGACTCAAATGATTTTATAAATTTTTTGGTAATTTTATAAAGTCATAAGCTATTTTTTAAAATTAAAAGAAATGAGTAAAATAAACTAAAAATAATATAAAAAAATACCAAAGTCAGAAATAAAAAATAAGTGAGGTCACCAATATTTGTCACAATATCATTGGATCATTCCATAATTTTTTTAGAATTTAAAAATGCATGAAAGTATTTTTAAACATTTAAAACAAATCAAATAAAGTGAAAATTTATAAAAAATACCAAAAAAACAAAATAAAATTGGGAAAAAATAAAAATCAGAAAGAGAATAATCAAAAATATTTTTTATAATTTATTAAGATTTTTTGGACTAAAAATGAATTTTCTATGATTTTTTGAAGTTTAAAACAATTAAATATAAAAATCAGAAGAAAAAAAAAACAAAAAAATATGGGCCATCTGATAATTGTCAAAACGTGTTAGTAAACAAATCAAGTGGACTTGGCGCGCTATGCGTGTTATCGACTTTAGTGAATAATGCATAGGATCATTAATTAAATCAGATTTTTGAAAAACACAGATGGCGCGCCTTCATTGGTTGGAAGATGACACATTGGTCATCTTCAACCTCCAGCCAGTCCTAAAACCAGGTTGCTCAATCTGTAAAATTAGAGCACGAGACCTATGCCATTCGCTTTGTCTCTTCAAGACGAAGACAACCACACCTTCGCGATAAATTTATATAAACTGTAGCTCAAGCAATTTGGAAGGAAAGTTTTGAAAAGAGATTTGAAATTTCATGGTCAAAACGTGTTTCCAGTAAAAAATAAGTGTTGCAACTAGAACCTGGGCAATGAGAGCATCACAATGATATCAAAGTTTTGAAGAATTGATGAAGGAATCTACCTATTGAAGTTGAGTTGCAGAGCTCTGAAACTGGACTTCTACGGAGCAATATAGGGCACGACTCTTGAATGTAATTATATGGTTAGCTTCAGGGAAGATCAAGGAAGGTGAATTTATGGAAAAATTGGATTGAAAAAGGCTTGAGAATGGATTTCGAAGTTGCTGAATTTTGAGTTATGGAACAAGTTTGGCAGGGTGATTGTGGCTATCCAACCTTGAGGACATGAATGGGGAATGACCTTCTATATATAGGGAATCAAATGGAATATCCAAGTGTGTGTAATGATGACGTTTGGAGGCAAATCGTGTGAAGTTGCAAATAAGAAAAGTGTGACTTCTAAATTGATCAAAACTCATCCAAAATGCGCGTTTTGTTGTGATAATCAATTATGGAACTTCATTAAACATGTTAAGAGGCATAAACGTGTGGAAAAATTATGATTACAAGCCAAAACAAAGATTTCAAATTCTGACTTGAGATGAAACTTCAGTTCAAAGTTACCAACTTCAAAATCATGGCATTCTTAGCTCAATGGGTCTTAGGGCATGATTCTTGATGCTTTAGAAATATGAGGTTACAAGCTTTGCAATGGAAAAAGAATGGGATTAAATGGATGCTTGAGCTGAAAGTTGCATTGATTCAAAGTTGGAGAAAAAGGGTTGACTTTCCATACTTAGAAATATTTCAAATTTTTCTTCAAAAGTGACCTATAATGTTTTGCATCCAAACATGGCCTTCCTCTTAGAATTTGCTCTTGACCAAAAAATATGGCATGAAATAGACCTCTTGAGTGACATTTTGGGATTTGAACCATTCAAAATATCCAAAAAATTGAGAGAGTTATGAATTGTTGAAGTTGGCAAAATATCATGAAATGACCTATAATCTTTTGTATCCTTAAGGCAGCTTCCATCCATTTTCTCACTTTGCATATAAAATAAGGCATAAAGTTCACATCCTCAAGATCATTGTGGAAAAATAATGGGCTCAAGGTGATAAAAATAGACCAAGTTATGTTCATTTGAAGTCACATATAGAAAATTGGGGATTCATCTGGAGGACTTGTAATCTTTATTCTTCATCAAGTTTCTTCCACATGAAAACTCCTTGGAACTTTTGAAGTGATTTGTTGATAACCCTTTGAAGAGAATGATTTCTTTGGAATCACTCAAAAATACCAAAATATGAGTAATATATACTTCTTTGAAGTTCAAAACCCTAGCTCCTAGATCAAGAAAAATGCCTTGAGAAACTTTGACAATTTTGAACAAACTTCTTGTACCAACACAAATGCTTTGTAAATATAAGTTGTTTAGGATGATAATGAGAACTCATAGCCACCAAAACCACTTCCATATCTTGATAATTAAGAGAAATATGCATTTGTGACAAATGGGAACAAAGCCTTGTCCAAGCATGACAACTTCTTCAATTAACCCCTTGTACTTTTGAATCAAATTTGATAACCTTGAAATTTGGTGAACCAAAATAACCTTGCCATGCAATTTCCTCCAACAAAAATTCAATGGTGAGGTTTGAACTTCTCAAGAATTATTGACTAGGGCATGGAAATAAACTCATGAACCCATGGAGCAACTTGATGAATCTCATTGCCTTTACCTACATGAGTAACAAGCAAGACAAACCAACATTGCATTTTATTAACTAAAATAAGAAATAAAGAAAAAAATATTCATGATCACAAAAGAACACAAGTCAAGGTGCTTGGTGATTCCTCAAATAGCAAAGCTAAATATAGGGAGGGGAACCAAGAATCCTAATGTGATCTTATTGTGAATGAATCAACATGGTATGATGAAGGGATCTTAGGGGCAAAAATTGGGGTACAACAAGTTTCCCACAAAATCCTTTTCATAGGTTGGTCCCCGGACGGAGTCTCAATCTCTCGATAGCTTTCTCCTCGGCTAAGTTGGTCCTAAAAGAAGAAACCTTGTGGATCTCTTCCTAAAAGAACTCACCTCGTCAACATTTCATCAAGTATTTCTCAACAGGGTTTATTTCCCCAGTAGGGTTTATTCCCCCAGCTGAGTTTATTTCCCTGACCGAGTTTATTGCACCAGCTGAGTTTGTCTCCCCGATTGAGTCTATCCTCTCCAGCTTGAATTTGCCTCTCAGACTGTTACAAATCAAAAGACCACAACCCCTGATCCCCAGTGAAGTCGCCAACAGAGTCATTGTTATCCCTGAAAGTTACTATAAAGCCTAAATCTGACCAGATAATAGTTTAACTTCAGTGAGTTGTTGTGAAGCCTAGTCCCGACCTGGTAACAATCAACTTCATTCTTTCAAACAAGTTACTATGAAGCCTGGGCCCGACCATATAATAGTGCAACTTCCAATCACTATGAAGCCTGGATCCGACCAGATAATAGTACAACTTTCAGTAACTATGAAGCCTGTACCTGACCAGATAATAGTTTAACTCTTCGAGATATTATAAAACCTGGACTCAACCAAACAAGGGTTTAACTTATTTTCCCTAGTAGAGTTTGCCTCTACCCCAGCAAGTTACTGTAAAGCCTGGATCCGACCAGATATCAGTCCAACTTTATCTTTTCAAGCAAGTTATTTATGAAGCCTGGATCTGACCAGATAAAAATTAACTTCATCCACCTCAGAAATTTGCAAAGCCTGAACCCGACCAGATAGAAGTTTAACGTCAATAAGTTACTGTGAAGCCTGGACCCGACCAGATAACATTTAATTTATTCTACCAAAAAAAGTTAATGTGAAGCCTGGATTCGACCAGATATCAGTTTAACTTCATCTATTCAAGCAAGTTATTGTGAAGCCTGGAGTCCGACCAAATAACAACTAGCTACAATCCCCAACGAGTCACTATGAAGCCTGGACCCGACCAGATAATAGTGTAACTTTTTTTAAAAAACTATGAAGCCTGTACCTGACCAGATAATAGTTACCACTTCAATTTTCTACGAAGCCTGGATTCCGACCAGATAACAGTTAATTCAGTTCAACTTCAAGCAATTTTCTGCGAAGCCTGGATTCCGACCGGATAACAGTTAATTCAGTCCAACTTCAAGCAATTTTCTACGAAGCCTGAAATCCGACCAGATAACAGTTAATTTATTCTTCCCCTGCAAGTCACTGTGAAGCCTGAATACGGTCAGATAACAGTCAACTTCATTATCCCCAATAATTGTTGACAAGCCTGGATTTTGACCAGATAACAGCCAGTTTTCGATGCTCTCCAGTCAGGAATAATTCCCCAATAGAGCATTGAACTCTTTTCCCAAGCAGAAATCAGCACTCTCCAAAAAGTCTTCTTAAAAATCCAGTATTCCCTAGTGGAGTTTTTCCTCAAACAACTGAACAGGAATTCCCAGCGGAAACATCCTAAAAACAAGAGGAGCGTACTCTTCTCAGAAGCAGTCTGGGAGCTCATTTCCCAAGGCTCGTCAGCATGTTATCAAGGATTTATTTTCCTAGACAAAGACACGCTGTAAGGGACACATCACATTCATAAATCATAACACATACATGACAAATGCATACAGTATAATCTCATTTATTTTGAGAACCTCGTTACATTATACATACATCTGCATGCAACTAATCTTTTCCTTGTAGAAAAATATATGGACAAAGACATCTATCACTCCAGTTTAAACCAACCAAAAGATTTATCCTGATACCCTCCCCAGTCATTCTGAATGACATCTCTAAGCCCATTTCCTACACAGTCCACTAACACATCATCGAGTGCAAATTTCTGGGCACTCTAGTGTTCATTCATCTTCCACCTTCAAGTCACGAATGACGGGCTCGCCAATCTAACTCTTCAGGTTTAAGAAGATTGAACAGGGGAAACTGTTGTACCCCAAAATTCGCCCTCTCATTTCTCAAGGATTTTCTCACAGGATCTTCCATGACGTCAAGTTTGCAGCACTGATACATCAATTTGGGTTTGGAATTGGCACAAAGGAAAAATGGTCAATTACGCACTGAAAAGTCAAACTTTGACTTTTGGATCAAAATTAAGTTTCAAGAATCATATTTCATCAAGACATGTTGGAATATGAAGTTTGTTTCATCAAGAAAATCAAAAGTCAATATTACTTTGGAAAACGTCAAGATTCTAAATACTTTAGAAATTTTTCTGTGTTTAGGAAATATGACAAGTTTAGAACTTCTGGCCAGATTTTCACCATGATGCAAGTTGATTCTGGAAGAACTTATGACACAAGAATTGTAGATTTCAATGAGATCTAGAACATTACAGAACAGAACTTCTCCCAGAAATGCTGGAATTTCAAGTTGTAAATCTTTGAAGACACGTCCATGAAACTGAAGCACTCAGCAAATTCTGGACATTTCCAAGACAGGATTTGGTTAGAACTTCTGGGTTAGTATTCATGTAGGTTCATTCAGAATTTGCAAGAGTAATTCAAAGAGGATCTGCAAAGCGTGTTACAAGCTTTCTGGAAAGTCTGAGAACTCCTTCAGAACATGCTGAAGCAGGGAAATTCAAAGATCGGAAGTTGGATGTTTATTCTAAGTTACGCTGATGCTGAACTTCTGATCCAAATTAAGGTATGATACATAATCTCATATTGCAAGATTTCTCTTTTGATAAATCTCATCATCATTTAATACTCATGCCCACTTTTGAGTCTTTATCCAAAGGATTTCCCTACGTGTGGCATAGAAGTACATTGATGTCCTTGAAAAGCAAACTTTTGTACAAGTTTATGCTGGGCCCATGCTTTGCTTTTGCTTTTGAGGGTAATTTTCCTTAATTCATGCTTACGGGTCCAGCTTAGGCGCGGCTAAAAGCTGCTAACCACCTTACTTTGTGCCTTGAACCATACTTGTTTGAATTTGCTTCAAGAACAAGTCAGCGCCTAGCATATGATGGTTGTGCTTTGACTTCTCCAAGATCCAAAATCCTTGCCTATAAATTGAACTTCATTTTCAACTGTAAAGAGGTGGAGAATTTGAATATTAGCCTTGAAACCTTGCTGAAATTTCAAAGAATTGGAAACTAAAAACATAAACACAAAAACCTGTTAAGCTTCTGTTTCTCTTTTACGCCAAAAATCTAATTTTCTTGCGTACCTCTTGGCCAAATCACCCACTCAATTTCTAATATACATTTATAAACAATCCCAACTTCTGTTGACAGACTGCAATTCCATCTCTACCAACTTCCATTTCAAAAATCAGAACTTTGATTATCGGTTGTTCCAGAATTTTCTAGCCATTCATTAGCTCAAGTTGAAGATTGTTCCAGCCTTCTGAGCACGTGAGAAAGCTGACTAGAACATCACAACAGCCTGAATCAGACTCTAATTCAGAATAATCTACAGAAGCAAGGTAAGTTTCTTCTGACTTGTATCATATTACTCAAGCATTGACAGGCTTGCATGTTCAAAAATACAATGTAGACATCCTGACTCTGATTCTGTACATATTCATAGATTCATGCATTTTTTCCTAAGTAGAGAAAGTTTCAGTTCAGAACTTCTTGAGGAAATTAGGATCCAGAATTAGGATTAGCAAATACATTCTTGCTTCTGATTTACAGTCCTGATATTTTATGTTTCTTAAATCATGATGAAAACCTACCATAACTGCTATGTTTGCATTTTCTGTTTTGTTGAGAAACGATTAAGTTGCAGATGTTCTGATTGGCATGGAGAAGGAGATGAAATTCAGTATCAGAGTTCACTTTGTAATATATGTTTATGTTTTTGCTTCTAATAGCGGATGTATGGCCACCTCAGTGGTAGAGAGCGCACACATAAGACATTAGTGTAAAGGGTCCTGAGTTCTAGTCCCAGAAACACCTTTTTATGTTTATTTCCTTACATTTTTACCCCATTAGTTGGAACAGAGCTTCTATATCAATCCCCTTCATTTGCATGTCAAAACAGTGATCCTGGACCAGAACTTCTAGACATTCCTATCCAACAACATTGACACCTCACATACCCATAATCAGAACTTCTAGCTTGCCAGTGACACTAGAACTTCTAAGTTCCCAGCTACATTAGAACTTCCACACTCTCTCAATGACTAGAACTTATGACCGTCCCCATTTCTACTAACATTCTCCTTCTGACTTGCAGTGCATTGGAGCCAGAACTTCTGTTCTCTCTTATTTCAATAACGCGTTGATTCTGACCCCTTTTTCTCTTATTATTTTTTATCATCATTTTTATTTTCATTAATCAAAAACACCAAAAAAAAAACATTTTACACCCACATACTTTATTTTATTTCGTTTAAAATCAAAAGACCAAAAATATTTTCTTAAACTAGTTCATTTAACAAAAACAAAACAAGTCTATTTTTACATTTTTCTTGTACAATATTTCAATATGGTTGTAATAGATAATTAGGACTTTAATTTCTTGCAATCCCCATTTGTAAATTTGTACACCCCATCCCCCTAATGATTGTAATAGCGTAGAATATTTACCTTCCGCAATTTATCGCTTTCATATAAATGCTAGTAATTAGGATTTGTATGGAAGATAAAAACAAGTTGACAAACTTTAATCAACGATTAAATGCATGCAAATCAAACACACTATTCACACATGCACCCCTAGGGTTAACTCCATTTGTTTCCTAAAAAATGGTCATGTTATGCATGTGAGACGTCTTAGCAAAGCAATCAAACATACAAGATCATAGTCCCTCGATGACGCTTCAAAAGTTGCCTTACAAATTATCTTAGTCCCTCAAAGAGAAATGATAAGATATCTCACAACATTGCTATCATGACTATACGATGAACCATGCCCGTCCCTTTACATCCAAAAATAAGGCTTCTCACCAATCAATGGTAAGATAGCAATATCAAAGGAAAGAAGAAATGAACAAAAGACTTTTGAGTAGGTAGGACGCTCGTAGTTGATTGCTCTTAAACTAAAACCATTTCCACACTTACACATCAAACACATCCAAAACATGAAATATTTTCAAAAGTCCAACACTTTGTATACATTTTTGCTGAAACAAGAATCATTACAAAGTTCGCCTAAACGAAGGCCCCTTTTCAAAAAATACTTTCAAAAACCACCACAAAACACATTTTCAAACAAAGCACATTTTCAAACAAAGCAAGTGATCTAGAAAGCAAGAGCCCATAGATGACTATGGATGAAAAGGGTGCTAACACCTTTCCTTTTCATAATCTACCCCCCGAGCTCAAAAAATAATCTAAAAGGTATTTCCTGTTCTTTTCCACCTTTCCTTTTGGATAAAAGAAAAGTCGGTGGCGACTCTTGCTAACCGCAACAATTGCGATCAAACGTGAAACATCCCAAGTCAGTTTTCCCACCGTGTTACACTATCATTAAAATCATCCATCCATTTTGGTGGAGTTAAACTCAACACCCAAGATCCAATGATGTTAATGAAGTTTATGATCAACAATCACATAGTCAGAATATGTTAAAAAATAAATTGCATTTTGTTGTACCCCAAAATTTTCCCTCCCATATTTCTCAATACATGTCAAGTGAAGTCCTCAAATTGCTCAAGGAAGTCCAAGAGTTGACCAGACAAACTCTCTCCTAAGGCAGTCTACCTCAAATTAGGGTTTCATTTTGCATCAAGATGCTTGAGTCCAAATGATCCCAAATGCTCACCATTGTCCTAATATTTTGTTAAGATCATCCATGTCAAGTTTCAAGCCTTGCAGAAGAAGTTTGCTTAGTCAACTGCTCAAATGCCTGAAAATCGACTGTGCTAGGTCAAAAGTCAATTGTGACCCACATACAGTCAAACTTCAAGATTTTTTGGTCAACATCCTCATTTTAAAGTATTATCCATCATTTTATCAAGGGTTGATCATGATTCCTCAAGGATTGCTCACAATTCATCAAAACCCAAAAGTTGTAAATTAGGGTTTTGTAGGAAAAGTCAACTTAACTTTGACCAAGCATAATTTTCTCATAATTTATCATAAATGACCCATCCAAAGCTCATTTTGAAGAGGATGCAATTCCCTACAATTAATCTTCATCTCCCAAATTCAAAATATGCACTCACAAAAAGATACGAATTTGGACATTATAGGTCATTTTGAAAAGTCAACAAAAACACCTTTTGGGTCAAAGCTTAATACATGAACATGGAAGACTCAATTGAGGTGAGACCAAAAGGGTTGCTTAGAGGACATCCTAAGCTTTCTAAAAAGTCCAAGAACACCTCTCTAGGATCAAAATAGAGAGAGTTATGCATTGGCCAAGTTGACCTTTTTTGCAAAATTGCTAAAAGTCAAATGTGCTCAATGGGCCCAACTTTTTATGCTTGCACTTCAATGATAACATAGTCCACGACCTATGGGAGCCTCCATGCTTTATTTATTCATTTATTTAATTTATTTTGATTTTTATTCATTTAAAATTCAAATAAAATCAAATAAATCCTAATAAATCATATATTGTGTTTTAGGGATGATTTTTGCATTAAAAGAAGATCTTATATGCTGTCAATTGAGAATCAACTCGTGCAAGGCCAATTTGGTTAGAAAAATATTGGATTTGAGAAAAATTGGAAAGAAAGCATATGCCATACAAGACCAAATCAATTCTTCATAATGAGGAAGATTAAGGTCATTTTTGTTGACCTAATAAGTTTGCTACATATATAGAAGCAGGCCAAGGCATGAAAGAGGTTAGAACAATCATGAAAGAGGCAAACAAAACTCAAAAAAATTAAAGAAAAGTGGTGATTCAATTTCCATATTAGAGACCAAATCGTGCCATTCTCACATTGCCAATAGATTGCTGGACATCCCAAGAGCATATTCCAATCAGTTTCAAGACTTTTCACGCCTGGAATTATAAGTTACAGGTATCACGACTTGCTTCCAAACTCGTTTTCATTTTCATCAATTTATACGCCATTTGCATGTTTTGACTGCATATTCTTATTCCTTAACATATTTGCAAGCTAATCATCATATTTAATTCTGTTTTTGGTGATTGTATGACAAACTTCCATGGTTAGGGTTTCGTGTTGAGTTTTAGGGCTTTGCAGGATAGGTGAAATTGGACACTTATTCTAGTACCATGAGACTCGTGAGGATGAGACAAGTTGATTGGTACCATCCATGGCCATTTATATTGCTTGTGGAGAGTTTTTGAAATACACGGGGATATACATACAGTAAGTGTCTGTAGGTAAAAGTTTGCTACCTAAAACGACGGTTTGGGAGGAACACGGTGATGCGTTCATTCCCCTGGTTGGGTGATTTGAATTTAGCGCATTTTGAGTTTCAGTGTTTTGTTTTATTATATTATAATTGATTTTGATTATATATACAAATAACAAGCGTAGCTCAGTTGGCAAGCAGGGAGTAGAAGTATGCATAAGGACCTGGGTTCGATCCCCAGGTCCCAACCTTTCTTCACATTTTTCTTCAATAGGTAATCCAGCGCATAGCAAGTCAAGAAGTTCACCATACACCATCAGGATTTGGCCATCCAATTCATCAACGCCTCAGATCAACATACCACCATTAGAGGACCACCATATGCCTCAAGTCAACAGCCACACTGGATCATGCAAAGTCAAACGGGCCTAGATTCTTTTGGGCTCAGAATTCCACAACACATCCCCCATAATTGCTAATACAGGCCCATATTTCTTTCTTTTTCTTTTAGTTTTTTTTTTGTTGTTTAAATCTTTCAATATTTATTTTATTTATTACCAATTCACAAATTAATTTTTTTTTTCACAAAAAAACCATAAAATCAATAATTCACAAAATTAAGATTATTTTTTTTATTTATCAAAATCAATTTAATTTAGGTTTAACTTAGGAAAATTATAATTTGTTTTTATAAATAAAATCCAAATAGAAATTAGGTTAAATTTTAATTTTATCTTTCTCTTTTTCTCAAAGAAATAAAAATACAAAAAAATAGGTTTTGAAAAATTTATTTATTTTTCTTAGTTTAAAATTAATTAGACTTAGGATTTTCCTTTAATTTAATTCCATTAATTTCTCAACAAAAAAAAAACAAAAACATTTTCTTTAACTAATTGCAATTGAGTTTAGGCAAGGGTCAAAGCCCTAATTGCTCCGCATTCGATTCATCATGCGCGTATTATTTTTTTTACCAATATTTCTGTAAATGCTCATGGTTTGTAATAGTTTAATCTAAGGCTTTTTATTTATCGCTTTTTCCGGGTTTTTTGGATATGTAATTAATCCCCCTCCCCGAAGCCTTGTAATAGCGTAGATTTACTTTCTCGCATTTTAAATTCCCGCAAATATTAACTGTGTAGATGTATGTTAATAGGATGGTATGACAAGAATGCATGACAAATTAATACAGTTAGAAAACCCTAATGTGTAAAGATAAAATAACTGAAACTAATCACTCGCACATATCACTCCTAGGGTATACTCTCACTTCGGTTGCCTTCGGTAAACGATCATTAAGTATAGGGTGCTTTAGTGGTTACCCTTCTGTCTAAAAAAGATCAAATGTCCCGTTCGGATGTTGCCTCAGAATGTTGCCTCGGAAATGTTGCCTCAGAAATGTTGCCTCGAATATGATCTTAAGACTCTAGGGTTCTTACTAAGACGTTCTAATATTGCTTAAGTGATCGTATGTCCCTTTCGAATTGACTCTTACAACTCCAACGATGGTGCTACCTATTCCTCAATAGTAGGATAGCATTTTCTAAAGGAAACGAGAATAGAAACGATCTTTTTTCGAGTAGGTAGATGCTAGTAGGTACTTGCTCAAAACAAAACTCTTCACACTTACACTTTTCAAACAAACTTTCAAAACAACTTCGTCACACCTTTGAGGACTGATACAAGGGTTATCACGAAGTAAAACATTTTCAAAAACAAAGCACATACACAAGCAATTTTAAAAAATGAGCAAGTACCTAAGAGCCCATGGAAAACCATGGATAGAAAGGGTGCTAACACCTTCCCTTTCTATAATCTACCCCCCGTACCCAGAATATCTCAAAAAAAGGATTTTTTTTTCTGTACTTTTTTCCTTTCCGGTTGGATGAAATAAAAGTCGGTGGCGACTCTTGCTTACCGCGACACTTTGCAAACACAAAACGCAAAACGCAAACCAACATTCAAAACAGTCGGTTCTGCCACCGTATCACAGAAATGGCGACTCTGCTGGGGAATGTTGATAAGTGGGGTATACCTTAGGATCTAGGTCATCATAATTGCTTCTCTTGATTGCTTTGATTGCTTTACTTTTAAGGGTTTTGTTTGGGAGTTACTATAGATCCTAACCTGGATCTGGGGACCACTTTTAGGTAAGTAGCAATAGACTGTGAGGGAACTGTACAGCGTAGACCGATACGGTTGAAGTAGTAGCTACATTGATGTGGCACATTGGTTGGTACTGGTATCCCTTGTGGAGAAACGAGGAGAATACGGGGCCGCTGCATGGTGTTGCTAAGCATCAACTGACCTTAGAACCTTTAATCGACCAACTTGGCCATTAGAAAGTAGTGAGATAGTCGGCCTCGGTGTAAAGCTGGGAACTGGTTGATACTCAATGCTACACTCATTGAGACCATACTCTCGAGATAGTTCTGGCCGCAAGAAAAGATTGCGTGAGCTGAAACCATGATCGATGGAGGATGGTCAGTGATATTGAGATCCTCTAGAACCCGGTTACTTTTTCTAGGACAGGTTGAAACCAACTTAACTTCAAGAGGGTACTACCTTTGACCTCATGCAAGCCTTAAACCTAAGGGCTTTGTGTGATTTGACTGTGTTTGCAATATCTATGTTTGCTATACCTATAGTTTACCATGACATTATGCATCATAACATGGCATTCATACTTCATTGCACTAACCGTTTCAAAGACCAAGGAAATTTATCTTTGTTCTGTTTTGCAGATTATGGCTTCCGTGCATAGAAATACCATCCGAGTCAACTTTATGCAAATACCTGCCCAACTTAAAGAGCTAGCCTCAAGAGTTTCCGAGACTTCTATGTTCATTAAGAGACACAGTCAACTTCTCATCCTAGTACCCACCTTGGAAGAGTTCTCTCATATATTGGGCATATCCATTCTTGAACAGCTACCCTTCTCAGGTATGGAAAAAGTTCCTAGACTAGAAGACATTGCCTCAGCTCTGCATTTGAAACGGGCTGATGTAGTATCCAATTGGGAAACACGAAGCGGGGTTAAAGGTTTTCTAGCCAAATTTATGGTAGACCAGGCTCAGCTATTCTTGGGTAATTTGGATTTTCAGGCTTTTGAAGATATCTTGGCTCTCCTTATCTATGGTTTGGTTCTCTTCCCGAATCCAGATTCCTTTGTAGATGTGAATGCTGTCAATATTTTCCTTTCTCACAACCCTGTGCCTACCTTGCTTGGGGATATCTTGCATGCCCTCTATACTCATACCGTGAGGAGAAGAGGGACTCTTATGTGTTACATGTCGTTACTGTCGAGGTGGTTTATTTCTCACCTCCCTAAGTCTGCGCTGAAGAACGAAGAAGGTTTGGGTTGGTCCTACAGAATAATGTCACTTGCCCATACAGATATTCTTTGGTGTTCCCGGGCTATGGAGGACACTGCTGTTATTGACCGCTGTGGGGGGTACCCTAATGTCCCATTGCTTGGAATCAGAGGGGGTATAACTTACAATCCTTGTCTAGCTTTGCGGCAATTTGGTCGTGCTCGGAGAGATGGTCCCCATGAGCTACTTCTCGAGGACATAGTGTTCAACTATAAGGAGGATGTTAAGGAGCATCGCTGGAGGTTTATACGAGCTTGGGGCATGGTGAACAGATCTGACCCCCAAGAGTTGGGACCAAAGACTTCCCTTCCTATGCAGCCTTACCTCCAATGGGTCCGAGCCCGCGCTTAGAAGCTTGGGATTCCCTATGAGGCCGTATTACCAGTGATTATGGAACCCACTAATGAAGAGGGCATTCCTTACACAGTTCTCTATCCTTACATGCCCACTGATCCTGGGGAGTTGCAGAGGTCTTAGATTCAGCTGAAGTATGAGCGGGATACTTACCGGGAACAGTACCATGAGCAAGAAAGGAAGATTTTGAAGCTCACCATGCAGCTCGAGGAAGAAAGAGTGATTAATAACTATATCGGCACAAAGAGGAAGCGACCATGGGACTTTTGATTTTTCTTTTTCTTAGTTTCAGATTAGTTTCATTTACTTCTTTGTAACGCCATAAAGGCATTGTTGAACCTTTCAAAGTTTAAGCTAATAAAGTTTTGTTTATTTTGGTTTACAAATTTAAATCTCCCAAAGCCTTTGAAATCATTACATGTGCATCCCATTATCGTGCACATCATTACAGGTACCCTTACAGGTTTCTCATCTTCTTCGCTGTTTATTTCAGCAGAAATGTCTTTCGATCAAGCCATCAAAGATCTTCAGGAACAGAACACCCAATTCCAACAGATGTTCATAAGTCTGGCTAAAGGGCAAGAGGATCGGAAGACCATTATTCTGAAAGAGAAGAAGAAGAAGAAGAAGGTCGGTATTCTGAACATGGGTAGAAGATTCGGAGAAAGATTGAGACAACCAGCTGATCTGAATTCCTCATCCAAGGACGGAGAAAACCAAGAAAGGGCAAAGGACCTTAGTCCTGCAGTTTCTGAAGACGGTACTGATTACGACGATGAGCAATATCCTCCTGCTGAGGATAGGTACAAGCAGCTAGAAGACCGTCTGAGCGCTATGGAGATTCAAAAAATACCTGGTTTGGATTTTGGAGAATTGGGACTGGTATCGGTAGTGGTCATCCCTCATAAGTTCAAAGCTCCGATTTTTGCCAAGTACGATGGATTATCCTGTCCAAATCTCCATCTCCGCTCTTACGTCAGGAAAATCCAGCCCCACACAGCTGATAGAAATTTGTGGGTGCATTTCTTTCAAGATAGTCTGTCAGGGACTCAGCTTAAATGGTTTTATCAGTTGGAAGGAGCCAGTGTCTAAAACTGGGAAGATCTTGCTGCTGCTTTCTACAAGCAGTACCAGTACAACGCCGACCTTGCTCCCACTCGTACTCATCTCCAGGGTATGTCCATGGGTTCAGGTGAAGGTTTTAAGGATTATGCTCAAAAGTGGAGAGACTTAGCTGGAAGAGTCCAACCCCCATTGTCTGATAGGGAGTTGGTTGACATGTTTCTAGGGACGCTATATGGTCCATTTTTCAATCAATTGATCGAAAGTTCGTCATCTGGGTTAATGAGTTGATTTTGACAGGAGAAAGAGTAGAGGCTTCCATTCAAAGTGGTAAAATATAGAAGGATGCTTCGTCAAGTGCAGCAAAGAAGCCTTTCACCGGTAAGAAGGAAGCTAGTGCAGTCTATGGCCCGAGGGGCCAAAACATATCTGAACAGCGTCAAACAGTAAATGTTGTAGTGATATCAAGACCAAAAGTTGCTCCACAATGCAACAATCAGTAAAGAGCGGAAAGACCACAAAGGCAGTTCACCCGGCTCAATATGACCCTGTCTCAAATTCTGCCACAATTGTTAAAGACCAATCTGGTAACTCTGAAGGAAGCCCCGAAGAACCCCAACACCACATCTCCCCGCTATAACCCGAATGCCCGCTGCGCCAATCACTCCTAAAGTCCAGGTCATGATACAAACGACTGTTGGGCCCTGAAAAACAAAGTGCAAGACTTGATCGAAGCCAAAGAGATTGAGTTTGACGCTCCGGAGAAGCCAAACGTCATAACTGCTCTCATGCCCAAACATGGTCGTGGAGTAAATGTTGTTGACAATGATTTATTTGTGACCTCTGTGGAGGAGATTTCTACTCCTCTTATGACCGTTAATAAGAATTTGTTGTTGGTCGGTTTATTTCTGGGTTATGGTGAAGGTTGCCACATGTGCTCGATTCTACTTGTTGGTTGCCGCTTATTGAAGTCATATGTTCAGCGCCTGATGGATAATAAAGAGATCCTGTTCGAGAAGACTATGATTCTGTTGGTTCCAAATGAAGACGTTTCCATCATAACCATTTCTACCAATCCTTCCAAGGTTTCCTCGAGAAAACCTGTTAGGATTATACCTGTTCCAAGAATTGCTCCATTAATAATCACTGTTCCTGGTCCCATCCCATACACTTTGGATAAGGCTGTCCCTTGGCACTATGGTGCTGATGTGTATTACCATGGTGTTAAACAAGACTTGAAGAATGAAGAAGCTGATATTAATGTCAGTAATATTGTCGGGGCTAGCAAGATCACCAGAAGTGGAAGACTCTTTTCTCCCGAGATTTCCCCTCCGACTATCCACAAACCTGTTGTCATTCTATCTACCAATACATCAACTACTGTCCCAGTTCCTATTCCAGTTATCACCCCTTTCATCGAGCCATCTGGGACTCGGGGCAAAGAAATCATAGGTGAGTCTGCCCGGACGGAGGCACCTAAGAAGATCATTGTAGAAACCTCTAAACAAGAGATAGAGGAAATACTGAAGATTATCAAGAAGAGCGACTACAATGTGGTCAAGCAACTGGGGCAGACCCCGTCAAAGATCTCCATGTTGTACCTGTTGTTGTGTTCTGAAGCCCATGCGAAGGATTTAATTGCATTTCTCAAGACTGCGCATGTGCCACAGGAAACTTCTGCAGATCAATTCAAAGATTGCGTAGCTAGCCTGACTGCCGACAATGGGCTGGGTTTCTTAGATGTGGATCTGACTGCTAAAGGGAGGAATCATAATGATTCTCTACACGTCTCGATCGAGTGCAGGGGCACCACTATGGCCCATGTACTGGTAGATACCGGGTCCTCATTAAATGTTCTGTCAAAGAAAGCGTTAGACCGTCTGGATTATGAAGGCTTGATTCTAAAGCCGAGTAACATTGTGGTAAGGGATTTTGATGGATTAAAAAGAATGGTGCACGGGGAGGTGGACATCCCTGTCAAATTTGGCTCTCGGACTTTTGCATCCACCTTCTACGTGATGGATATCAGGCCATCATATTCTTTCTTGCTAGGTCATCCTTGGTTCATAAGGCTGGGGTAGTTACGTCCACACTCCATCAAATGTTGAAATATCCGGTAAAGGGGAAGATTGTCACAGTGCGAGATGAAGAGGAGTATATGGTGAGTCATCTCAATTCCTTCCTCTACGTGGAGATGGACGGGGAATTCATAGAAATCCCTTGTCAGAACATCAAAGAGGTCCCTCAGACTTTGGCGTCAGCTGAAGTTACTACCAACAAACCTCCGCTGAAGATGGCTTCTCTCAAGGATGCCAGGGTTGTAACTGAAGAAGGTGGGTGTACCAATTGTGGTCAGCTCCCTGATTTCACCCACAAAACTGACAAATTTGGTTTGGGCTTTACTACAGGGGCTCAAAGGGTTGTTAGGTACGCACGGATTGGAAGACCTCCTCTGCACATCAGCAATCGGGGAGTTAATGCAATTGAAGACGGTGAAGAAGATTCCAACATCGACAGCTGGATCTACCCAACCAATGATGGACTGAACAACTGGACGGTGAAGGACTTTATACCTATTTCTTTTATTCTGCAGTAATTGACTTTTGTTTTAAGATTTGTAATAAACAGTTTGAAACTTTACGGCCCGGTGCCTTGCCCGAGGCACCTTGGCTTTGCTTGTGAGGGCTTATTATTTATCATCTTCATATATCATTAATAAAACATTGGATGTTTCTTGCATTACAAATTTTGCGCTTCTTGTTTTTCTTTCTTGTCTCTCACTTTATCAAAACAGCTATTCTCTTTACACACTCACATATCATACTGCAGATCCATATCCACTATGGATCCCATTGATAACGACTCTGCTACTGCCAGTTATGAATTCGAAAATCCGAACAACCAAGTCGAGGACGAAGGTGAGGATGATTGTGAGGTACCTGGAGAACTTGCTAGACTATTTCAACAGGAAGAGAGGGCCATACAGCCTCATGAAGATCCAGTTGAGTCAGTGAATTTGGGTACAGAGGAAGACAAGAAAGAGGTTAAGATAGGTGCGAATTTGGAGCCTAGTGTCAAACAACGGTTAATACAGATGCTACATGACTATGTTGAGATCTTCACCTGGTCCTATGAAGACATGCCTGGGTTAGACACTGATATTTTGGTACATCGACTACCAACTAAAGAAGACTGCCCTCTGGTAAAGCAGAAGGTCCGCCGTATGCGCCCTGAAATGTCAGAGAAAATTAAGGCAGAAGTCATGAAACAGTTCGACGCAGGGTTCTTAGCTGTTACTTCTTATCCACAGTGGGTTGCCAACGTCGTTCCGGTACCTAAGAAGGACGGTAAGGTATGGATGTGTGTGGACTATAGAGATTTTAACAGGGCAATCCCCAAGGATGATTTCCGACTAACTCACATTGATGTTCTGGTCAACAACACCGCACATCACAAGATCTTCTCCTTCATGGATGGTTTTTCTGGCTACAACCAGATCAAGATGGCTCCTGAGGACATGGAGAAGACAACCTTCGTTACACAATGGGGCACCTTCTGTTACAAAGTAATGCCTTTCAGGTTGAAGAACGCTGGGGCAACTTATCAACGCGCCATGGTCGCTTTGTTCCATGACATAATTCACCACGAGATTGAGGTTTATGTTGATGACATGATAGCCAGGTCCTAGACTGAGGAAGAGCATCTTGATCATCTCCAGAAACTATTTGATAGGTTAAAAACATACAAGCTGAGGTTGAATCCGAACAAATGTACCTTCGGGGTAAGGTCTGGTAAGCTTCTGGGTTTCATTGTCAGTGACAAAGGTATTCAGGTGGACCCTGCAAAAGTAAAAGCCATACAAGAGATGTCGGTCCCCCGCATAAAAAAAGAAGTTAGAGGTTTCTTGGGACGTCTGAATTACATTGCCAGGTTCATTTCACATATGACCGCTACTTGTGAGCCAATCTTTAAGCTGCTGAAGAAAGATCAAGTGGTAAAGTGGAATGATGAATGCCAGACCGCTTTCGAAAGAATCAAGGAATACCTTCAGGAACCACCAATTTTGATGCCTCTAGTTGAAGGAAGACCTTTGATCTTATACTTGACAATGCTAGACAAATCAATGGGGTGTGTGTTGGGGCAGCATGATGAGTCTGGCCGAAAAGAGCACGCTATTTACTACCTTAGCAAAAAGTTTACCGACTGTGAGACCTGATACTCATTGCTCGATAAAAATTGTTGCGCTTTGGCATGGGCTGCTCGCCGGCTAAGACAGTATATGCTGACTCACACTACCTTGTTGATATCAAAGATGGATCCAATCAAGTATATTTTCGAGAAGCCCGCTCTCTCCGGAAGGATAGCAAGATGGAAGATGATCTTAACCGAGTACGAAATCCAATACACAACCCAAAAAGCAATCAAGGGGATTGTATTAGCTGATCATTTAGCGCATCAGGCCATGGATGCCTACCAGTCCATGAATTTCGAGTTCCCAGATGAGAATATCATGTTAGTAACCAACTGTGAAGAACCTGGACCGGATGAAGGACCCGAGGAGGGATCCCGATGGTCTATGTATTTTGATGGAGCTTCAAACGCATTAGGTAATGGCATTGGCGCTGTAATTATATCTCCCGAGGGCTGTCATACTTGGTTCACCGCCCAATTATGTTTTAACTGCACCAACAATATGGCGGAGTATGAAGCATGTATCATGGGTCTTCGAGCTGCTATTGACCTGAGGATTAAGTTCTTAAGTGTATTCGTAGATTCTTCTCTAGTGATAAGTCAGATCAAAGGCGAGTGGGATACGAAGCACCCGAATCTTATTCCTTACAAAGAGTATGTACTGACGTTGCTCCCACACTTCGAGGAGATAACCTTTGAGCATTTCCCAAGAGAGGAGAATCAGTTAGTGGACACGCTATCTACCATGTATTCTATGTTCAAGTCTATGTGGGACAATGAAGCTCCCCAGATTACCATTGAGAGGTTGGACGAACCCGCACATTGCTGTGACATTGAGACTGAAGAGGTGGCAGATAAACCCTGGATTCACGAGGTAAAGAGGTATCTTGAGGCTCAATAATACCCCGAGGGGGCATCTGTTAATGATAAGAAGTTTTTGAGAAGATTCACTGCGAAATTCTTCATCAGTAATGGCATCCTCTATAAACGTAACCATGATTCAACCTTACTACGGTGCATAGACAAGAGCGAGGCAAAAAGGATCATGGCAGAATTACATGAAGGTACCTTCGGAACTCATTCCAGTGGACATACCATGGCAAAGAAAATCCTACGAGCAGGATATTACTGGTCCGCTATAGAAGCTGACTGTTATCAGCACTCTCGAACCTGTCATAAGTGCCAAGTCTATGCTGATAAGGTACATGTACCTCTGGTTCCCCTGAATGTCTTGACAGCTCCGTGGCCCTTTGTGATGTGGGGCATCGACATGATTGGCGAGATCAGACCTACTGCATCTAACAGGCATCGTTTCATCCTGGTAGCAATTGATTATTTTATGAAGTGGGTTGAGGCAGCTTCCTTTGCTACAGTAACCAAGAACGTCGTGGCACGGTTTATCCAACACAATTTGATCTGTCGATATGGTGTACCAGAGAGGATCATTACGGACAATGGTACAAATCTCAATAATAAAATGATCACCGAGCTCTGCAAACAATTCAAGATTTAGCATCATAACTCTTCTCCCTACCAGCCAAAGATGAATGGCCTTGTTGAAGCAGCTAACAAGAACATCAAGAAGATTGTGCAGAAGATGATGGTGACATACAAAGACTGGCACGAGATGCTACTATTCGCTCTTCATGGGTACCGTACCTCAGCACGGACATCGATAGGGGAAACTCCCTACTCTTTGGTGTATGGCATGGAGGCAGTCCTACCCATCGAAGTCCAGATACCCTCTCTCAAGATTATGAAGGATGCGGGTTTGAACGAAGACGACTGGATCCAAACCCGACTTGATCAGCTGAATCTAATCGATGAAAAGAGACTTACTACTATCTGTCATGGTCAGACATATCAAAAGCGAATGATCAAGGCTTTTAACAAGAAAGTCAGACGTCAAGAATATCAAGTCAGGGATCTAGTGATCAAATGCATCATACTACCGCAAGATGATCCTAGGGGCAAATGGACCCCCACGTACGAAGGGCCATTTGTGGTTAGGAACATTTTTTCGGGAGGAGCTATGATTCTAACCACCATGGATGGTGACGACCTTCCTCACCCCGTCAATGAAGACATAGTGAAAAGATACTACGCCTAATCAAAGACCCGCTAGGTTGACTGGCCTAGGCAAAAATAAGGGCTTCCCGGCGAACCAAAAGGATTCGGGAAAAAGTAAGGGATGAAAATAAAAAAACTGTACACTCGGCAAGTCGAAAACCTGAAAAGGCGACTTAAGCAAAAAAGGGTATCCCGGTGGACCGAAAACCCGAAAGGACGGTCCAGGCAAAAATTAGGGATCAAAGCGAAACACTATGTCCCATTGGATCATCTTACAACCAGACTTCGGTATCGACTATCAAGCTCAGACGGCGCCAATCGGTCTGATCCACCTTCTACCAAGCAACAAAGTGATGAGACGCTTGAAGATATAAAGGCAATAGCAGAGTTGGGACCCAATAGGATTGTTTCACATAGCTGTTTCTTCTTTCTGTTACACGAATTGTAAATTACTATCTTTTCCGCGGCGTTCTCTTACTAGGACGTCAACCTCTTTGTACAAAATGCCTATTACAGGCCAACTTCGAAAAATTAATACAATTCATTTTCACAAGAAATTTCAAACTATTTTTTCATTTTCTGTTTTGTCTCGCAAGAACGTCCAATGATTTATTTCTGATATATGCATTTGAAAATAAACACCACTCATAAATATTTACATGATACGATTACTCGTAATTCCAAGAACAGGAAAGAAGTGTCCAAAACCTTACAGTTACTCTGCCCATCAGGTACAGGGATAGAGCCAGTTTGAGAACATGAGTAGTGGTACATACACTCCCTACAGAGTAAAAAGTATCCAAATACAGCGACGTCAACTTTCCCGAACGAGACACAACTCTCCCCAGCTAAGGTTCGCAATCGCGAGTGAATCAGTAAATGTTTCCCCAAGCAGAGTTTGTTTCTCTCACCAGCAGCGGAGGTTCATCCCCAACTAAGTTTATTCCTCCAAACCAGCAGCTCTATCAACAGAGTATATCCTCCCTAGCAGAGTTATTCCCCTGCAGATTTATCTTCAGACAGAGTCTCATCTGGCAGAATATTTACCGGCCAAGGGGCAAACCCCCAGTTAGTCATCTTTGTTCACCATCCCCGACAGAAGTAGAAGAACTATGGTTTTCATAGCAATCAGGGATTTATTTTCCCATTGTCAGATTGTCACGTTAGTATTTCATGTTCATACATCATGACATGTGCATACATCACATATAACATAGTCTCATTTATTTTGAGAACATCATTATATAATGCATCTCATGCATCGCATATAACTAACCTTGTATTTCTTTCAGGAAATACAGTTATTATCAATAATTTCCAGCAGGTCCATGATCAACACTCGAAGCTAAACATCGGTGCGACAAATGCAACCTTATTCAGGTTCCTTCTCACAGCCCTACTATCCCGGCTTTCATATCTAAGTAACCCTACTATCCAGGTTCCTTCTCACGACCCTACTATCCCGGCTTTCATATCGAAGTAACCCTACTATCCAGGTTCCTTCTCACGGACCTACTATCCCGGCTTTCATATCGAAGTAACCCTACTATCCAGGTTCCTTATCACGTCCCTACTATCCCGGCTCTCATATCGAGGTAACCCTACTATCCATGTTCCTTCTCACGACCCTATTATCCCGACTTTCATATCGAAGTAACCCTACTATCCAGGTTCCTTCTCACGACCCTACTATCCCGGCTTTCATATTGAAGTAACCCTACTATCCAGGTTCCTTATCACAGCCCTAATATGTTCTTAAGATCATCCATGTTAAGTTTCAAGCCTTGCAGAAGAAGTTTGCTCAGTCAACTGCTCAAATGCCTGAAAATCGACTGTGCTAGGTCAAAATTCAATTGTGACCCACATACAGTCAAACTTCAAGATGTTTTGGTCAACATACTAATTTTGAAGTATTATCCATCATTTTTTCAAGGTTTGATCATGATTCCTCAAGGATTGCTCACAATTCATCAAAATCCAAAAGTTGCTAAATTAGGGTTTTGTAGGAAAAGTAAACTCAACTTTGACCAAGCATAACTTTCTCATACTTTATCAGAAATGACCCATCCAAATCTCATTTTTAAGAGGATGAAATTACCTACAATTCATATTCATCTCCCAAATTCAAAATATGCATTCACAAAAAGATATGAATTTGGACATTATAGGTCATTTTGAAAAGTCAACAAAAACACCTTTTGGGTCAAACCTTCATACATGAACATGGAAGACTAAATTGAGATGAGACTAAAAGGGTTGCTTATAGGACATCCTAAGCTTTTTAAAAAGTCCAAGAAAACCTCTCTGGGATCAAAATTGAGAGAGTTATGCATTGGCCAAGTTGACCTTTTTTGCAAAATTGCCAAAAGTCAAATGTGCTCAAATTTCCATTTTTTGCTAAATGGGCCCAACTTTTTATGCTTTCACTTTAATGATAACATAGTCCACGACCTATGGGACCCTCCATGCTTTATTTATTCATTTATTTAATTTATTTTGATTTTTATTCATTTAAAATTCAAATAAAATCAAATAAATCCTAATAAATCATATATTGTGTCTTAGGGATGATTTTTGCATTAAAAGAAGATCTTATATGCTGTCAATTGAGAATCAACTTGTGCAAGGCCAATTTGGTTAGAAAGAGATTGGATTTGAGCAAAATTGGAAAGAAATCATATGACATACAAGACCAAATCAAATCTTCATAATGGGGAAGATTAAGGTTGTTTTTGTTGACCTAATAAGTTGTGCTACATATACAGAAGCAGGCCGAGGCATGAAAGAGGTTAGAACAGTCGTGAAAGAGTCAAACAAAACTAAAAAAAAAAAATTCAAGAAAAGTGGTGATTCAATTTCCATATTAGAGACCAAATCGTGCCATTCTCACATTTCCAATAGATTGTTGGACATCCCAGGAGCATATTCCAATCAGTTTCAAGCCTTTTCACGCCTGGAATTGTAAGCTACAGGTATCACGACTTTCTTCCAAACTCATTTTCATTTTCATCAATTTATACACCATTTGCACGTTTTGACTGCATATTCTTATTCCTTAACATGTTTACAAGCTAATCATCATATTCAATTGTGTTTTTGGTGATTGAATGACGAACTGTCATGGCTAGGGTTTCGTGTTAAGTTTTAGGGCTTTGTAGGACAGATGAAATTGGACACTGATTCTGGTACCATGAGACTCGTGAGGATGAGACGATTTGATTGGTACCAGCCATGGCCATTTATATTTCTTGTGGAGAGTTTTTGAAATACACAGGGATATACCTACAGTAAGTGTCTGTAGGTAAAAGTTTGCTACCTAAAACGACGGTTTGGGAGGAAGACGACGATGCGCGTCATCCCCTGGTTGGGTGATTTGAATTTAGCGCGTTTTGAGTGTCAGTGTTTTGTTTTATTATATTATAATTGATTTTGATTATATATACAAATAACAAGCGTAGCTCAGTTGGCAAGCAGGGAGTAGAAGTATGCATAAGGACCTGGGTTCGATCCCCAGGTCCCAACCTTTCTTCACATTTTTCTTCAATAGGTAATCCAGCGCATAGCAAGTCAAGAAGTTCACCATACACCATCAAGATCTGGCCATCCAATTCATCAACACCTCAGATCAACATACCACCATTGGAGGACAACCATATGCCTCAAGTCAACAGCCACACTGGATCATGCAAAGTCAAACGGGCCTGGATTCTTTTGGGCTCAGAATTCCACAACACACCCCCCATAATTACTAATACAGGCCCATATTTCTTTCTTTTTCTTTTAGTTTTTTTTGTCATTTAAATCTTTCAATATTTATTTTATTTATTACCAATTCACAAATTAATTTTTTTTTTCACAAAAAAACCATAAAATCAATAATTCACAAAATTAAGATTAGTTTTTTATTTTATTTTTCAAAATCAATTTAATTTAGGTTTAACTTAGGAAAATTGTAATTTGTTTTTATAAATAAAATCAAAATAGAAATTAGGTTAACTTTAAATTTTATCTTTCTCTTTTTTCTCAAATAAATAAAAATACAAAAAAATAGGTTTTGAAAAATTAATTTATTTTTCTTAGTTTAAAATTAATTAGACTTGGGATTTTCCTTTAATTTAGCAATTCCATTATTTTCTCAAAAAAAAAACATTTTCTTTAACTAATCGCAATTAAGTATAGGCAAGGGTCAAAACCCTAATTTCTCGGCATTCGATTCATCACGCGCGAATTATTATTTTTACCAATATTTCTGTAAATGCTCATGGTTTGTAATAGTTTAATCTAAGGCTTTTTATTTATCACTTTTTCTGGGTTTTTTGGCTAGGTAATTAATCCCCCTCCCCGAAGCCTTGTAATAGCATAGATTTACTTTCTCGCATTTTAAATTCCCACAAATATTAACTGTGTAGATGTATGTTAATAGGATGGTATGACAAGAATGCATGACAAATTAATACAGTTAGAAAACCCTAATGTGTAAAGATAAATAACTGAAACTAATCACTCGTACATATCACTCCTAGGGTATACTCTCACTTCGGTTGCCTTCGGTAAACGATCATTAAGTATAGGGTGCTTTAGTGGTTACCCTTCTGTCTAAAAAAGATCAAATATCTCGTTCGGATGTTGCCTCGGAATGTTGCCTCGGAAATGTTGCCTCAGAAATGTTGCCTCGAATATGATCTTAAGACTCTAGGGTTCTTACTAAGACGTCCTAATATTGCTTTAGTGATTGTATGTCCCTTTCGAATTGACCCTTAAAACTCCAACGACAGTGCTACCTATTCCTCAATAGTAGGATAGCGCTGTCTAAAGGAAACGAGAATAGAAACGATCTTTTTTCGAGTAGGCAGATGCTAGTAGGTACTTGCTTAAAACAAAACTCTTCACACTTACACTTTTCAAACAAACTTTCAAAACAACTTCGTCACACCTTTGAGGACCGATACAAGGGTTATCACGAAGTAAAACATTTTCAAGAACAAAGCACATACACAAGCAATTTTAAAAAATGAGCAAGTACCTAAGAGCCCATGGAAAACCATGGATAGAAAGGGTGCTAACACCTTCCCTTTCTATAATCTACCCCCCGTACTCAGAATATCTCGAAAAAGAATTTTTTTTCTGTACTTTTTTCCTTTCCGATTGGATGAAATAAAAGTAGGTGGCGACTCTTGCTTACCGCAACATTTTGCAAACATAAAACGCAAAATGCAAACCAGCATTCAAAACAGTCGGTTTTGCCATCGTATCACACATTTATTGAATAAAATAAAAAATAAAAATGATTTTTAAATTTTTTAAAATGAAGATAAAAGGGAAAATAGAAAACCATATTCAAAGTTTCGAAGAAAAATTAGAAGAAACTATAGAAAAGTCAAAAATGATCTCAAATATTTTCATAAAATTTTTGGTAATTTTTTAAAACAGAAAAGTATTTTTAAACTAATTAAAATTACTCAAATAAGTGAAAAAAAGATCAAAAATAGTAGAAAACAAAATAAAATTCTATAAAAATTTCAGAAAAGTCATAAATATAGAAAATGATCTTGATAAAAAATTTTAGAATTTATAAAATGCCAAGAAGTATTTTTAAAATAATTACAATAAAGCAAACAAAACAAAAATAATGAAAAATAACAAACATTAAAATAAAAATTTAAAAAAATATTAACAAAATCAGAAATAATTCAAAGTATTTTTGTATATTTTTTTTTTATAATTTTTGGATAAAAAATAAGAGAGTTATGAATTTTTGAAATAAAAACAAATTTAAAACAAATTCTGTAAAAAATAAATAAATCAGAAATAATGTGAGGCATTTGATCTAATTCATTAAAACACACTGGCGCATCAGATGGCTCAAAAATGATGATGTATGGTGATCCACGACCAACAAGTGCGCATTGGAGTCACAAAAGTCAGACCAATCTTAACATTTCAATTGTCTTGCTCTCATTGGTTGAAGAGGCCATGTAGGTCATCTTCAACCTCCTACTACCCTGCAACTAGGGCGAAACCATGATCCTTAAATCTGTTAATTTAGACGCTCATAGTGGTATCATTAGACGCGTCTCTTCAAGATGATCACAACCATATCCTTGCGCCAAATTTATATAAAACACAACTTACTCGTTTTGGAAAAAATTAGAGATGTTTTGAAAGATTTGAAATTGAAAACAGAAGTATCAAACACATTGATTCACCAAAATTGAGTTAATAGCAAGCATCAGTGAACATCATAGACCATTCTAGTAATTTGAGTTAGAAGATTTGGTGCCTTAAACTAACTGAACAAAGTCAGATGAACTTGCTCTGTAAATGGACTTGGTTAGCACGATTCAGGGCACCTCAAGGCTTGATTCTTCTTCTGTTAGCTTCAGTGAAGTTCAAGGATGAAGGATCTATGAAGAAATTGGATTGAAAAGTGGTGAAAAGAGGAATTTGAAATCTCAAAAAGGGTGTTATGGAGCGAGTTTGACATGGTGATTTTGGCTGTTCAAGCATGAGAAAATGAATGAGATATAACCCTATATTTATAGGGAAATAAATGGGATGCTCAAGTGTGTGTGGAATGATGAAGTTTGGAGGGAATTCGTGTGAAGTTGAAAGCATGAAAATTGTGACTCATATTTTGCTCAAAACTTAGCCAAAACTTGCATTTCAAGGTGCTAACACTTCTGGAAGATTGTTAAACATTATTAGAAGTAAAAACGCACAATAATTTAGTGATTAGAAGCTGAATTGTGCATTTCAAATTCTGACTTGGAGGAAAAAATTATTTTCAAGTGGTTGTCTTTAAACTCATGGTGTGCATAATATAGGGAACCCTAGGGCATGATTCTTGAAGCATTTGAAATATAAGGTCACAAAGTCTACAATGTGCAAAGAGTGAGATCAATTGGATGCTTGAGCTAAAAGTTGTGATGAATCAAAGTTGAGAAAAAGATGTTGGCTTTTTGTACTTAGAAAATTTTTAAGTTTTTCTTCAAAAGTGACCTATAATGTTTTGAGTTCAACCAAGGATTTCCTCCAAATTTGAGTTTTGATCAATGATTCTAGCTTGAAGTATACTTCCCAAAGAGCATTTTGAAACTTGAATCACTCAAAGATACCAAGTATTGAAAAAGTTATGGCCTTGTAAAGTTGGTGAAAATTCATGAGATGACCTATAATCTTTTGCATTCTTAGGGCATCTTCCATCCATTTTCAAGCTTTGCACATAAAATAAGAGTTGAAGTTCACATCCTTAAGATCATTATGGAAAAATAATGAGCTCAAGGAGATAAAAACTGTCCAAGTTATTATCTTTTGAAGTCATATAAGAGAATTTGATAGCATATCTAGAGGACTTGTAATCTTTCTTCATCATTAGGCATTTTACACATAAAATTTTCTTGAAAATTTTGAAGTGATTGGTTGATAACCTTTTAAATAGAAGCATGCCTTTGGAATCACTCAAAAATACCAAAAGATGAGAAAGATATAACCCTTAGAAGTTCAAAACCCTAGCTCCTAGAGCAACAAAATGCCTTGGAAATCCCTTTCAATTTTGACAAACTGTCTTGCACAAATACTTTTGTCATGTGAATATAAGTTATTGAAAATGATAATGAGAAACCATAGCAACTATAACCACTTAAAAATATTAAGAATTGAGGGAATTATGCACTTGTGATCAATGAATCAAGAAGTTGTCAAATTAAGTCAAACCTCTCCAATCAAACTTTGCATCTTTTGACTTTCTATGACAAATTGAGGTATGATGAATCATAGTAGACCTCATTATGATGATTCTTTGAAGTACTCTCAATGATGAAGCTTGAATATCAATGAAGCTTTATTAAATAAGGCACGTACATAAACTCATGCACCTATGAATCACCTGATGAGATGTGTTGTGCCTTCACCTATAGGATCATCAATTAGAGAAAACATTCATTGTATTTGTTAGTTGAAAGTTAATAAACACAAATCAATTATGGCCATAATGTACAAATCAAGGTGCTTGGTGATTCCTCTTGAGAAAACCTAAAGATAGGGAGAAGAACCAAATCCAATTGTGATCTTGATATGGTTGAATTGATATGAGATGATAGAGAAATCTTAGGGGCAAATATTGGGGTACAACATGTATCACACATAAAAAAATAGTATAAAATTACAAAGTCTAATTGCAAACAAAGTCTAATTTAAAATAAAGTCTAGTTGCAACATAATCTAATTGAATAGTTTATAATAAAATAAATCCAATGTCTACTAAACTTAGTTCTAAGAAGGGAAAATTGTTTCAATGTTGCAATCTCCTTCTTCAATACTAAAATCATTTGTAGCAAAATCAACCTGATCCATAACAGCTTTCCCGTCAATGATATCATTACTTTATTTTATTTTTTATTTTAAATTTTTATTAAAATAATCAAATCGACGTCATTTTAATTTTTTTTAAATAAAAATAAAAAGACTTAAACCATCATTTTAGGAAAACCGTCGATTTTAACGGTTTACACCGGTTTTTATCATTTCACATTGGTTCAATGACATAGGCGATCCAACAATTGAATCAGACTAGTTATCTGGCCAATTTCCGATTTGATCGGTCTGATCTGCCAGTCTGGTTTTTAAAATAATGGGGTAAATAATTAATTTATTAATATTTTGTAGTTTGTAACGAGTTATTTAAGAAAACTGAGGCAGATAAGTTAGTTTTGAAAATAATAAAAGTGAAAATGTTGAGATTCGAACCCATCTGCAGATAACTTTTCCCCTCGATGTTTTAAAAACTGAGGTGTAAAGTGAAAACTTTGTATGGCCCTCTTCGTTACCTCACTTTTATAGTATAGGTTAGATGTATTTCACATCTAAGGTGAAATATGTTTTTGTAGTAGTGATATGCTAGAAAGCAAAAGGAAAACCCTACACTGAATTAATCACCAAAATCCCTCACTACTCCGACTATCCATTTATGGAAGAAGAACCTATCTATGTACACACAAAAATAGCACAAGATGTTATAAGCAAGATGTGATACACAATTAAAGAAGGATAATTTATCGCTCAACAACCAATAAGAAAAAAAGAAAGATGAAACACTCCTCCATCCAATCCCTGCAATGAAATCCTGATGAGTAAAGAATAATGAGTGCAAAAATCAATATGCTCATTGAGAAAATGGCAAGGAAAAATCTTATATCTCTAATGGACTCTAGTGAACATGATTATGTTGAGATAAATTAAGTGTTTCTTAGATGTATTCATTTTGTTATGCATTTTCTCTTCCTAATTATGATGTCTCCCTTCTTGTACTTTTAAAATTCCACACAAATTTCCATTCATGTATCTTTGAAATTTCAGTAATAATATGAGTGTGATGTCTTTCTTTTTCCTAAATGTCTAAAATACCTTTGTTTTGCATATGTACTTATCGCAATGCATTTTTACCCACATTTTTGATTTTGATAAAGGGATAAGTATACTCTCAGGGGGGATGATATATTCTCTAACAAACTCACGGGGAGTTTTATCACTTAAATATATCCATATTTTTTATTTTCCACCTCCCATGAGAGATGTGTTGTCATAATAAAATATAGGGAGAATGTGGAACCTTGTTTTGCTGGTAATACACCTTTAATAAAGACATCAACCTTTGATGATGACAACTATAAGGACAACTAATGATAAGTAAAGCACAACACTTAAACGGTTAAATATGCAAACTGAAATTCTGGTATCGGATATGTGATGTCCAATGAGATGTCATGACAAAAATATTTGTTTACAAGTAAAGATAAGTAATAACAAAAACAGTAAAAACACAAGAGATTGTTCACCCAGTTCAGTATACAATAACACCTACTTTGGGGGCTACCAAGTCAGGGACAAGTCCACTAAATAATATCAATTCATAGACCCTCAGTAAACAACCAGTTTATGATCTAATCACTTAATCACTACCCCTGCCTTTTTGTTGCGGTCCATTCAAGTATTGGTACCTGCTGTTGTACCCCAAAATTTGCCCTCCCATTTCCTCAACATTTTCTCATCACAAAACCCTTGGAGCTCAAGATCCAATTAGGGTTTCCTCTGCTCAAGACTTCTCCTTGCACTGTTGACCCAAATTAGGGTTTGTGTTTGAACAAAGATATTTTGACCTAAAATGCCTAAGATGAATTTCATACTTAATTTTGGACTCCCATGTTTATCCATACCAAGTTTCAAGTCTTGATTCCAAAATTTACCCAGTCAATTGGACAGTTGACCTAGAAATCAGCTGTATTGGGGAAAAAGTCAACTGTGGCCAATTGACAGTCAAATCTCATGAAAATTGACCCACATCAACATTATGAACTCACATGGACCATTTGATCAAGTTTGGATCACAATTCCACAAGAAATTTGATCAGATCACCAAAAGGGCAAAATGGTCATTCTTAGGGTTTTGACTGCACAAAGGCAATTTTTTACTGTTTGACCTAGCCAATGGCAAACCAAGCTCACATATGGACTCAAGGACCCCATGGAATTGTCTTGACATGCTCAACAAGTTCAAAAGATCCCAAATGCAAAAGATTGACAGTTGAATTTCCCAGTCAATTGATCAATTTTGACTGTATACTGAAAAGTCAAACTTTGACTTTTTGGTCAAAATCAAGTGTCAAGATTCATTTTTCATCAAAACATGCCAAATCATGAAACTTGTTCATCAAGAAATCAAGAATTGCAAATTAGGGTTTGAAATGAAGATTTTTCATAACTTAGAATTTTTCTAAGTTATGAAAAACCCTAATTTTTTCCTAACTTTGTCCCACTTTCTCACCAAGATTCATTTGGATTCAAGCAAAAGTCAAAACATGAAAGTTGTAGCCTATTGCATAATCTACAACTTTGATTCATAAAGTTTTCCCAAAAGAAGCTTGTAGCTCAAGTTACAATTTTTGGAACAAGGGTACCAAACCATTCTTAACTTAGAGAAAATTTGACCTATTTTAGGCAAGGTTTTTACCTAACTTCAAGACCATTTTTCACATGCTTCCACTTGGAATTTCAATTTGAATTTCAAAGATGGATTGTAGTACACATTCCAAGCTTTCCAAAATATCCAAGAACTCATCAAACAACCTCATGGTTAGGGAGAATCGAATTTGGCAAGTTGGGAAAAACTCACTTTTGATTTGGCCAAGTTACATGTTCATACATTTGTGCCATTTTGAATCCAGCATGCTTTCCTTGATTACAGGTCTTTTATCTCAATTACACTCAATAATTTAATGCTAACTCATTGTGCCAAGGCCTTGTTTTATGAGTTTAAGCATTACATGTTGAACTAAGCCATTTATAGAAAAAGCAAATTAGCCATTCTTGAAAAGTTGCACTTTATGTCAATTGGTAAATCAAGAAGGTACAAAGAAAATCTCTGAGGCACAAGTTTATGAACAAAACACACTGATCAAGGGGAAGGTTAGCAGCATAGCTTGGGGTCCTGCATCAGTCTAGAACACCAAGTGGCCATCTTTTGCTTAAGTGTGAAGAAACATAACATAACACATAACAACTCTCATATCAGCTAACACATGCTTAGGAAAACTTGTCAAACATATTCTAAACATCCATTCTGAGCTAGAACACGACCCTAATATCTCCATTGCCTCCCCATTCCCAGAATCACCATTGAACTGCTCAAAACAGGGCATCCCTGCAGTTTGAGTTCCATAGCTCAAACCTTCCATGCATTCTTGCTAAAAACTTGTCAAACACATCCCACAACATCCCTTGAAGCTAATCCAAACCTCAAACACGACCTGTAACACTCCCAGGCAACATCACCATTTTCATTTTCTTGTTTTGCAGCTGAAGTTCCATAGCACGATTCAAAAGGTTTCAAGACAAAGTAAAGCTTGGAATAGCATCCATGGACATCAAGGAAGTTGTACCAATCATCACCTTGCATTGAAGACACCTCCATCACCAGATACAACTTCAACTGAACAGGTAAGTTCATGAACACGTATCTCTCTATCCAGGCATTGTTAGCTTTAGGTTTGTGAAGAAAACATGTCACATTCATAGCCCTGAACATGCCCATGTAATTAGATTTCATTTATATTATGTATGCTTAGAGAATTTTAAGTCTGAACATTGAATAAAATTTAGGTCAGGAATTGGGGGAGAAGAAATTCTCTCTCATTTCTGAGAGTTAGATTGACTTCTTTATATGTCTAGAATCGTGGCTTCAAGCTCTACAGGTTTCATGTTGGAAGATTTGGCAAAAGATCAAAGAATCAGGAGTTAGGGATTTGAGAAGAAAGGCGCGTATTTTTGAATTTGTTTGTCTGAAGGTTGAAGACAACAAACTTCTGGGCTGGGCTTTGTTTGTCATTTCTGTTTACACACCATTTTCACTTTGACACCCCCTAGGCCCATTTTGCTTATTTTCATGATTTTTTGACTTTTCTTTTTTTATTCTGACTTATTTATTTTTTCTTATAATATTAAAAATATAAAAAATATTTTTTACACCATTTTCATATTTATTAGGTATTTATTTGTTTAGATCAATATTTGTACATAAATAAATATATAAACTTACTTTTATTTAAAAATACTAAAAAATATGCAAACATATTTTATTTCTGATTTTTATTTCATTTTATCTTCTGAAAATATTGCATATAAAATATACTTTTTTTTATAAATATTAAATATTATTATTTTGTATATATGCAATATATTTAATAAATAATACAAATTCATATATATATTAGTATATTTAGGTTAAAAAATACAAAATATACACATTTTTATTTTTATTAATATTTAATATTAAAAATACCTTTTTACAAATATACTTCATTTTTATTTTATTTTTGTACATAATTGATTAAATATTGTATATATTAATAATTAATACATTTTACTTAATGAAATTAGGGTTTTGCCCCTAAACATAAAAACTCCAAAAAAATAATCCTTTTTATTTTGTTTATTTGACATATAAAAATACCTTTTTTTTTCATACATATAAAAAAAACCTTTTTGCATCTTGCATATTTATTTTATTTCCATTTAATTTGAGCAATCAATTATCTTGTAAATAATTCAATTTTGATGTAATAGTTTAGGTTTAAATTCCTTGTCAAAAAAACCCCCATTTGAACATTTGTACCCCCCTTCCCATATATTGTGTTGTAATAGCTTAGTAACTTTATTTTTCGCACTTTAATGCTTTCTAACTATTAGAATTAGGGTTTGTATGCGAATCAAAAACAACAAAAATAGTTTGACCTAATTTCAAGATAAACAAGCATGAAAATGGACAACACCAATCACATTTGCACCCCTAGGGTATTCCACTTGTTGCCTTCAATAAATGGGCCATATTGCATGTTAGGTCTCTTTGGGCAAAACAAAACAATCAAATGATCATAGTCCCTCGATGACGCTTTCAAAAAGTTTCCTAAACAAATGATCAAGTCCCTTAAGGAAAATTGCCCAAAGATACTTGGCACCATTGCAATTATGGTCTAAACGATGACCCGCGCCCGTCCCTTTCACATCCTAACACAAGATTGTCCACCAAATGCAATGGTGGAACAAAATTGTTAAAAGGGTTAAAACATGGCAATAATCTTTGAGAAATTTAGGAGTAGATGACCTCTTAGTTACTTGAATCAAACTTGCAAAAACAAAACACTTGCCTATCTTTTTTTAAAACCACACCTCACTACACTTTCAAAAAAACAAATGAAAACCTTTTTAAAAGACATACACCTTTGTATACATCCCAACATGGATCATTACAAAGGTTTCCACCACATTGGCTTCTTTTCAAAACATTTTCAAACCCACACACAAAGCACCATTTCAAACAATTGGAAAAAAAAAAGGCAAGCTGATCTAAGCAAGTAACTAAGAGCCCATGGATAACCATGGATAGAAAGGATGCTAATACCTTCCCTTTCTATAATCTACTCCCCGAACCCAAGAAAACATCTCAAAGGTTTTTGCTGTGCTTTTTAAACCTTTCCTTAGGATAAAATAAAAAGTCGGTGGCGACTCTTGCTCAACCGAAACATTTGCGAAAACAAACGCAAAACCATAGTCAGTTCTCCCACCGTATCACAGAACTGGCGACTCTGCTGGGGAATGTTTTAAAAGTGGAGTAACCTTAGGGCTTAGATCACCCTTGTTTTCAATTGTTTGCCTTGTTTGCTTTTATAAATTGTGGGCTTTGCATCGGAGTTTCATAGATCCTAACCCGGATCTGGGGAATACCCTTTTAGGTAGCATAATCTGTGAGGGACCTGTCCGGCGTAGACCGACATGGGTGAAGCAGTGGCTACGTTGGTGTGGCACCTTAGTCTGTACCGATATCCCTTGTGTTGCAACGAGGAGAATATGGGTCTTCTAAGGAGTCATTAAACACCCACCGACCTTAGAACCTTAAATTGACCAAACTTGGCCATAGAACAGTAGCAGTATGCTACACTCATTGAGGCTAAACTCTCGCGATGGTTCTGGCCGCAAGAAAAGATTGTGATGCTGGAGTTATGACCGATTGAGGGTAGTCAATGATTTGAGATCCTCTAGAACCCGGTTAATTTTGATAGGACAGGTTCTAACCAACGAAACTAAAAGAGGGTAATACCTAAACTTCATGTTGGCTTGAAACCTAAGGGTTGTCTTGTGTGACTTGTGTGCCTTATCATGCTTGCCTGTGTGAATACTTGTGGTGTGCTTCATCATAGCATCATGCCATCATACCATTGCATGCATCCTGTATAAAGGACTAACCCATTTCAAAGACAAAAAAGTTTCATCTTTGCTCTGTTTTGTAGGACATCATGATGCCCGTGCGTAGGAATACTATTCGGCTCAACTTTGTTCAACCACCAACTTTGCTCAAAGATTTGGTTGATAGGATTCCAAACACTACTTCCTTCATCAAAAGGCATGGTTCTCTCCTTGGCTTGATCACTGCAAAGTGGGACCAACAACTGATAAGTGTCCTGACCCAGTTTTATGACCCCCTGTATCATTGCTTTACCTTTCAAGACTTCCAGCTGGTCCCTACCCTGGAAGAATTCTCTGATTTGCTTGGTATCCCTGTTTTGGATCAAACTCCATTCACTGGTTTGGAAAAGACTCCTAGGCCTGAAGAGGTTGCTGCAGTTCTCCCCTTGACCAAAGAAGAGGTATTGGCTAACTGGGAAACTAGAAGTGGAGTTAAGGGCTTTTTGGTCAAATTTCTGGTTGGCAAGGCTAATGATTTCTGGAATGACTTAGACTTCAAGGCGTACGAAGACATTCTGGCTCTTTTAATTATGGTCTGGTATTGTTCCCAAATCCTGACACCTTTATCAGTATCTATGCCATAAGGATCTTCATGTCTCGGAATCCTGTACCCACTCTTTTGGGTGATATCCTGCAACAACTCTATGCTCGTACTGCCCGAAAACGGGGAACTCCGTGGTGTTGTGCTCCTTTGCTAGTGAGGTGGTTTATTTCGCACCTTCCTAAGTTCGTGCTGAAGAATAAAGAAGGAAAGGGTTGGGCTCATAGGTTAATGTCTCTCACTGATAATGACATCACTTGGACTCTCAGAGGTTTGGATGAGGTAGCTGTTATTGATCGTTGCGGAGAATACCCTAATGTTCCGTTGATTGGTATCCAAGGAGGAATCTCTTATAATCCATGTTTAGCTCTCCACCAGTTTGGAAGAGCCAGAAGAGTAGGGCCTCATGAAATGTTGGTTCCTCACTTCCATTTTGAATTTCAGGTAGACGGTGACAAACTACGCCATGGATTCATTAAGGCTTGGGACAGAATTCACAAAGCTGACCCACATGAGTTGGGACCAAAGACTTCTCTACCAATGGAACCCTATTGCAGATGGGTCCGCATCCGTGCTCAGAAGTTAGGTATGCCGTACGAAGCTCTCAGACCTATCATTCTTGAATCTCCTGATGAAGATGGGGTTCCTCCAACTGTCCTCCCTCCTCAGATACCCACCGATTTTGACACAATGAAGAGATCTTGGGCGCAGCTAAAGGAAGAACGGGATTTTTATCGGGAAAAGTTCAACGAACAGGAACGGAAGATCCAGAGGTTGACTAAGAAATTGGAGGAGGAGCGGGTCCTGAATAACTACATCCACACTGAGAAGAGGAGGCCATGGGAGAACTGATGGGCTTTGGATATTTCCTTTTACAGCTTTTATTTCCTTTTCAGTATTTTTCATTCCTGTAATGCCTAAGGGCAAGTTGTTGAACAATTTAAAATTTGAATCTAATGAAGTGTGTTTCCCTTTTGTCTACAAAGTTGAATCTTGTTTGTCTTTGAAAACATAAAACATACGCATCTCATTGCACCATATGCATAGCAGGTACCCTTTTTCCACAGGTTGCTTAATCTTCTTCGATGTTTATTTGAACAGTCATCATGAATCCAGATTCATCCAGTGAGCAAGCAATCAAGGCCCTTCAGGCCCAAAGTGCCCAGTTTCAAGAAATGGTCATGAGCCTGGCCCAAGGTCAGCAAGAGTTGAAGGCTCTACTCCTGAAGAAGAAGAAGAAAAAGAGGACTGCGTTGTTCAATACCGGACACAGGTTTGGGAACACACTCCATAATGAAGCTGATCCAACTACTTCCTCCGCAGAGAAAGATAGTCCCCAAGGGGGAGGAGCTCCTAGTCCTGCAGTCTCTGACAACGAGACGGACTACAATAATGAACAATACCCACCCGCTGCTGAAAGATACAAGCAATTAGAGGACCGCTTGAGCGCCATGGAGATTCAGAATGTTCCGGGGCTAGATTTCGAAGATTTGGGGTTATCTTCTGGGGTAGTAATCCCACACAAGTTTAAGGCGCCTGCCTTTGCCAAATATGATGGGGCTTCCTGTCCAAAGCTGCATCTAAGGTCGTACGTAAGGAAGATCCAACCTTACACGGCAGATAAGAACCTTTGGATTCACTTCTTCCAAGATAGCCTTTCGGGGTCACAGCTTGAGTGGTTCTATCAACTAGATGGAACTAGTATCCGACATTGGGAAGATCTGGCAACCGCATTCTACAGACAATATCAATATAATTCTAATCTCGCTCCTACGCGTACCCAACTTCAGGGTATGTCTCTAGGAACGGGCGAAGGGTTCAAAGAATATGCACAAAAATGGAGAGATTTGGCTGGCAGGGTGCAGCCTCCATTAACTGATCGTGAGCTGGTTGATATGTTTCTAGGGACTTTGTCTGGTCCATTTTTCAATCATTTGGTTGGTAACTCCTCCGCTGGGTTTACGGATTTGATTCTGACGGATGAAAGAATTGAAGCTGGCATCAGGTCAGGAAAGATACAGAAAGCTGCCTCCGCAAGTACTGAGAAGAGGCCTTTCAAGAAAGAAGCAAGTGCAGTCTATGGTCCTAGAAGACAAGTCAAGCCAGAAAGTCGCCAAGCCGTCAATGCCTTGGTCATTTCAAAACCTGCTGCTGCTCCTCAGCAGTACAATCAACAAAGAGGTGAAAGGCCCAAGAGGCAGTATACTCGGCTGAGTATGACCTTGTCACAAATTTTACCGCAACTGTTATCAACCAACTTGGTGACCATCAAAGAGGCTCCAAAGGTCGTGAATACTGCATCTCCTAAGTATAACCCAAATGCCCGTTGTGCTTATCATTCCGATAGCCCCGGGCATACTACTGATGATTGCTGGGCCTTGAGAAATAAAGTGCAAGACCTTATCGACGCGAAGGAAATTCAGTTTGAGGCGCCTGAGAGGCCAAATGTTGTAAATGCTCCTATGCCCCAGCATAGAGTAAATGCCATCGAGGAAGATTTGTATGCTGTTTCGGTAAATGATGTTGCTACCCCTCTTTTGACTGTTAAGAGGAACTTACTACTAGCCGGTTTATTTCCGGGCTGTAGCAAGGGTTGCCTCCTGTGTGCTATTATCCCTACTGGTTGTCCGCTGCTGAAATCAGGCATCCAAAGCCTGATGGATAGCAAAGAAATTCTGTTCAAGAAAACTGCTGTTCCATTTATTTCCGCTGAAGAAGTATCTGTTGTCACAATTTACAATCCTACCAAAGCTCCCCCGAGGAAGCCAGTCCAAATTCTGTCTATTGCACCCATTACTATTACTGTTCCGGGGCCTCTCCCCTATGAGTCTGACAAAGCTGTCCCATGGCATTATGGGGCCGACGTGTATGTGCTTGGAGTGAAGCAGGAGTTCAACACCGGTACCAGTATCAGTAACATCACTGGTCCCGCCAAGATTACTCGCAGTGGCAGGCTCTTCTCGCCTGACATTGCACCGCCAGTTATCTGAAAGCCTCTTATCATCACACCCGCAAGTGTGCATGTTCCAATTCAAGTTCCTGTGTCTACTACTGCCGCCGAGTCCTCTGATGCTCGGGGCAAAGAAGTTGCTACCGATTTGCCTGCCAGGACGGAGGCACCAAAAAAGACTACTGTTGAAGCCTCCCAACAAGAGATGGAGGAAATCCTTAAAATCATTAAAAAGAGTGACTTCAATATTGTGGAACAGTTGGGGCATACCCCCTCCAAAATCTCTATGCTATCATTGCTGCTATGCTCAGAGGCCCATGCAAAGGCCCTGATTTCATTTCTGAAAACGGCCCATGTGCCGCAAGAGACCTCTGCAGATCAATTCACTGACTGTGTGGCTAATTTGACAGCTGACAATGGTTTGGGGTTCTCGGATGCTGACCTCACCGCCAAAGGGAAAAATCACAATGATGCCATGCACGTCTCTATAGAGTGCAAGGGCACTACTCTCGCACACGTGTTGGTGGATACCGAATCTTCCCTGAATGTTTTGCCCAAGAAGGCATTGGATCGCTTGGATTGTGAGGGCCTGGAATTGAAACCTAGTAACATCATTGTTAGAGCCTTCGACGGTTCTAAGAGGATGGTGCATGGGGAGGTAGACATTCCTATCCGTGTGGGTTCCCAAGTCTTCGACTCAACGTTCTATGTAATGGATATTCGTCCATCTTATTCCTTCTTGTTGGGTCGACCCTGGATTCACAAGGCTGGGGCAGTAACATCCACTATACACCAAAAGCTCAAATACCCTGTCAAAGGGAAGATTGTTACTGTGCAGGGTGAGGAGGAATACATGGTTAGTCACTTGAATTCATTCCGGTATATCGAGATGGACGGGGAGTTTATTGAAACCCCCTTTTAGCATTTTGAGGAAGTACCTCCAACGTTGGCATCGGCTGAAACAGTGGTTGAAGAAGACTTTCCGTTGAAGATGGTGTCCTTGAAGGATGCCCGGGCTGTAATCGAGAAAGGCAATTGTGCAAACTGGGGTCAGCTTCCTGACTTCACTCAAAAGAATGACAAGTTTGGGCTGGGCTTTACTGCAGAGGCTCAGAGGGTTGTGCGCAAGGAAAGGATCAGAAAGGCTCCAGTGTTTATCACCAACCCAAGGGTGAATGCCATCGAGGAGGACGTAGAGGAAGCAGAGTTTGACAGTTGGATCTATCCAACCACCAGCAACGGACCAAGCAACTGGACAGCAAAGGATTTTACGCCAATTACATTTGTCACGCAGTAATTAACTCTTTTGATTTTCAATTTGTAACAAACAATATGTTGAAACTTCTATTGGCTCGGTGTCCTACCCGGGACATCGTAGCTCCATTTGTGAGGGTTTTTTGTATGACATTTCCATATATCATTAATCAAAACATTGGACGTTTGTTGCATTTCAAATCTTGTGCTCTTTTTTCTTTGTGTTATATATTGCAAAACAGCTATATTTACACACACTCACTTATACAGGTTTCAATCCACTCTGGATCTCACTGGTAACAGCTCTGCTACCACCAGTTATGACTTCGAGAATCCGATCAACTTGGCCGAAGACGAAGGTGAAGATGATTGTGAAGTGCCTGGTGAACTCGCAAGACTGCTACTCCAGGAAGAGAGGGCAATTCAACCACATGAAGATCCGGTGGAAACAGTAAACCTGGGTACTGAGACAGATAGAAAAGAGGTCAAGATTGGGGCCAATCTAGAGCTCAGCGTGAAGCAACGATTGATCCAGATGCTGCATGACTACATGGAAATCTTTTCCTGGTCATACGAAGACATGCCTGGTTTGGATGCCGACATTGTGGTTCATCACCTGCCTACCAAGGAAGACTGCCCTCCGGTAAAGCAAAAGGTCCGACGTATGCGCCCAGAGATGTCCGAAAAGATCAAGGTTGAGGTTATGAAGCAATTCGATTCCGGTTTTCTAGCAGTGACTTCTTACCCTCAATGGGTTGCCAACGTGGTGCCAGTGCCGAAGAAGGACGGTAAAGTCAGAATGTGTGTCGACTACAGGGATTTGAACAGGGCAAGCCCCAAGGATGATTTCCCTCTGCCTCACATCGACGTTCTTGTTGACAATACTGCTCAACTCAAGGTGTTCTCCTTCATGGATGGTTTTTCAGGGTATAATCAGATCAAGATGGCTCCGGAAGATATGGAAAAGACTATCTTTGTGACTCAGTGGGGCACCTTCTGCTACAAGGTCATGCCATTCGGGTTGAAAAATGCTGGGGCGACCTACCAACGTGCCATGGTTGCTTTATTTCATGATATGTTCCATCATGAGATTGAGGTATATGTTGATGACATGATTGCAAGGTCCCAAACTGAGGAGGAGCACCTTGATCATCTGCGGAAGCTGTTTGACCGATTGAAGTTATACAAGCTGAGGTTGAATCCCAACAAATGCACCTTTGGGGTAAGGTCCGGAAAATTGCTAGGTTTCATTGTAAGTGATAAAGGTATTCAGGTGGATCCTGCCAAGGTGAAAGCCATTCAAGAGATGCCGACTCCCAAGACAGAGAAAGAAGTCAGAGGCTTTCTGGGACGACTGAATTACATAGCCCGATTCATCTCACATCTAACTGCTACCTGTGAGCCAATCTTCAAATTACTGAAGAAAGATCAAGTAGTACGTTGGAATGATGAATGTCAGGCTGCTTTCGAAAAGATAAAGGAGTATCTCCAAGAGCCACCCATTCTTATGCCACCAGTGGAAGGGAGACCTCTAATACTATACTTGACAGTACTTGAAAACTCGATGGGGTGTGTGTTGGGGCAGCATGACGAGTTTGGCCGAAAAGAGCACGCTATTTATTACCTGAGCAAAAAGTTTACCGACTGTGAGTCTCGTTACTCACTGCTCGAGAAAACTTGCTGCGCTCTGGTATGGGCTGCTCGCCGGCTGAGACAGTATATGCTGACTCACACCACTTTGTTGATTTCAAAGATGGATCCCATCAAGTACATATTCGAAAAGCCTGCTCTGTCTAGAAGAATAGCAAGATGGCAAATGATCTTGACAGAATATGATATCCAGTATACAACTCAGAAAGCAATCAAAGGAAGTGTACTGGCAGATCATTTGGCACACCAACCTGTGGACGATTACCAATCATTGAACTTTGAATTTCCGGACGAAGACATCATGGTGGTAACTGATTGTGAAGTTCCTGGACCGGATGAAGGACCTGAGGAAGGATCCCGATGGTCTATGCATTTTGACGGATCCTCCAACGCTTTGGGTATCAGCGTCGGCGCTATAATCATATCTCCCAAAGGAACTCATACTCCACTCACCGCCCGGTTGTGTTTCAACTGCACCAACAACATGGCAGAATATGAGGCGTGTATCATGGGTCTTCAAGCTGCAATCGACTTAAGGATCAAGTTTCTGAGTGTCTTCGGAGATTCCGCTCTCGTGATCAATCAGATCAAAGGCGAGTGGTATACGAAACACCCAAATCTTATTCCTTACAAGGAGTATGTGTCGACTTTGCTTCCCCACTTTGAAGAGATAACTTTTGAACACTTCCCAAGAGAGGAGAATCAGCTAGCAGACGCACTAGCTACGATATCTTCAATGTTCAAAGTCAAATGGGACAATGAGGCTCCCCGGATCATTATCTGGAAATTGGACGAACCGGCATACTGCTGCAATCTTGAGGCCGAAAAAGTGACTGAAAAACCCTGGTATCATGAGGTGAAGAGATACTTGGAAGCTCAGGAATACCCTGAAGGTGCATCTGTCAATGACAAGAAGTTCATGAGAAGGTTTGTGGCAAAATTCTTCCTCAGCAACGACATTCTCTACAAACGGAATCATGATTCAACTCTACTGCGTTGTGTGGATAAGGCTGAAGCAGAGAAGATCATGATAGAACTGCATGAAGGTACATTCGGAACACATTCCAGTGGACATACCATGGCAAAGAAAATCCTTCGGGCAGGATATTTCTGGTCCACAATGGAAGCCGATTGTTACCAACATTCTCGAACTTGTCATAAATGCCAGATCTATGCTGATAAGGTGCACATCCCTCCGGTTCCTCTGAACATCCTGACGGCACCTTGGCCTTTTGCAATGTGGGGCATTGATATGATCGGTGAGATCCGACCGACGGCATCCAACGGGCATCGCTTCATCTTGGTAGCAATCGATTACTTCACGAAGTGGGTTGAGGCAGCTTCCTACGCCACGGTAACCAAGAGCGTCGTGGCATGTTTCATCCGGCATAACCTGGTCTGTCGGTACGGCGTCCCGGAAAGAATCATTACGGACAATGGTACCAATCTTAACAAAAAAATGATCACTGAGCTCTGCGAACAATTCAAGATACAGCACCACAACTCTTCTCCTTACCGGCCGAAGATGAATGGGGCTGTAGAAGCAGCCAATAAGAATATCAAAAAGATTGTGCAGAAGATGACAGTGACCTATAAAGATTGGCACGAGATGTTACCGTTTGCTCTTCATGGGTACCGTACCTCAGCAAGGACGTCAACCGGGGCAACACCCTTTTCCTTGGTCTATGGCATGGAGGCAGTCTTGCCCATTGAAGTCCAGATACCCTCTCTCCGGATAATGAAGGATGCAGACTTGAACGAAGATGATTGGATCCAGACTCGACTTGATCAATTAAACCTGATTGACGAAAAGAGACTCACCGCTATCTGCCATGGTCAGACGTATCAAAAACGGATGATCAGGGCATTTAACAAGAAAGTCAGACCACAAGAGTATCAAGTTGGGGACCTGGTAATCAAACGCATCATCCTTCCTCAAGGTGATCCCCGGGGCAAATGGACCCCTACGTACGAAGGGTCATTTGTGGTTAAACATGTGTTCTCAGGAGGAGCCATGATTCTGACCACCATGGATGGTGACGACCTTCCTCACCCCGCCAATGCAGACATAGTAAAAAGATACTACGCATGAAAAAAGACCCGCTAGGTTGACATACCTAGGAAAAAATTAGGGCTTCCCGGCGAACCAAAAGGGTTCGGGCAAAATGAAGGGATGAAATGAAAAAAAATCTGTACACCCGGCAAGTCAAAAACCTGAAAAGGCAGCTTGGGCAAAAATGGGTATCCCGGTGGACTGAAAACCCGAAAGGGAGGTCCAGGCAAAAGTTAGGGATAAAGCGTAACACTATGTCTCATTGGATCACCTTGCATCCAGAATTCGGCATCAACTATCTGGCTCAGACTTCGGCATCGACCAATTAGCTTCATCTTCAACTAAGCAGCAAAGTGATGAGACGCTTGAAGACATAAAGGCGATAGCAGAGTTGGAACCCAGTGGGAATATCGTGCACATAGCTGTTTTGTTTCCTTTTCAAAATTGTATGAACTCTATGTTATTTGGCGGCATTCTCTTACTAGGATGTCAGCCTCTTGTACGAAAACGCCTATTCACAGGCAAATTTCAAAATCAATACAAGTTCACTTTTCCAAACAAATTGCCCATTGTTTTTCCTTTTTCTGTTTTGTCTTGCAAAGAACGTCCAATGTTCATTTTTGATATATGCATTTGACATTAAATTGCTGATTCATAAATATTTGCATATGAAACAAAAGACTAATTACAAGTGACATCAGAAACAGGGGCAATGTAAAGTTGTCTGATGCAGTCTGGTTGCTTTATCCGCCAAGGTACCAAGGTAGATTTAACTGAAGAATGTGATCAAGTTATCTCAGCTCCCCACAGAGTAAGACAAGATAGCAACATTCCCCAGTGGAGTATAAGCATTCATTAGCAAGCATCCCCGGCAGTCTTGACCTAAGATAGTTCCCCGGTGGAATAGCAATACCCCAGTGCAATTCCAAAAGTTTCCCCAGGAAAGTAGGAATTCTTATCCCCAGTAGATTCTAGAAGCTTATCCCCTGCAGAGTACGGACGTCTCTCCCGAGCTTTGTTCAAAGTTATTCCTCATAAGGGTTTATAACTGGATTATCCTCAGCTAATTGCCACGGAAGATCGCCCTCAGCAAAGTTCTTCCTATCCCCAGCGGAGTTCATCAAAGTTCCCCAACATAACTTATCAACACAATCCCCAGCGGAGTTTATCTTTGGTATCCCCAGCGGAGTTTATCATCATTATCCCCAGCGGAATCCATCATTGAAATCCTCAGCGGGCCTCTCATCAAAACTTCAGCAAAGTATCTCTTCCATAGAGCAATTCCCCGCAGAGTAATCTCTCCAACAAGTGTATTCCTCAATGGAGTCATCTTCTCCTACCGGTGTATTCTTACAACCATCATCCCCAGCGGAAGCAAAGAGCTCTACTTTTCAATGTCTGCCCAGGATTTAATTCCCCGGTCGGTCGTCAAGGATTTATTTTCCTAAGACGAAAATACATTTCACATTTCATACATCTTGCTTACATACATGATAAAGTGCATACAATACTATCTCATGTTGAACATCATGACATCATGTATTTCATACATCATGACATTGCATACCACTGATGTTTTGCCTTTTCAGGAAAAAGACAATCCAAAAGACAACTACCTACAACTATCACAATTCCAGATTCGATTCCTGTATCCAGCCAGGGCATATTTGTTGATAACAATTCCATATCTGTTGAAGCATTTGAAATATAAGGTCACAAAGTCTACAATGTGCAAAGAGTGAGATCAATTGGATGCTTGAGCTAAAAGTTGTGATGAATCAAAGTTGAGAAAAAGATGCTGGCTTTTTGTACTTAGAAAATTTTTAAGTTTTTCTTCAAAAGTGACCTATAATGTTTTGAGTTCAACCAAGGATTTCCTCCAAATTTGAGTTTTGATCAATTATTCTAGCTTGAAGTATACTTCCCAAAGAGCATTGTGAAACTTGAATCACTCAAAGATACCAAGTATTGAAAAAGTTATGGCCTTGTAAAGTTGGTGAAAATTCATGAGATGACCTATAATCTTTTGCATTCTTAGGACATCTTCCATCCATTTTCAAGCTTTGCACATAAAATAAGAGTTGAAGTTCACATCCTTAAGATCATTATGGAAAAATAATGAGCTCAAGGAGATAAAAACTGTCCAAGTTATTATCTTTTGAAGTCATATAAGAGAATTTGATAACATATCTAGAGGACTTGTAATCTTTCTTCATCATTAGGCATTTTACACATAAAATTTTCTTGAAAATTTTGAAGTGATTGGTTGATAACCTTTTAAATAGAAGCATGCCTTTGGAATCACTCAAAAATACCAAAAGATGAGAAAGATATAACCCTTAGAAGTTCAAAACCCTAGCTCCTAGAGCAACAAAATGCCTTGGAAATCCCTTTCAATTTTGACAAACTGTCTTGCACAAATACTTTTGTCATGTGAATATAAGTTATTGAAAATGATAATGAGAAACCATAGCAACTATAACCACTTAAAAATATTAAGAATTGAGGGAATTATGCACTTGTGATCAATGAATCAAGAAGTTGTCCAATTAAGTCAAACCTCTCCAATCAAACTTTGCATCTTTTGACTTTCTATGACAAATTGAGGTATGATTAATCATAGTAGACCTCATTATGATGATTCTTTGAAGTACTCTCAATGATGAAGCTTGAATCTCAATGAAGCTTTATTAAATAAGGCACGTACATAAACTCATGCACCTATGAATCACCTGATGAGATGTGTTGTGCCTTCACCTATAGGATCATCAATTAGAGAAAACATTCATTGTATTTGTTAGTTGAAAGTTAATAAACACAAATCAATTATGGCCATAATGTACAAATCAAGGTGCTTGGCGATTCCTCTTGAGAAAACCTAAAGATAGGGAGAAGAACCAAATCCAATTGTGATCTTGATATGGTTGAATTGATATGAGATGATAGAGAAATCTTAGGGGCAAATATTGGGGTACAACATGTATCACACATAACAAAATAGTATAAAATTACAAAGTCTAATTGCAAACAAAGTCTAATTTAAAATAAAGTCTAGTTGCAACATAATCTAATTGAATAGTTTATAATAAAATAAATCCAATGTCTACTAAACTTAGTTCTAAGAAGGGAAAATTGTTTCAATGTTGCAATCTCCTTCTTCAATACTAAAATCATTTGTAGCAAAATCAACCTGATCCATAACAGCTTTCCCGTCAATGATATCATTACTTTATTTTATTTTTTATTTTAAATTTTTATTAAAATAATCAAATCGACGTCATTTTAATTTTTTTTAAATAAAAATAAAAAGACTTAAACCATCATTTTAGGAAAACCGTCGATTTTAACGGTTTACACCGGTTTTTATCATTTCACATTGGTTCAATGACATAGGCGATCCAACAATTGAATCAGACCAGTTATCTGGCCAATTTCCGATTTGATCGGTCTGATCTGCCAGTCTGGTTTTTAAAATAATGGGGTAAATAATTAATTTATTAATATTTTGTAGTTTGTAACGAGTTATTTAAGAAAACTGAGGCAGATAAGTTAGTTTTGAAAATAATAAAAGTGAAAATGTTGAGATTCGAACCCATCTGCAGATAACTTTTCCCCTCGATGTTTTAAAAACTGAGGTGTAAAGTGAAAACTTTGTATGGCCCTCTTCGTTACCTCACTTTTATAGTATAGGTTAGATGTATTTCACATCTAAGGTGAAATATGTTTTTGTAGTAGTGATATTCTAGAAAGCAAAAGGAAAACCCTACGCTGAATTAATCACCAAAATCCCTCACTACTCCGACTATCCATTTATGGAAGAAGAACCTATCTATGTACACACAAAAATAGCGCAAGATGTTATAAGCAAAATGTGATACACAATTAAAGAAGGATAATTTATCGCTCAACAACCAATAAGAAAAAAAGAAAGATGAAACACTCCTCCATCCAATCCCTGCAATGAAATCCTGATGAGTAAAGAATAATGAGTGCAAAAATCAATATGCTCATTGAGAAAATGGCAAGGAAAAATCTTATATCTCTAATGGACTCTAGTGAACATGATTATGTTGAGATAAATTAAGTGTTTCTTAGATGTATTCATTTTTGTTATGCATTTTCTCTTCCTAATTATGATGTCTCCCTTCTTGTACTTTTAAAATTCCACACAAATTTCCATTCATGTATCTTTGAAATTTCAGTAATAATATGAGTGTGATGTCTTTCTTTTTCCTAAATGTCTAAAATACCTTTGTTTTGCATATGTACTTATCGCAATGCATTTTTACCCACATTTTTGATTTTGATAAAGGGATAAGTATACTCTCAGGGGGATGATATATTCTCTAACAAACTCACGGGGAGTTTTATCACTTAAATATATCCATATTTTTTATTTTCCACCTCCCATGAGAGATGTGTTGTCATAATAAAATATAGGGAGAATGTGGAACCTTGTTTTGCTGGTAATACACCTTTAATAAAGACATCAACCTTTGATGATGACAACTATAAGGACAACTAATGATAAGTAAAGCACAACACTTAAACGGTTAAATATGCAAACTGAAATTCTGGTATCGGATATGTGATGTCCAATGAGATGTCATGACAAAAATATTTGTTTACAAGTAAAGATAAGTAATAACAAAAATAGTAAAAACACAAGAGATTGTTCACCCAGTTTAGTATACAATAACACCTACTTTGGGGGCTACCAAGTCAGGGACAAGTCCACTAAATAGTATCAATTCATAGACCCTCAGTAAACAACCAGTTTATGATCTAATCACTTAATCACTACCCCTGCCTTTTTGTTGCGGTCCATTCAAGTATTGGTACCTGCTGTTGTACCTCAAAATTTGCCCTCCCATTTCCTCAACATTTTCTCATCACAAAACCCTTGGAGCTCAAGATCCAATTAGGGTTTCCTCTGCTCAAGACTTCTCCTTGCATTGTTGACCCAAATTAGGGTTTGTGTTTGAACAAAGATATTTTGACCTAAAATGCCTAAGATGACTTTCATACTTCATTTTGGACTCCCAAGTTTATTCATACCAAGTTTCAAGTCTTGATTCCAAATTTTACCCAGTCAATTGGACAGTTGACCTAGAAATCAGCTGTATTGGGGAAAAAGTCAACTGTGGCCAATTGACAGTCAAATCTCATGAAAATTGACCCACATCAACATTATGAACTCACATGGACCATTTGATCAAGTTTGGATCACAATTCCACAAGAAATTTGATCAGATCACCAAAAGGGCAAAATGGTCATTCTTAGGGTTTTGACTGCACAAAGGCAATTTTTGACTGTTTGACCTAGCCAATGGCAAACCAAGCTCACATATGGACTCAAGGACCCCATGGAATTGTCTTGACATGCTCAACAAGTTCAAAAGATCCCAAATGCACAAGATTGACAGTTGAATTTCCCAGTCAATTGATCAATTTTGACTGTATATTGAAAAGTCAAACTTTGACTTTTTGGTCAAAATCAAGTGTCAAGATTCATTTTTCATCAAAACATGCCAAATCATGAAACTTGTTCATCAAGAAATCAAGAATTGCAAATTAGGGTTTGAAATGAAGATTTTTCATAACTTAGAATTTTTCTAAGTTATGAAAAACCCTAATTTTTCCCTAACTTTGTCCCACTTTCTCACCAAGATTCATTTGGATTCAAGCAAAAGTCAAAACATGAAAGTTGTAGCCTATTTCATAATCTACAACTTTGATTCACAAAGTTTTCCCAAAAGAAGCTTGTAGCTCAAGTTACAATTTTTGGAACAAGGGTACCAAACCATTCTTAACTTAGAGAAAATTTGACCTATTTTAGGCAAGGTTTTTACCTAACTTCAAGACCATTTTTCACATGCTTCCACTTGGAATTTAAATTTGCATTTCAAAGATGGATCGTAGTACACATTCCAAGCTTTCCAAAATGTCCAAGAACTCATCAAACAACCTCATGGTTAGGGAGAATCGAATTTGGCAAGTTGGGAAAAACTCACTTTTGATTTGGCCAAGTTACATGTTCATACATTTGTGCCATTTTGAATCCAGCATGCTTTCCTTGATTACAGGTCTTTTATCTCAATTACACTCAATAATTTAATGCTAACTCATTGTGCCAAGGCCTTGTTTTATGAGTTTAAGCATTACATGTTGAACTAAGCCATTTATAGAAAAAGCGAATTAGCCATTCTTGAAAAGTTGCACTTTATGTCAATTGGTAAATCAAGAAGGTACAAAGAAAATCTCCGAGGCACAAGTTTAAGAACAAAACATACTGATCAAGGGGAAGGTTAGCAGCATAGCTTGGGGGCCTGCATCAGTCTAGAACACCAAGTGGCCATCTTTTGCTTAAGTGTGAAGAAACATAGCATAACACATAACAACTCTCATATCAGCTAACACATGCTTAGGAAAACTTGTCAAACATATTCTAAACATCCATTCTGAGCTAGAACACGACCCTAATATCTCCATTGCCTCCCCATTCCCAGAATCACCATTGAACTGCTCAAAACAGGGCATCCCTGCAGTTTGAGTTCCATAGCTCAAACCTTCCATGCATTCTTGCTAAAAACTTGTCAAACACATCCCATAACATCCCTTGAAGCTAATCCAAACCTCAAACACGACCTGTAACACTCCCAGGCAACATCACCATTTTCATTTTCTTGTTTTGCAGCTGAAGTTCCATAGCACGATTCAAAAGGTTTCAAGACAAAGTAAAGCTTGGAATAGCATCCCTGGACATCAAGGAAGCTGTACCAATCATCACCTTGCATTGAAGACACCTCCATCACCAGATACAACTTCAACTGAACAGGTAAGTTCATGAACACGTATCTCTCTATCCAGGCATTGTTAGCTTTAGGTTTGTGAAGAAAACATGTCACATTCATAGCCCTGAACATGCCCATGTAATTAGATTTCATTTATATTATGTATGCTTAGAGAATTTTAAGTCTGAACATTGAATAAAATTTAGGTCAGGAGTTGGGGGAGAAGAAATTCTCTCTCATTTCTGAGAGTTAGATTGACTTCTTTATATATCTAGAATCGTGGCTTCAAGCTCTACAAGTTTCATGTTGGAAGATTTGGCAAAAGATCAAAGAATCAGGAGTTAGGGATTTGAGAAGAAAGGCGCGTGTTTTTGAATTTGTTTGTCTGAAGGTTGAAGACAACAAACTTCTGGGCTAGGCTTTGTTTGTCATTTCTGTTTACACACCATTTTCACTTTGACACCCCCTAGGCCCATTTTGCTTATTTTCATAATTTTTTGACTTTTCTTTTTTTTATTCTGACTTATTTATTTTTTCTTATAATATTAAAAATACAAAAAAAAAAATTTTACACCATTTTCATATTTATTAGGTATTTATTTGTTTAGATCAATATTTGTACATAAATAAATATATAAACTTACTTTTATTTAAAAATACTAAAAAATATGCAAACATATTTTATTTCTGATTTTTATTTCATTTTATCTTCTGAAAATATTGCATATAAAATATACTTTTTTTATAAATATTAAATATTATTATTTTGTATATATGCAATATATTTAATAAATAATACAAATTCATATATATATTAGTATATTTAGGTTAAAAAATACAAAATATACACATTTTTATTTTTATTAATATTTAATACTAAAAATACCTTTTTACAAATATACTTCATTTTTATTTTATTTTTGTACATAATTGATTAAATATTGTATATATTAATAATTAATACATTTTACTTAATGAAATTAGGGTTTTGCCCCTAAACATAAAAACTCCAAAAAAATAATCCTTTTTATTTTGTTTATTTGACATATAAAAATACCTTTTTTTTTTCATACATATAAAAAAACCTTTTTGCATCTTGCATATTTATTTTATTTCCATTTAATTTGTGCAATCAATTATCTTGTAAATAATTCAATTTTGATGTAATAGTTTAGGTTTAAATTCCTTGTCAAAAAAACCCCCATTTGAACATTTGTACCCCCCTTCCCATATATTGTGTTGTAATAGCTTAGTAACTTTATTTTTCGCACTTTAATGCTTTCTAACTATACCATGTTAGAATTAGGGTTTGTATGCGAATCAAAAACAACAAAAATAGTTTGACCTAATTTCAAGATAAACAAGCATGAAAATGGACAACACCAATCACATTTGCACCCCTAGGGTATTCCACTTGTTGCCTTCAATAAATGGGCCATATTGCATGTTAGCTCTCTTTGGGTAAAACAAAATAATCAAATGATCATAGTCCCTTGATGACGCTTTCAAAAAGTTGCCTAAACAAATGATCAAGTCCCTTAAGGAAAATTGCCCAAAGATACTTGGCACCATTGCAATTATGGTCTAAACGATGACCCGCGCCCGTCCCTTTCACATCCTAACACAAGATTGTCCATCAAATGCAATGGTGGAACAAAATTGTTAAAAGGGTTAAAACATGGCAATAATCTTTGAGAAATTTAGGAGTAGATGACCTCTTAGTTACTTGAATCAAACTTGCAAAAACAAAACACTTGCCTATCTTTTTTTAAAACCACACCTCACTACACTTTCAAAAACAACTTTCAAAAAAACAAATGAAAACCTTTTTAAAAGACATACACCTTTGTATACATCCCAACATGGATCATTACAAAGGTTGCCACCACATTGGCTTCTTTTCAAAACATTTTCAAACCCACACACAAAGCACCATTTCAAACAATTGAAAAAAAAAAATAAGGCAAGTTGATCTAAGCAAGTAACTAAGAGCCCATGGATAACCATGGATAGAAAGGGTTATAATACCTTCCCTTTCTATAATCTACTCCCCGAACCCAAGAAAATATCTCAAAGGTTTTTGCTGTGCTTTTTAAACCTTTCCTTAGGATAAAATAAAAAGTCGGTGGTGACTCTTGCTCAACCGAAACATTTGCGAAAACAAACGCAAAACCATAGTCAGTTCTCCCACCGTATCACACCTGCAAAGAGCAACAAGAGAATGAGATCAGAGAGAGATTGGAGGAAAGTATAAGGATATTTATGAAAATATTCACGGCAAGGCGAGGTAAACCACATAACTTTTATAAAGTTGTTGCAATTCTTGTTGTTGTGTGATCGCTGTGGATTTTTTGTGATTTCTGGAAATTTTGGTGTTTAGGGTTAGGTTAGGTTTAGGGTTCGTACTTAGGTTTAGGGTTCATCCTAATTGGGGTTAGGGTCCATCATTGTTGGGCTAGGGTTCTTGGGGTTCAAAGGGGTTTAGGTTAGGGTTCTTCGAATTCTGGAAAAAATGATGAATTTCCCGATGGAAATTCATCACTCACAGTAGACTTGATGGTTTCTTATGGTGGTTAGGGTTAGGGTTCTTGGGGTTACCTAGGGTTCATGAGGGTTTCTGGGTTGGATGAGTTCTCTGGTTGAAGCTCAACCAAGAACTGGATTGGGACGGTGGCTAAAGGGTTGTAGGAGGTGGCTCCGCCAACGAAAATGATTTTTGGCGGGCCGAAGTTTTATTTGTTTGAGAGAGAGAACGAGAGAGTTTGGGGGGAGGAGAAAGATAGAAGTCAGAAAAGTGAAGAAATATGAAGCAAAAATGAATAAATACTCATTTTGTTATCTGTTGGATGCACGACATGTGGTAATTCACTGGCCACACGATTGGATGAATATTGACTAGCCCCTGTGCGCTTCAACCCACCATACTTCCACATTCAACGATCAATCAAGGCTTTTCGTCTACTCAACTTTTGATCAACACCCCAGAGTTAACTTCTAGTAGCCATTTGATCAAAATCAGACGGTCTAGATCATGCTAGCACACCATAACACCCTGTTTCACCCATACAATTCCAAAGATACCTCATAATTTATCTTGGGTCAAGCCTAATATTATACACGCCCCCTAGATTGCTACCTGGACTAAGAACATACCCCACCTGCGTTTTGGACTTCAACATTTACATGGGCCTGACATTCTGCTATCCAGACCCCCTGACTTACTTAACCTATTTATCTATTTATTTGTTAATTTTTTTTTCTTTTTTCTTCTTTTATTTTTATAAAATATTTTATAAGTTTATTTTATTTAGTAAGCAAACAAATATTTTTATAATTAGATAAATAATTTATTTTTATAACTACATTATATGTTTATTAGTAAAAATAACATTTTTTTAATAATTATATTATTATTAATTTAAATTATTGTCTAAACCTACTAACTAGTCTTTAAAATACTAACTTAATTATTTTTTCTAAACTTTTACTAACTTCAAATATATATATTTTATTTACTTATTAAAATATTTATTTTCACTTATATTTTTAAAATTTAATCAAACATTAAAATAGTTAACCCATCAAATTATTATTTTTACTAACTTAATAAATTCAAGAACATTTTCAAAAAAAGGATTAAATAGCATTGCCTTCAATTAAAACTGCGAACTGCGTCTACGATCATTCATTTTTTCAAACCCAGACAAGGTTCAAGGATAATTCGAAAGAAATTCTACGCAATCCTATAAAAAAAATTAACCAAACACATTCGAACTACGAAATGGACTCTGATTTTTTCGTAAAAGGATACATAGGCACGCGCTTAAAACCAAGGCGAGTCCCCTAACTAAAAAATTATAGCTTTCATATATACATGATAATAACATATTTTAAATAGAAAATTTCCGTTAAGTCCTAAACTTAAATAGGGGTCCCCTTGATAACAAGGGAGATAAAGGGTGTCTAACACCTTCCCTTTATCTAACCAACTCGCGAACCTATAAATCTTTGAAAATTTAGGGTTATTCGTTCTTTTCCCATCCTTAGGACAAAAAATAGTGGTGGAGACTCTCTTATTCTTTTCCAGTTACGACACTATTTACTTTCTACTGCTTAGTTTTTGAAAATGTTTTTAAACTCTGATTTAACTTGCTCAAAATTTTCAAAATCAAGTTTTTTCAAACCACACAATTCACTCACCTCTTGTAATGTGTGTGTGTGCGTGCATGCGTGTGTGTGTGTGTGTGTGTGTGTGTGTGTGTGTAGGGTGTCATGTTTTGTCATGTCTTTGCTTGGACAAGCTTATGGCATTACTTTGCGAGTCAAAAAACTATTTGTGCATAGTTTTTTGTTTTTCTTGTGGTTTTTCACTCGTACTCATGAATTTCACCATTAAAATGTTCATACAGGTGTTTTGACTTTTTTATGGTAAATTTGGGATTTTTTTATTTGATTTCTTGTGTTTTAAGTTAGTAAGTGCTTATGATAATTAGGTAAATCCGACACTTGTTATTGACACACATCTGCCATTTTTCATATGACTTCTTCACCATCAACATATTCGTCAATCAAGTCAGATACTTGATTTCCTATATGAATCTAGCATGCTTTAGTTTCTTTACATCTTCAACAATTCATGTCTGCTTCTTTTCTCCCTCTTTATGCTTCATCTAGATGACTTGCTTAAATCCTATTTTTATGGTGAGGTAATTACACATTGTATTTGCATCTATTTGAGACATATATGAAGGTGGTTATACAAACAAATCTACATTCTTCTGAAGCAACTATATGATGTTCTCTTCCTTGTCGCTTGCCAAAGAGGTTCCAACTAGGTGGTTTGAGAAATATTGGGACCTATTTATATTGCATTCAAATCTTCTATTAATAATAACTTATCCTCTAAGTCATTTGTTCTTGGGTCTAGGTCCATGGAATTAACATTGTGGGATTTAACCGAAAACATCATTTTTACTTTTTATTTTCTTTAAATATTTAGGATATCTTGGTAAAACCTCGTATCCACTTCCTGATCCATTTCCACCACCCATATTTGCTTATCATCTATGGGGTATTTCACGATCAAGAGTGTTGGACTTGAGACTTCACACACAAGAGCTAAGTGAATTGTGTGGTTTGAAAAAACTTGATTTTGAAAATTTTGAGCAAGTTAAATCAGAGTTTGAAAACATTTTCAAAAACTAAGCAGTAGAAAGTAAATAGTGCCGTAACCGACAAAAAATAAGAGAGTCTCCACCACTATTTTTTGTCCTAAGGACGGGAAAAGAACGAATAACCCTAAATTTCCAAAGATTTCTAGGTTCACGACTTGGTTAGATAAAGGGAAGGTGTTAGACACCTTTTATCTTCCTTGTTCTCAAGGGGACCCCTATTTAAGTTTAGGACTTAATGGAAATTTTCTATTTAAAATATGTTATTATCATGTATATATGAAAGATATAATTTTTTAGTTAGGGGTCTCGCCTTGGTTTTAAGCGTATTTATATATATATATATATATATATATATATATATATATATATATATATATATATATATATATATATATATATATATATATATATATATATATATATATATATATATATATATATATATATATATATATATATATATATATATATATATATATATATATATATATATATATATATATATATATATATATATATATATATATATATATATATGCGCGCGTGCGTGTGTATGTTTTAACTTTTTAATTTTAGAGGAAAATATTTCTAATAAATGTTTAAAAAAATGGTATGATCATCAAATTGACAAAGTCATGTGGATAAGAGGTTGGTGGTCGAATCAACAAGTCATTAGTTGAAACACACAACTACAACAAAAACAACAACAACACCAACAACAATCAAGCCTTAGCCTAATAAGTGGAGTCGGCTACATGTATCAACTTTTTCCATAGAACATGACCATACTTCTATCCAAATTATTAATCTAGAGATCTTTCTTAATAACCTCTCTTATAATCTTTTTAGGTCTTCCTCTTCTTCTAGCTATTTGAATTTTCTCCAGCCGATCTACTTTCCTTACCATAAAATCTACAGGTTTTCACTCTACCCGCCTAAACCACCTAAGTCTAGTTTCCACAATCTTTTCTACTATATGAGCTACCCCAATACTCTATCTAATATTTCCATTTCTAATCTTATCCTGTCTAGTCTTACCACACATCCAACACAACATCCTTATCTACATTTACTTTATTCTGGTGTTGATTCATAATCGTCTAAAATTCTATCTCGTTGAACATCATAGGTATCACCATAATCTGTTAAAATTTTCCTTCAACTTGAGTGGTACCTTTGCGTCACATAAAATACTCTAAGTCCATTTCAGCCACATAGCCTGAAATCAGTGGTTTACACTCCATAATTTTATATTAAGGACCTAAGATGTTTAAATACTGTGACTTTAAGGATGACATGGTCTCCAACTTTCATCTCTATGTTAGAAACACTTATTCTTTTGTTCAACTTATATTCCATATACTTCATTTTACTTCTGTTTAGGTGAAAACCATGTGTTTCTAAAGCTCATCTCCAAGTCTCCAACCTTTCATTTAAATCCTCCTTCGACTCTTCAAGTAGGAATATACCATGTGCAAAAAACATGCATATCAGTGTTAGCTCTTGGATATGTTTTGTGAGTACATCCAGAATTAAGGTAAAAAAGGTAGAAGTTTAGGGTTGAACCTTGATGCAAACCAATTGTAATGAGAAAATCATATGTCTTTCCACCTTGTGTTTGCACAATAGTTAATACCCCTTCATACATATATTGAATAGCTCAAATATATATAATCCTAACCTCTTTCTTCTTAGGGATATCCACAAAATCTCTATAAGCACTCTATCATACTCCTTCTCCAAGTCAGTAAAAATTAAGCACATGTCCTTTTGGTCTATCGATATTGCTCCATCACACTCCGTAGTAAATACATCGCTTCCATGGTCGACCTATCAGGCATAAAATAAAATTGATTCTCGATGAATTAAGTCTCTTTTCGTAATCTTTATTCAATCACTCTTTCTCATAACTTCATGAAATGACTCATAAGTTTAATCCCCATATAATTTACACAATTTTATATATCCTCATTGTTCTTTGTTCTTATATATTACAACTAAAGTGCTTCTCCATTTATCCGAGCACATGCTTTCACCTCATAATTTTATTAAAGAATTTGGTGAGCCACTTAATACCTCTAACTCCAAGAATTTTCTACACTTCAATAGGTATAGTGTGTGGCCCAACCGACTTACTATTACTCATCCTTTTTAACGCTTCCTTTACCTCTTGTTTTTTATCCGACGATAGTAATTATAGTTTTGATTCTCTTATCTAATGTTGAGTTTGTTAGCGTCCGACGATGTATCATATCCTTCATTAAATAAATGGTAGAAACACGTCTTCCACCTATCCTTTATATCTTTTTTCTGAATCAAGACTTTACCTTCTTCATCTTTAACACACTTCACTTAATCCAAATTATTTGAGATTGAATCAGATGACTTATTCAAATAAAATTGAATGACACAATTATAAACTAGATCTTGACAAAAAAATTATATGTATTAAATCAGATTGAATCAAATGAACCCCGTCTCTAAAATATTTTAACAATAATATGACACTAAAGAAACTTCAAAAATAACGGAGATAATCAATTTTTTTTGTATCTATTACACTTTTTTTTTTCGTTTTCTTTTGTAAAAAGAGACAAATGTTGACCGATACGATTTTATTTTTTAGATTAATTAAAAATCTACATTATTGGCTTTGAAAATTACAAAGTGAACTTAATATATATTTTCAAAAATTTATTTTGGCTAAAGACAAAAAGATAGAATTATATATATATATATATATATATATATATATATATATATATATATATATATATATATATAACATAATGGCAACCGAAACATGAGGTTCACAAACTGTCACTGATTTCTCTCTCACAAATCATAATGCAAGCTGTTCAAGCTTCATCTTCACCACACTTTTCTATCCATTCCCCAAAACCACCACACTCATCATCAACATGGGCAGGTATCAACTTCAACCCCCTTCCATAATTCTTCACCATATCACAATTTCATATGAATTTAATTTATCTTTTTTGAATTTTGGCTTTGTTTTTTCAGGTTTGCTTGCTTCATCTGTAAATGTAAAGTCTCCACCTTTGTCTTCTTATAATAGAAGGGTCATCTTGAAAAGCTCTTTTTCTGCTAGAGCTGCTTCTGTTGAAGGTAATTTATTCATTTTTTTTTATCTGTCTGTGCATGGAATGAAATGAATTATGCTTAATTCTACTCAATGGTTTCAACTGTATGCAAAAGTTTTTTTTTTGTTGACAAGGATAATTGGGTTGTGAAAATATTATTGTTAATTGGGGCTTAAGGTTTGGTATGGATAAAAAACAACTTAATTAAGTGTTTATAGGATAGACACTTATCATATAAGTGCTTATGGTAATAAGCTGAAAAAAGTTTATAAATCTGTCATATGCTGTTTTCATAAGCTCTCCTAAGCAGGTTTGCAAGTGCTTATGCCAGTTGGTAAGCTCAAATAAGCCAATCCAGATAGCCTTAATTATGTATGCTTCTTGGAACTGATTTACAAAGATGAATCTAAATCCAATGCTTGATCGTTGATCGATTTGTTGAATACTGATAACATGATGAATGAGCATTGAGCACAGCTTCTGTGGATTTTTATGTTCGAAATCATTTCGGTTTCATTTATTGCTTTCTAATACATGCAGTTGGAACTTCGTCGGTATCAACTGGAACAGCGGAGGAAGATGTGTTGAAAGCCTTGTCTCAGATCATTGATCCAGACTTTGGAACAGATATTGTTACTTGCGGATTCGTGAAAGATATGCAGATTGATAAAGCTCTAGGAGAGGTCTTAAGATCAGAGGCCTCAAACTCTCAACAATACATGTGAATGAACGAATGAATGATAATGTTCTTACAAAAAGTTTTTCATTTGAATCTCAGGTGTCGTTTCGGTTAGAGCTCACTACACCAGCATGTCCGATCAAGGACGTGGTAAATGACACAATTGCCATTGTTTGAGCCATATCTGACGTAGGTTAGAGTGGTAGACTTTTGTTCTATAAACTCATTGCATATAGAAGGGATGATAATAATAAATGAAATATTGCGTATATTTTCCATGATAAATAAATAAATGAATATTTTCGTACTCGATTATGTCTCGTTTCTAGTCTCTACATATATGATATTTGAGTTTCATGTAGTTTTGAGACTACAAAATGATTATATATGCATATGACAGTTTGAACAGAAAGCAAATGAAGTGGTGGCAGTGCTCCCTTGGGTCAAGAATGTAAATGTTACGATGTCTGCGCAGCCGGCGAAACCTTTATTTGCAGAGCAACTTCCATCAGGTCTACAAACAATTTCAAACATTATCGCTGTATCCAGTTGCAAGGTGAATCTCCTCATCATATATTGGTCATATTAAGTTGTCTGACATAATTTTGGTCATTAATCGTGATTGATTTTTGTCAAAAATCTAAATTAGTATAATTACCATGAGTTGCGTTTCGTGTCATGAATCGTGATTGAATTTGGTCAAAAATCTAAATTTGTAGGGGGGAGTAGGAAAATCAACTGTAGCAGTAAACCTTGCTTATACTTTAGCTGATATGGGTGCTAGAGTTGGTATATTTGATGCTGATATTTATGGTCCAAGCTTACCAACTATGGTTTCTCCTGAAAGTCGACTGTTAGAAATGGTAACATATGATAAACCATCTTTTTTTTTTTTTAATTATATAATTTAGTGACGTACAAGAAACATAATTGTTTTATGTATTTATAGAATCCAGAAAAGAAGACCATAATTCCAACCGAATACATGGGAGTCAAGTTGGTTTCTTTTGGATTTGCTGGACAAGGACGTGCTATAATGCGGGGTCCTATGGTTTCTGGAGTCATTAACCAACTTCTCACTACAACCGAGTGGTATGCATTTCTGAAAAACATAAAAAAGATACAATGCAGAGAATAGGGATAAAGTTACAAGCTATATTAGCTTAACAACCCATGCTATTAAGAGGATTTTGCATGCGGTTTATTGTGTATGCGATACATTGTGTATGCATGATATGTAGCCTTGATTTGGTCTATACAATGTAGGGGCGAGCTGGATTATCTTGTTATCGACATGCCTCCTGGAACCGGAGATATTCAACTCACTTTATGCCAGGTTCTAACTTGCCATTCCTATAGCTTGTTTTACATTGCGTTTTAATTTATGAAGCATAGACACCAGACATGATACTGACTCGTCAACACCAGTAATAATTTAAGAAAATGCCATTGATTTTTAGTTTCTAATTCTCATTCATTTTGTCTTTGATTGTATATCTTTATAGATAGTCCCGTTAACTGCTGCTGTAATTGTTACCACTCCTCAAAAGCTATCGTTCATCGATGTTGCAAAAGGTGTTCGGATGTTTTCAAAGCTTAAGGTGATTCTTCTACAATCCTAAAACATAGCTATTACATTTTTGTTTTTCCAATCACATACCATACTCATGTGGATTATTTTGTCTGTTAATGCAAAAAGGTACCTTGTGTAGCTGTTGTGGAAAACATGTGTCATTTTGATGCGGACGGGAAACGATACTACCCATTTGGTAGAGGCTCGGGTTCTCAGGCACGTATAATGTTTCGGAATGTTAACTTTTTGTCTGCTTAATATAAAACAATTTTGTAATGTCTATGACACATGTTTGTTTGACTGTTTGATCATATTTTCAGGTTGTTCAGCAGTTTGGAATACCACATCTGTTCGATCTTCCTATTAGACCGACTGTACGTCATCTGTTCAAACCTTTCTTCTTTTCTCTTCTCTCAATGTTCTCTGCTTCTTGCCATATTTCTAAATGCAACCTATGATTTGAGAACAAGTCGAGTTTATATGAAAAATCGTACAGTTATCCGCTTCTGGAGATAGTGGAATGCCTGAGGTGGTAGCCGATCCTCAAGGCGATGTTTCAAAGATATTCCAAAATCTAGGAGTATGTGTTGTGCAACAGTGTGCCAAAATACGCCAACAAGGTATTCTTTTTTCGATTAATGACATTTAGGAAGAAAGTGTGTATACTCAAGCTAACCATTCATGCTATTTCTATGATTTATATTTTTGTTATTTTCAATTCAGTTTCAACAGCTGTAACCTATGATAAATCGATCAAGGCAATTAAAGTAAAAGTACCGGATTCAGATGAAGAATTCTTTCTGCATCCTGCAACAGTGAGGCGGAATGATCGATCTGCTCAGAGTGTGGTATGTCAATATTAAAAAAAAACAATTCAATTTAGATTTTGCATGACGTAAAGCAAACTGAAAAATGATGTTAGTTCATTTCATCTGTAGCTAATTTCATTTTAAACAGGATGAATGGACAGGGGAGCAGAAATTGCAGTATACCGATGTTCTTGAAGATATTGAACCCGAAGAAATTAAGCCAATGGGAAATTATGCAGTTTCAATAACTTGGCCCGATGGGTTTAGTCAGGTAATATACACATCAGATTGGACAATTCCGTAGAAAAAACCAACTGTGCTACATAAACTATGCTCTATAGTTGATCTTGACAATTTAAGATATATATGATGCAGATTGCTCCTTATGATCAGTTGCAGACATTGGAAAGGCTAGTTGGTGTTTCTGCACAAGCATGATTTTTTTGGTTGTGGAAAACATCAGATTGTGAAGTCGCGGTGCATGTATGATAGAAGCTTTAATAGTTATTTCAATTATGCTTCAACAAGTAGGCACATATTTATTGGTATAGTTTAAGAAAGCTTTGTATGTTATAGGTTCAGGTTGGCCTTGTCATTCTATGAACAACACTAGTTTTTTTCCTGTCTTTTGTTCCATTGAGTAAGTATTTATTTCTCATCTGTGAATATGAATCATTGCTAAAAATTTCAGACAGTTAGATGTATATATGCACTTTGACACCCTCTAATCCTGAGCTAATGAGTGAAGATAAAAGCTAAGATGGAGATGAGTAGATGCAAAAGATATATACCATATGACAGAAGAACGAAACAAAACCAAATAAATCGAACAAATACGAATTTGTTGTAATGGAGTACCATCAAAAACAAACCTAAACTATGAGAAAGATTGACTTTCTTGAACAAACACAAGAAACTCTATTAGGTTTTTACACAAGAGAGAGAAGAGGGAAGAAGAAGAAGAAAATTAATATTGGTTGTAACTGTTTTTCTTTTCACTTTCTCTATTAGGATTTATAGATTACAAGTGAATAATAACAATCAACTTCTCTAAACAACTTTAAAAAACTAGTCTATTTATAGACTATTAAACTAACTTAGGCTACAAGTTAAGTTAAACAATTGGGCTAAATAAACAGACTCAATTCAACATGCTAACAAACCTAACATTATCGACTACCGCATGCTAGAACACAATTCGACTACAACATGCATGACTTCGACCTCAGCATGTGAATAGTGTAACACCCTATTTCTCCAACGGTAATTTTAATAAAAATCAGAGTAAATTAAATTTTTTGCATCAACAACAAATAGGATGTCACATCATTCAACATATTCAATTTTGTTCAGTTAAGATAAAACAGATACATAACACATATTTCGGATGAACCGACAACATTTCAACATAGTCTTCAAATTTCAAATCTATTAAAGCAACGGAAAGAATTCCATAATCATTCTAAAATCTTCAACCATTATAAGTCAACAATGAAATCAATTAAAAGAGAATTTATAGCACTCCCCAAAATCATCAAAAGACATTAATTAAATAAAAACAATCGAGCATTCATCCTCCTGGTGTTACGTATCAGAGCAATGACACCCACTCAATAAGAGAAAGCAACCTCTTCTAGACTCCGCGACTTCGCACTACTCCAGACTAATTGCATGTTACCCACGTGGAGGCAACATTCACACGGTAAGGGTGGGATATCATTTGCCATAAAGGTCAGGGCATAAGCCCTCAACGATGCATGAAATGGGACATGCTACAATAAATTTATGCAACCACAAGCATAATCATCAACATCACGCCAATTTCAGGCCAACACCATCTTGACAATACTGCAATATCACTTGTAATCCCTTTGCACATCATCGATACAACACCGACACAATTAATCACAATATTTTGCATTACAACACATACAACATACGCACATTTCAGAATTCTTCCAATAAAAAATTATTATATTGTCATCAAAATTATTATCAAAATATAGAAAATATTTTTAGCTTTTCAACAGTTCAAACAGTGCGTCAAACAGACACCCGAGGCGAAAGTTATAATTTTTAAAAGTTTTTCCAAAAATGTTGTCAGTAGCAGTGGTAACCGGTTACCACAAGACAATAACCTTTTTCTTTTCAAAATTTTTCGCGGTAACCGGTCACCCATTTATGGTGACCGATTACTATAAAACAGTAGCCAATTGTTTCAAAATACATACAGCAGTAACCGGTTACCCACGTATGGTAACCGATTACCCATCGCGAGCAGACCCAAAAACTTGATTTTTCTACTACGAAACCCCATCTTCTTCACCCAAAAACCTCTTTTCATGAAAGATCAAATGCATCCGGTATTCCAAACAATCAACACACATCATATATCACAATTCTAACGCAAATAATACATCAATTTCATCAATTACAAGCAGTTGTAACAACAATTTAACAATTATTCTACACCCAAAACCCTACATTCGAGCCTTCATCTACCCACAATTATACCACTTATTAGAGAGTCAGAATCTCACCCTTACCTTAGGTTCTTGGTTGATTCTTGGTCTCTACGGTGAATCCTCTGCCCTAGCTTCCTAGTGTTCTTCTCTTCTTCTCTCTTCTACGCGTCTTTCTCTGTTTCTACGTAATGACATGTTCTCTTGTTCTTATTCTAATATATATTCCAACAATAATCTAATTATCTCAATTAATTAAATATTTAATCATTATTATAAAATAACAATAATAATCCTAATAATATAATAATAATAATCACTATTATTCCACACACCCCCATGATTCTACGCATTTAACCATACACCCACATAACTACACCTCATCATTTTATATTTTTAATAAAAATAAATAAATTTTAATTAAATCGGGGTGTTACAACTCTCCCTCACTTAGAATATTTTCGTCCTCGAAAATTACCTGAGGCAAATAACTCTGGATAAGCCTCCTGCATCTTGCTCTCTAACTCCCACCTTGCATTCTCTCCGGCAGCTTCGCCCCAAACCACTTTCACAAAAGAGATCTCTTTGTCTCTAAGATTCTTCACCTCTCGATTCTCGATCCTCACAGGTACAATTTCAACAGTAAGAGCATCCCACACTTGTACATCATCTATTAGAATCACATGCGACAGATCAAAAATATACTTTTGGAGTTGCAACACATGGAATACATCATGCAAATTCGACATATTGTGTGGTAAGGCCACCCTATACGCAACAGTCCCCACCTTTCCCGAAATTTGATACGGACCAATAAACCGAGGAGTCAACTTCCTCGACTTCAAAGCACGTCCTACACCGGTCACTGACGACACTCTCAAGAACATATGATCTCCTTCTTGAAACTCAAGGTCTTTTATCCTCTTATCATTGTATCTTTTCTGCCTACTCTGCGAGGCTTTTATCTTCTATTGGATCATCTTCACCTCCTCTGTAGTTTCTCGTACGATTTCCGGTCCAAGTACTGCATTTTCACCGAATTCATACCAACATAATGGCGTCATGCACCTCCGACCATATAACACCTCAAAAGGTGCCATACCAATACTAGAATGGAAACTATTGTTGTAAGTGAACTCAATCAATGGAAGGCAACTATCCCATGTACCTCCTTGTTCAAGAACACAAGCTCTTAACAAATCTTCTAGTGACTGAATATTCCTCTCCGTCTGACCATCTGTTTGTGGATGATATGCAGAACTCAATCGCACCTTCGAACCCAACGCATCTTGCAAACTCTTCCAAAAATCAAAAGCAAATCTCAGATCTCTATCTGACACCACACTGGACGGAACACCATGCAGCTTCACAATTACTCGAATGTAAATCTTTGCTAACTTCGGTACAGGAAAATTAATACCGATTAGAATGAAGTAAGCTGATTTCATTAATCTATCAACAATCACCCAAATCACGTCGTGCCCCCTTGGAGTTCTTAGAAGCCCCGTCACAAAGTCCATAAATATACTATCCCATTTTCACTCCGGAACGTCTAAAGGTTCCAACAGCCCTGTAGGTTTTTGATGTTCAACTTTTGACTTCTAACAAGTCAAACATGCATACACAAACTGTGTCACGTATCGCTTCAACCCGGACCACTAAAATATTTCTTTAAGTCGTGATACATCTTGGTAGCTCCCGGATGAATACTTAAACTATTTCTATCGCTCTCTTCCAGAATCATCTTTCTCATTTCAGCATTATCAGGAATACAAATTATGTTTCAGAATCTCAACACACCTTGGGCATCTACCTTAAAGTTACTATCTCCAGATTTGCTACTCTCGACCTTAAATCTACCAACTTCACATCTAACTTCTGAGCTTCTTTAATATTATCTAAGAAATCATTGTTAATTTTCAACATCCCCAACATCACACTCTGTGGTGTCAATTTCATAGACCAGACTCAGGTCTCTGAATTGTTCGATCAACTCTAGTTCTCTAACCATCATAGCAGACATGTGCAAAGTCTTTCGACTCAAAGCGTCATCTACAACATTAGCTTTACCTGGATAATAATTCAAGCCAAAGTCGTAGTCCTTCAATATATCCAACCATCTCCTTTGTCTCATGTTCAATTCCTTCTGATCAAATAGATACCACAAGCTTTTATGATCACTAAACACTTCAAACCTAGAACCATAGAGATAATGTCTCCAAATCTTCAGCACAAACACCACTGCAACTAATTCTAGATCATGAGTATGGTAGTTCCTTCATGAATCCTCAATTGTCTCGACGCATAAGCGACCACTTTATCATTCTGCATAAGCACACCACCTAAACCTAATTTAGAAGTATCACAATATACCACTAATGATTCCTAAGGATTAGATAATATCAAGATTGGAGCCGTCTTCAATCTCTTATTTAACTCAACAAAAATCTCTTCACATTGGATGTCCTACACAAATGCTCTACCTTTACAAGTTAGTTGAGTTAACGGAAGTGCCAATTTAAAAAAACCTTCAATAAACCTCCTATAATAGCCAGCCAAGCCCAAAAAGCTCCTAATCTCCTTAACTGACTTTGGAGTTTCCCATTGCAACAATGCATCTACTTTAGACGGATCTACAACAATATCATACTTGAAATAACATGACCAAGAAAACTGACTTCTGTCAACCAAAACTCACATTTTGACAACTTTGGATACAACCTCTTCTCTTTCAATACTTGCAATACAATCCACAAATGTTCAACATGTTCCTCTTCAGATTTAGAATAAATCAAAATATCATCGATGAATACTACGACAAACCGATCCAAATAAGTGTTAAAGATACGGTTAATATATTCCATAAACACTCCCGGCGCGTTGGTAACACCGAAAGGCATCACCGAATATTCGTAATGTTCATACCGAGTTCTGAAAGCCATCTTCTGAATGTCTCCATCCTTCACTCGAATTTGGTGATAACCCGATCTCAGATCAATCTTGCTAAATACACGTGCACCCACCAATTGGTCCATCAAGTCATCTATTCTCAGAAGTGGATAATTGTTTCTGATTGTCACTTTATTCAACTGCCGATAATCGACACACAGTCTCATACTCCCATCTTTCTTCTTCACAACAAACACCGGAGCTCCCTAAGGCGACACACTTGGTCTCACAAACTTTTTTTTTCAAGTAACTCTTCTAATTGTTTATTCAATTCTGACAATTCCGATGCTGACATCCTGTATGGTGCCACAGAAATAGGCCTGGTACTAGGTACAAGATCAATATAAAATTTCACTTCTCTTTCGGGTGGTACGTCTGGAATATCATTAGGAAAAACTTTGGGAAAGTCACATACAACCTGCAACTCATCAATTGTAGCCTGATTCTCAATGGATAAAGAATACATCAAAGAAAACAACTGAGCTTTATCCTGCAATAACTCCTTCAACTGTCTAGCATTTAAGAGATGATCTCCATTTTCCTCTTCAGGAGTAGAAAACTGCACTGACTTGTTATAACAGTTAATATGAACATAGTTATATTACAACCAATTCATACCCAAAATTACACCCAGACCCCTCAACGGTAAACAAACTAGATCAACACGAAAGTCTCTGTCATAGATGGACAAAGGACACTTCAAGCATACTAGAGAAGTAGTCACCAACCCATTGGTTGGAGTATCGATAACCATTTCTCCATTCATATAAGACAAGGCAATACCCAACTTTTTAGCATAATCAGTAGCAATAAAACAATGTGTAGCACCAATATCAATGATAGTAATTAAAGGAATGCTATTAATAAGACATATACCTCTAATCAAGTGGTCTCCACCTTATGTATGAGTCCCAGATAAAGCAAACACCCTTCCACCAGTCTGAGCTCGCTTTAGTTTCTGACATTGAGTGCTAATATGTCCTTCCTCACCACAGTTGGAACATATTGCCACTTTGTGTTGACACTACACCATCTCATGTCCAGTCTTACCACAACAAAAACACCTCTTCACATCCTCGGTACACACATTACTTTGATGACCAGGTATTCCTTATTTGTAACATACAATACCAATAGGGGCACCTCCCCCACTATTCCTCTTACCATCAGCCATCCTCCGCTTACCCTTGTTAGTCAGAGCATTGTAAGGCTTCCCACGATATTGTTGTCGCTTGCCCCTCTTTTCATTAACAATTTTATAGTGAGCCATATTGTCCTCTTCATAAATTCTATAGCTATTCACCAACTCAGGGAACTTACGGATCCTCTAATATCCAATGGCCTTCTTGATCTCAGAATGCAAGCCATTCTCAAAATTCACGCACTTAGAGAATCCAGCTTCCGCTTCAGTGTAATGAGAATAGAAGTTCGCCAACTCTACGAATTTGGCAGCATAACCAGTTATCGATAAATCCCCTTGTTTCAATTCCAGATATTCAATTTCCTTCTTCCCACGGACATCCTCTGGGTAATACCTCATCAGGAATTCCCTATGAAACACAACCCAAGCAATATCCTCACTTCTTCCTTCAAGCCTCTGGCGAGTGGCAACCGACCACTCATCAACCTCTCTTGCCAGCATATCGCACCAAAACGCACCTTCTGTGCATCAGAACAGTCTATAACTCAGAAAATTCTCTCAATATCCTTGAGCCACTCCTGTGCTTCTTCAGGATCATGCTTTCACTTGAACGTAGGTGGATGGTTCCTCTGGAAAGTTTCCAAGGCACGAGTCTCATTGTTCCTGCAACATTAGGCTGATTCTGCATTGCCTGAGCTAAAGCTTGTAACATATTAGCAAGTGCACCATTTCCTCTTCCAGCCATTACTCTTCTTCACATTGCAATATCAAACAACGGTTAGATAGAAGAACATAGATAATATTCTACTGTCACACTACACTAACGACTCAACAACCTGGTCGGACTGACCAACCTGCTTTGATACCAATTATAACACCCTATTTCCCCAACGGTAATTTTAATAAAAATCAGAGTAAATTAAATTTTTTGCATTAATAACAAATAGGATGTCACATGATTCAACATATTAAATTTTGCTCAGTTAAGATAAAACACATACATAACACACATTTCGGATGAACCGACAACATTTCAACATAGTCTTCAAATTTCAAATGTATTAAAGCAGCAGAAAGAACTCCATAATCATTCTAAAATCTTCAACCATTATAAGTCAACAATGAAATAAATTAAAAGAGAGTTTACAACACTCCCCAAAATCATCAAAAGACATTAATTAAATAAAGAAAATTGAGCGTTCATCCTCCCGGTGTTACGTATTAGAGCAATGACACCCACTCAATAAGAGAAAGCAACCTCTTCTAGACTCTGCGACTTCACACTACTCCTGACTATCTTCACATTACCCACGTGGAGGAAACATTCAAACAGTAAGAGTGAGATATCATAGCAATATAATAAGTTATATAATTTTAAGTAAACAATATTTATCATGCAGAGATTCAATTTCAACAAATATATTACACCACTTCCACAAGTTCATAATTCAACAACTCAACAATCCAACAATCCAACAATCCAACAATCCAATCAATGTAATACAACTGACTCTGATGCAGAATGCACGTGGTACCATCAGGGCATAATCCCTCAACAAATTTCCATATAGGCCAGGGCATAAGCCCTCAACGATTGCCAATACAGGCCAGGGCATAAGCCTTCAACATTTGCCATAAAATCCAGGGCATAAGCCCTCAACGATCCATGAAATGTGACATGCTACAACAAATTTATGCAACCACAAGTATAATCATCAATATCACGCCAATTTCAAGCCAACATCATCTTCACAATACTACAATATCACCCGTAATCCCTTTTCACATCATCGATACAACACCAACACAATTAATCGCAACATTTTGCATTACAACTCATACAACATACGCACACGTCAGAATTCTTACAATAAAAAATTATTATAATGTCATCAAAATTATTACCAAAATGTAGGAAATATTTTTAGATTTCCAACGGTTCAAACGCTGCGTCAAATGGACACCCAAGGAGAAAGTTGTGATTTTTAAAAGTTTTTTCTAAAAATGCTTTCAGTAGCAGTGGTAATCGGTTGCCCAGTTATGGTAACCGGTTATCGCAAGACAGTAACCTTTTTCTTTTCAAAATTTCTTGCGGTAACCGGTCACCCATTTACGGTAACCGGTTACTGCAAAACAGTAGCCAATTGTTTCAAAGTACATACAACGGTAACTGGTTACCCACATATGGTAGCCAATTACCCATCGCGAGCAGACCCAAAAACTTGATTTTTCTACTACGAAACCCCATCTTCTTCACCCAAAAACCTCCTTTCTTGAAATATCAAATGCATCCATTATTCCAAACAACCAACACACATTATATACCACAATTCTAACGCAAATAATACATTAATTTCATCAATTACAAGCAGTTATAACAACAATTTAACAATTATTCTACTCCCAAAACCCTACATTCAAACCTTTATCTACCCACATTTATACCACCTACTAGAGAGTTAGAACCCCACCCTTACCTTAGGTTCTTGGTTGATTCTTGGTCTCTACAATGAATCCTCTGCCCTAGCTTCCTAGTGTTCTTCTCTTCTTCTCTCTTCTTCGCGTCTTTCTCTGTTTCTATGTAATGACCTATTCTCTTGTTCTTATTATAATATATATTCCAACAATAATCTAATTATCCTAATTAATTAAGTATTTAATTATTATTATAAAATAATAATAATCCTAATAATATAATAATAATAATCACTATTATTCCACACACCCCCATGATTCTACGCATTTAGCCATACATCCACATAACTACACCTCATCATCTTATATTTTTAATAAAATAAATCAAGTCTAATTAAATCGGGGTGTTACAAACACTTCCACATCATGCTTAAACTCTGTTGCCCTAAGAAGTTATCCTTGTCGAGATACTAGTTCGATCCAAAATCTCACAAATCTCCACCTTGGAACAAACTTTACAACATCAAGGAAACAAACTAGATTTCCTCATGCAGCTTTATCAACTGCATACAGTGTAAGAACTTTAAACTTGGCAATATTTGGTGATCATATTAGAAACATTGTGATCTGTTGAAACCTTCAACACTTTGACTTCTCCAGGCTCGATTATTTCTCTAACAAAATGCAGCCTCACATCGATGTGCTTGGTTCGCTCATGATAGGTAGAATTCTTCGACAAATATTTGACACTTTGTTTATCGCATTTAACAGTGATAACTTGACCTTGAAGTTTTAGGTCCTTAGAAAAACCTTCAAGCCAAAATTCTTTCACAGCTTTAGTGAGGGAAATGTATTCCGCTTCAGTGGTTGATAAGGCGAAAACCTTCTGAAGTGTCGCTTTCTAACTTATTGATGTGCCAAACATAGTGAAAACATATCAAGAAATAGATTTTCTGGAATCCATAATTAGAGTCGATAAATCCTTTGATTTTTTCTTTTCTATCATCACCACAAGCTCCACCGCAATAGGAATCTCTTCTTGTTCTATTTCTTTTTAAGATAATTTTGCATTTCGAACATCATCATCAATTTTTATGAATGCCATTTCTGGTTCACTGAAAACTACATTTCGACTTTTGATACACCTCTTGTGACCTGGTTATAGGCACCACAACCTATAAGTTTTGACTCCTTCAGAGTATCCCATGAACATGCATCTCAGAGCTCTAGGTTTGACCTCGTCTTGCCTAATGTGAGCATAGACTATACATCCAAATACTCTAAGTCTGTCGAGATTAGGTGGATGTCCCGACCAAACTTCTTCAGGAGTTTTCATCCCTAAGAAAATCGAGGGACATCTATTTATCAAATATGTTGTTTTCAAAGCAGCCTCAACCCAAAACACCTTCTTTAATCCATCACTAACTGTTGTACCCCAAAATTTGCCCTCTCTTTTCTCAAGGCATTTCTCACAAAGATTTTCAAAATCTCAAGTTTGCACAAGTACAAAGCAGACAAAAAGGGTGTGCAGATGCAGTTAACTATGTTAAATTCAAAATCTGATTCAAGCTATATGACTGATCGAAAGGAGTGGTGGGAAGATTTTGACAAGTCAAAGAAGAGCAAGCTTGCTTCGATTTACAAGCTTCGATTGGGAAGTGTTTTCCTTCGAAGAAACCTACTTCGATCCGTAAATAAGTGGCCTCCTACATGCTTGCTTCGATTCACAAAGCAGGGCCTCCTACAGGCTTGCTTCGATTCAGAAGGCAATGGACTCCTACAGGCTTGCTTCGATTCAGAAGGCAATGGCCTCCTACAGGATTGCTTCGATTCAGAAGGCAATGGCCTCCTACAGGCTTGCTTCGATTCAGAAGGCAATGGCCTCCTACAGGCTTGCTTCAATTCAGAAGGAAATGGCCTCATACAAGCTTGCTTCGATTCAGAAGGAAATGGCCTCCTACAGGCTTGCTTTGATTCAAAATTCAATGGCCTCCTACAGGTTTGCTTCGATTCAAAAGGTAATGGCCTCCTATAGGCTTACTTCAATTTAGAAGGCAATGGCCTCCTACATGTTTGCTTCGATTCACAAAGCAGTGGCCTCCTTCATCCAACTATAAATCCTTCGAGCAAGCTTGGTTGAAGAACATTGATCAAATATCATAACCTTATCCTCTAAATCTCACTTACCAGGTTATGTTACTTCCAAATCTTTACATAATCAGAGGCTTACACAAATTTGTGATACATTACACAAAGATTAGAAGCTTCATCCACTGGATTATACCATTTTTTTATGAAATGGCAAATAGCTACGTATCCTTTTTTCATAAAGATTACTTTAACCACAAAGTCATTTTTTTGAGCTCCCAACCTGATTTTATCTGAACACAAGCAGTGTCAAAAGCATAAGTCAAATCTCTTGCAAACATCAGGCCCCACTTGTACTTGAACTTGGGAACTATGAAAATCCATAAAACTTGATTCTTTCGTTTTCAACCAAACCATGGTTTGTTATCTTACAAATCTGGTTACTCCAACATCTCTAACCTTTTCTCTATAAATAGAGAGACCATTTGCAAATCAAGGGCCGAACTTTTGTTGTGTGGAAAAAAATCATCAAACACTCTCAAAATCTCAAAAAACTCAAAACCAAACACAAAACTTGGCATATCCTGACTTCACACCACAAAAATTTCAAATCCATTCATGCATTAGCCAACCTTTCGATTCTCTCCATATATCAGCCTTTCGATTCACCCCTTGCTTCATATACCAGCCTTGGAACACTCCCAAAGCCCTCAAAAAATCCAACTCAAGGAAGTTAGTGAGCCTTTCGATTCACTCCTAACTTCCATATACCAACCTTCGATTTAGTGACTTTCAAGATAAAGTATCAACTGGAATAGCTTTAGGGAGGTCGAAGCAGGCTTAACCCATCATTGAATCATTCCTGGAAGTCTTACAGAGCTGATTTGAATTTCACTTCAAGAGGTAAGTTTCTTTCAAAACTTAGAACCCTTCATTCAAACCTCATTTGTATATACTTTGTGAAATAAAAATGTAGATATCATGTCTAGGAAGCTGACCATGTTCATAGTTTCGATTGTCATTGCTTGCACATTAAAAATTTCAACTCTGACTAGTTAGGTTTTGATTTTGGTGCTGAACAAAATTCATTGCTAACCTTTGACCCATAACTTTCGAAAGTTACATGGTTAGATTTGTATTCAAATTTTAGGCAGTTTTTTTACATCTTTCGATTGGATTAAAAATGAAGCCTTTCGAAGCTCAAACAGTGGAGTCATGCATGCCCGCACTCGAAGGAATAAGATGAAGCCATGTTTAAACATCCAGAACTGAGTTCATTTTGTATTTTGTGCAAGCTGTATAACCAACGAATGAAACAGACCACCCAGCGGTAGAAACAACGCGCGCTAAAAGCCTTTCCATGTAGAAGGTCCTGGGTTCAAGCCCCATCGAGACCCTTTGTCATTTTTCCAGATTTCCTCATTTCTTTTTGTTTGCATGAAGCGTGCATGGGCCTCCATTGGCCGGGCCTTGGTATTTTTATGTTTCTGACCCCCTGTTTACTAACAAACAACTAGGCCCTGGGCCAAAACACAAAACTGTTTTCTACACAAAAACTATTTTAAACACAAAAACTATTTTCTACACAAAAACTGTTTTTAAACACAAAAAACTGTTTTCTACACAAAAATTGTTTTAAAACACAAAAACTGTTTTTTACACAAAAACACCAAAAATATATTTAAGTTAATTAGTTTATTTTATTTAAATTCTTACAATTAAAAAGACCAAAAACATTTTCCTATTTATTTTCTTTTCGTAACTTAATTAAATTTCCTTAACAAAAACAAAACAAATCTATTCCTTTTTCCATTTTGTCTTGTACATTATATTCCTTATACATTATTAAAGTTTCAATATTGTTGTAATAGATAATTAGGATTTAATTTCTTGCAATCCCCATTTGTAAATTTGTACACCCCATCCCTAAATGATGTAATAGTGTAGTAAATTTACTTTCCGTAATTTATCGCTTTTCATATAAAATGCTAGTAACTTAGGGTTTGTATGGAAAGATAAAATCAATCATTAGAAAATCCTAATTTCAAAAACAAAGGCATTTTGAAAAATATTTTCAAACTTACACCCATCACAAAGAACCTTTTCAAAAAAAGAATTTTTTATCTAGCAAGCAACTAAGAGCCCATAGATAACTATGGATGAAAAGGGTGCTAACACCTTCCCCCCGAACTCAAGAAAACATATCAAAGGTATTTCCTATTCTTTTCACCCTTTCCTTATTGTATAAAAGAAAAGTTGGTGGCTACTCTTGCTATCCGCAACAATTGCGATCAAACGCAAAACAACCAAGTAAGTTCTCCCACCGTATTACACTAACCAACATGCATCTAACTCTTTTAAAAATGGTTTGATTAAACATTTCAGCTAAACCATTTTTTTGGGGAGTACCTGCAATAGTTATGTGCCATGCAATACCAAACGCATCACAATAGCTATCAAACTCCTCATTGGAAAATTCAAGACCATTGTCTATTCTCAACCTCTAGACTTTCTTGCAAGTTTGGTTTTCGACCAGAGTCTTCCAACTTTTGAAGTTTTCAAAAGTTTCATTCTTAGCTTTCTGAATGAATACCCATAAATTTATAGAATAATCATCAACTATGGATAGAAAATACCTCACACCTGACTGTGAAGGACATCTTATAGGTCTCCAAAGATCAGCATGAATATAATCAAGGGATCCAAGTGTTATTTGTTTACCTTTGTTAAACTTCACCCTACAAGATTTACTAAATACACAAGGTTCACAAAACTTCAGCTTTTCGACCTTGTCACCACATAACAGATTTTTTCGAAAATTCGACCAGGCCTCTTTCATTGACATGTCCAAGTGTCTTGTGCCATAACTCACTCTTCGACACAGGTTTTGTGGACACCACATATGCTGAACCATTTACAACATTAGCCTCAAGGGTGTATAGGTCTTGCCAAGGTTGTCAAAATCGTAAGTCAACACAGACTCACAAAGGGTTCGTAAACTCAACTCGCAAACTCGTACGAGTCTATGAAAAATTTAAAATGACTTTCAAATAAAAAAGTATGTAGTTAAAAACTTAATGTACTAATTTCTTTTTAATTGGCTAGTGGCTACTACATAAAGCAAAAAAGTAATCATAAAATAAATATATACAAAGCTCTAGTGAAATCATCCCTAATAATATCATCACCATCACCTTCATTGGTATCTTGAGGTGCTTTAAAGCTCCAATGCAATCACAATATCTACAACCACCACCGCGACTGTAATTTAAAACTATGCCTCAGCTCAAAGTGTTCTAGCCTTATGTCAAAACAGATATTGAATTGATTGGTTTTTATGTCTCTATCATCAAGGGTGTCCACTCACCCTAACTTTCTTTACAACACTTGTACGCATGTTCCTTATATTTATCATTAATAATTAATTAATTAGTTAGTAAAAATTTGTAGCAAATTTTCATGTGAGCAATGCACAATTTCAAAATAGACTAAATTTTTTTCTGCATAAATCATAAATTTTCTAAACCATTTTGTCACGTGCTAATTGATACACGGTAATTGATATCAATGGACCTGATTGAAAAATGTTGTATCACATTTACTCAAGATAACATACAAGAGAACATCCAAGGAAGCATCAAAGTGAAACTTATAAGAAAATACTTACACAATGAAGGATAGGTTTACAACAACGAATGGGAACAAATCAAGAGGCATAACAAATGAGGCCAAGTCATTGATGAAGGGAGGAAGAAACTTTGTTGAAACAAGAGACTAGGAGTTAGACTTTTTAATTCTCGTGCAAGCAAAAAAATAAGGGTTTTTTTAATAAAATAAAATATTTTTGGGAATTTGGGCCTTTTTTGAGTAAAAAAACAAAATTCAGGAAAATTTATAGAATCATAAACTCACCATAGACTCGTGAGTCTATATGAGTTTGTGTGAGTCTACCCAAGCCTACTCGAGTCTATAAAAAATTATATGTGCAAGTCTACTCATTTTTGCTTTTTAGACTCGTAAACTCGTACGAGTTTACGAGTCTACTAGCGAGTTTGACAACCATAAGACTTTTCTTTTGATGACTCTCAAGACTTCCTTCGACCCTTTCAATACCCTTAGTATACCTTGATCTCCTTTGAAAACATATCCTTTTGTGTCAAGTTCACCAAGAGAAATCAAATTTCTCTTCAGATCAGACACATACTACCCGTCAATAATCTTATTGACTTGTCATGAGCTTGAATCTCACATATCCAATACCTACAATCTTAAAAGCTTTGTTGTTTCCTATCAACATTGACCCACCATATTGATCACATAATTCTTCAAACAAATCTTTGTTTAGATTCATGTGCCAAGTGCAACCTGAATCCATGCTAACAAATCTATCATTATCGACCATTGCATGCTAGAACATAATTCTGAAGATGCACGAAACACAAGAAGGGGGGGGGGGGGGTTGAATTGGGTTTCTCAAAATAAAAATTCTCTAAAATTAAACACCAACACTTAACAGTAGAATAAAAATAAATGAACACAATTATTTTTATCCTGGTTCACTGTTAACAAAGTTAATCCAGTCCACCCGCCAAGGTGATTCCGCCTTCTCGATAAAGACTTAATCCCCTATAACCAACCTGATTACAGAACCACAACAAGACTAACTGTCACTATTGTAAACAAGAAAGACCAAATGTCAATATCTTCTTAAGAATCCTGACTAAATCTCTAGTCTCTCAAAGAACAACATCTCAAAGACAAAATATCAATGACTTCTTGAGAATCCTAACTAAGTCCCTAGTCTCTCAAGGAACAACACCTCAAAGACAAACTGTGAATGAACTCTTGAGTATATAGACTAACACTTAGTCACTAAAGGAACAATTAACTCACCATTGAATACGATTTTTTGTGTTTACAAGATTGCTTCTCAAAAGCAGATTACACAAGATTGAAGTACAAATAATAACACAAAAGTGTTAAGAAAGTTAACAAACAAAAGTTCCTTGCTAGCAAGTTTTTATACCCCAAAATTTTCCCTCCAAATTTTGAAGACAATTGATTCAAGACACCTTCTCATACTCCTAGGGTTCTCAATTTCTCAAGAATACTCAAGGGTTTGAGCATACAAGCACCTCTCCTAAGCAATTGACCTTCAACTAGGTTTTGTGTTTCTCAAAGAAAATTGAGCTTCTAATTCCTCAAGTGATTTTCATGGTTCCTCATATGCTTTAAATAATCCTCATGTCAAGTCTCAAGCCTTACATCACAAGTTTTCTTAGTCAATTGCTCAAATGATTAAAAATCATTTGTATTAGATAAAAAGTCAAATATGGTCAACATATAGTCAAACTTCAAGATTTTCGGTCAACATCAATTTTTTGAACTCACATTCATCATTTTATCAAGGGTTGATCATGATTCATCAAGATTGACTCGAGATTGCTCAAAAGTCAAAAGTTGCTAAATTAGGGTTTTGTGGACTTTTCTTAAGGAGAAGTCAATTGAACTTTGACAAAGCACGACTTTTACATACTTCATTAGAAAATTCTCAACCAAAGCCATTTTTTATGGAATTTCAATTCTCTACAACTTTGTCTCTTTAAGCTCAAGTCCAAAAATGCTTCATTTGAGAGATATGAGTCAAAACATTATAGGTCCTTTTGAAAGTCAACAAAAAGACATTGTTTGTCAAAGCAATTTAAAAAATGATAAAGACTTAAAATGAAAAAAATACCAACATGATATTTGTAGTAGATATCTTGAGCCTTTCAAAAAGTCCAAGATCACATTAATATGATAAAATTTGAGAGAGTTATGAATGATGCAAGTTGAGAAATTTTGAGAAAATATATGAAGTCCACTTTGAGAAAAAATGCACTTTTGGGCTAATGAGCCTAAGTTTTTAGTTTCAAACGTGTTCATGACATGTTTAAGAACCCATAAGTCCATTCATGTATTATCTTTTATTTTTATTTCATTTATTTTGATTTTTATTCCTTTAAAAGAAAAATAAATCAAATAAAATAGCAAATGATGGACCAAGACACGTGGACTTTTGTTTTGGATCATTTGGAAGCCCAAGATCACATATCCAACTTTCCAAAATCGTGTTACCTCAATACGGAAAGATAATTTCATTTGTTTTGGAAGGTTTTTAATTTGTTTTGGCAAAAATCTTCAAATTTGGAAGCTTGAAAACATGTTTTATCATGTTTGATTCACACTTAACTCTTCATGATTGCCATTCATTTGTGTTGACTTAATATGATGCTTATAAATAGAAGACATCATCAGTGAAGAGAAGACACGCATAGGTTGCTAAAACATTAAGGTTCCAAATTCACAAAATTCCAAGAAAAGTGCAAAATTCATATTCCAAATTCCAGCCTGTTTCAATCCAAACCAAGGATTGAATCATCCTCCTGAAGTTCCCAGGAACTCATCAAAGCCAAGAAGCATTCCATTCCACGTCCAAAACACCACGCTCAAGCCCATCGGTTTGGTGATGGCCTAGTGGTAAAGAACTAAGAGTGTGATGAGAAAGGGTGGGGGTTCGAACCCCAGCGATGCCAAACCCTTTTTTTTGCTTTATTTTCTTCTTTTTCCTTTTTTTATTATTTATTTGTTATTAATTAACTTTATTTTTTTAATTAAAATAAAAAATCAGAAAAAACTTATAAAAAAAAAATAGGTCTAGTCTTTTTTTATCAATTAATTTAATTAATTTAGAATTAGGTTTTTTTTTGCAATTAAATTAATTAATTTACAATTAATCGGATATTAGTTTTCTTTTTATTATTAACATACACAAAATTTTGTTTTCTAATATTTTAGATTTTAGGACTTTAAGAAATAATCTTTCTTACATTTTTATTCATTTTTGCGTTTAAATTCCTAGAAACAATTGTATAGGTCACACGTTTTTTTTTTTGTAATAAACTAGTTTAAATTTCCACACAATTTCTTTATCATGTAACTGTATCAAAGCCCTGTAATAGTTGTAGGTCTCGCATTTTATTTTTTCCGCACTTATACTTTATTCCTTGTATATATATATATATATATATATATATATATATATATATATATATATATATATATATATATATATATATATATATATATATATATATATATATATATATATATATATATATATATATATATATATATATATATATATATATATATATATATATATATATATATATATATATATATATATATATATATATATATATATATATATATATATATATATATATATATATATATATATATATATATAACTGTGTAGTAATAGGCTTGTATGGCAAGATAAAATTAATCGGTAGATAACCTTAAATAATTCCAAGACAACATAACTGTAACTGAGCACACTTTTCACACTTTGAACCTCTAGGATAATCTCTCTTCGTTGCCTTTAGATAAATGGTCATGTCCCTTGAAAGTAAGGGTACTTTAGCAAAGGCCCTCGATTAAATCATCATGGTCCCTTCTAATAAAGATCACAGTCCCGCGATGTCCCTCGAGTCACCTACGAAAAGATGATCTAGTCCCTTATTGCCTATGAATAACATGATGATAGTCCCTTCGAATTGCTAAAGTATCCTTACGTGTTGCTTTCAATGACCATTCGATGACCCTTCGCCTTTTCCTTCACATCCAATAGATAGGGCTACCTACCAACTAATGGTACGGATAACACTATCTCTAAAGGAGAAGGAAAAGAATAAGAACGACCTTGAGTGGGTAAGGAACTTTAAATCTCTTGCTCACAACTCTTTTTTCTAAAAAAAATAAACACTTTACACATCACCTTTTCAAAACAAATATTTTCAAACGCTTTGTACGCGTTCTTGAGGACTGATACAAGAATCATTACAAAGTTAGCCATACTTTGGCTTTTCAAATATATTTTCAAATCACACACACACAAAGCAATTTTTTTCAAAGTGAGCTAAGCAACTAAGAGCCCTTAGATAACTACGGATGAAAAGGGTGCTAACATATTCCCTTTTGATAACTTACTCCCCCGAACTCAAAATCTATCAAGGTCTTTCCTATTCTTTTCAGCCTTTCCTTATATTGGATAAAAGAAAAATTGGTGGTGACTCTAACTATCTGCATATTTTGGATAAAACCCAAAAAAAGTCAGTTCTCTCACCGTATTACAGAACTGGCGACTCAGCTGGGGATCATTTTTAAAAGAGGGGTTACCTTAAGAGTTTTAGATCACTTTACTTGCTTAAATTGTGTGCTTTGTCTGCTTTAACTTTAAGGGCTTTCTTGGGTTTATTATTTGAAAGGTCCTACACTTAAATCTAGGGATGCCTTAGGTAAATAGAAATAGATCATAAAGACTGTACGACGTAGACCGATATGGTTAATATGATGTCTACAGTAAGTGTGACACTTTGGTTTGTATTGATGTTCTTTGAGTCAATCAAGGATAACATTAGGCTTCCGTGTGGTGTCGTTAACACTAGTTTGCTTTTATAACCTTAATTGACCCATCTTAGCCATTATAAATTAATGAGATAGTCGACTTTGGTGTAGTCCAAAGTTGGTTGATACTCAAAGCTACGCTCATTGAGATTCGACTCTCGGGATGTTTTGGTGGCAAATCAGTTGCCGTACTAAAATAAGGCCTGCGAGAAAGATCAGTGATATAAAATTCCTAGAGCCCGATTACTAATTTAGGACAAGTTAAGCCAACTTAACTTCAATAGAGAAGGGTACTTACCTATGGAACTCATGCAAGCCTTTAAACCTAAGGCTTTTGTGTTATTTGTTTGTGTTTTCTACTTGTTTAAAACATGAACATAACATCATGACATCATAACATCATGAAATGGCATTCTTACTAACCATTTCAACGATCTTAGGGACCTTTGGTGTAGGATTATCATAAGCCAAATTGCTAGCAAGGGGCAAGAGGATGTATTTTCCTCTAACCAGATGCCGTCAAGATCAAAGTGCATTTTCTTAATTCAGAAGCTATGACCCACTTGATATGGTGAACTTGATTCTTATAGAAGGATGTTCAAAGATGAAAACTCAAAGTTCTTCAGACAAAGCTACAACTAAATTCAATTTCTCATGTTTCAAAATAGATTCCCTAAAGATCCTTGAAAACATTGCATACGCATCTACATACCATGTCATTGTATATCAGGTTTCCAAGACAGGTCTCTCATTTCCTTGTTGTTTATTTCAGCAGAAATGACTCTCGAACAAATAGTGAAAGATCTCTAGGCTCATAATGCTCAGTTCTAAGAGATGTTCCTAAGCTTAGCCAAGGGGAAGGAAGAAATGAAGTCACTCATCACCAAAGAGAAGAAGAAAAAGATACAGAAACCATCCGACATCCTTAACATGGAAAGAAGGTCCAGGGGTCCATTCAAGCGAGTTCAAGATCCCGATACTCCATTAGATGAAGATGACGAACAAGATAAAGACGATAAGAATGGTGAAACTGAAAAAAGCAACCATGGTCCTGTTAAATACTCTGATGAAGAGGAAGAAGATTATTTGAATGAACAATTTCCCACTGCTGATAAAAAATACAAGCAGCTAGAAGATCGTCTAAATACTATGGATAACCAGGAAGTGCCTGGGTTATATTTTGAGGATTTGGGTTTAGTCTCAGGAGTCGTCATTGCTCCCAACTTCAAAACTCCTACATTTTCTAAGTATGGAGGTGTTTCTTGCCCAAAGCTGCATTTGAGGTCATATGTTCGGAAAATCCAACCACACATTGCTGACAAGAAATTTTAGGTTCATTTCTTCCAAGAGAGCCTGTTTGGAACACAGTTGGAATGGTTCTATCAACTAGAAGGGACCAATATTCATACATGGGAAAATTTGGTTGCCGCTTTCTACAAGCAGTACCAGTATAATGCTGATGCCGCACCAACTCATATGCAATTGTAGAGTATGTCCATGGGCTCTAATGGAAGCTTGATAGAGTACACTAAAAAATAGAGAGATCTCGCAGGCAGGGTTCAACCTCCTTTAGCTGACAGAGAATTGGTTGACATGTTCAATGAACTGATATTGACAGGGGAACATCTTGAGAATGGAATCAAAAGTGGTAAAATCCAGGTGCTTACCTCTTCCGATACTCAGAAGAAGCCATACAACAGGAAGAAAGAGTCCAATACTTTATACGGCCATAAGGGTCGTAATAAGAGAGACCATAACCAATCTGTGGAGGAAGTACTGATCTCTAATTCTGCACCAGTGCAAAAACAACAATAGGGTAATCAGCGTAAGCAGGATACACCCAAAAGAAAATTTACCAAAATCAACATATCATTGGCTCAAGCGTTGCAACACATGTTGAAGGAAAAGTTGATTACGTTGAAGGATCCTCCTCGGAATCCCAATACTTCCGCTCCTAGCTATCATCCTAATGCAAGTTGTGCATACCATTCTAATAGTCCTGGACATGGTACGAATGGTTATTGGGCGTTGAAGAACAAGATTCAAGATATGATTTATACTAAAGAGATTGAGTTTGACTCTCCTGAGACTCCTAATGTGATCACTGCTCCCATGCCAAATCAAGACTAAGATTGTGAGCATCCAGTTCATTTAAATTTTTAGTTGTAATTTCTTTTGTTTGTTCAAACACTTATCTTTATGTCAAACTTTGTTTTCTTTCCATTAATGCATTGGATATATTTGTCTTAAATTAATCCATTCGTTTTCACTATATTTAAACTTTGCTTTTTTACTTTCTTTTTGTGATATTCAACTCTCGTTAAAAGCTATAAGCCTTTAGAGGGAGGATGACAAAAATGATACCATAATCTCATATATTATGGTTTTGAATAGACCTTGCTGACGATGTACATGCGTTGTTTCAATTCCTAAACAACGGAGATATAAGGAAGTTAATCCCTAGTCAATCCCTTTGAGCCTAATAAGTAAGAGTTTTATTTTTCATGCAAATTGAAACCTTTAATCATAACATGGGGTCAGGTAGTTTCTCAGTTAATTCAATTATGCATTCAATCACAAGCTTTTCCTTCATACACAATAGATAATATCGAAGAAATCCTTTCAAATCAAAAGTCAGTGATGGTTCCCCGTAATCATTAAGTTGGGCAGTCATTATCTTTCAAAAGAAAAGCCCTCTAAGTCAAAACCTATGAAGGAGACTTAGGAAAAAAACTAGGGCATCCCGCTGATTGTAATCTCAAACAAAACAGTTCAGGCATAAGTTAGGGATAATAAAGTAAAAAAGAGGTTGCTACAAATCCTCAATAAAATAAAGATGTTACAAGAAAAAATGACTTCCTTCTCAAATAAACTTTTGGTTTCTGAACCATCACCAAGTTTCAGTGCTATAATTTCAAACATTGGAACCTAAATGCATAATTAACTGAGTATAGGACTGAAGGACATCATGGAGAATGAGTTGGGTAAAAATAAACTTTGAGCCTTTATCATTTGTTTCTTAAACTGTGAACCAAGCCACCTTACAACCCTTCAAAGTCCTAACTAAAGCATGGGTTAGTTCGAAAACAAGTTGTTACAAAAAGGTATCCTGATTTCTGCAAGGCTTACTATAAATCCTAAGTTGATATCACATTCTTAAAAATTTTGTTTTACTAAAAAATTGATTTTTTAAACTTCAAGACAGACATAAGCTTTGTATTTTAATACCACTGTTTGCATATGACTAAGTGTTTGACAGCCGAGAAATTCGAATGACGGATATTCAATGAATGAAAATCCTCCCAATGAATAGAATTACTTCAGATGATGGGTCAAAGAGAAATACACTTCCAGTAACAGGCCCTTCATGGACACAATTGGTTATAAATCAAGGAGGCATGACATGTTATTGTCCAACTCATCTGTGGCTGTCAAGTCAAGATTCAAAGAATCTCTCAAAAGTGATGAATAACCAGGGGAAGATCTCCATCCGAATCACTTGGGGAATCTTACATTGATCATGAGTTTCAGAAAAATCCACTATGAAAATTGAATCTTTGGTATCACTGAATTGCTCGTCTACGTCAGCAGTATCAGATGATGTCATTCTGTCATGACAGTTATACTGAGGAAGGTCAAGACTATCAGAAACCTGGTAATCAATGGTTGATCAATAACTTCAAACATCGGGTGCACCAAACTAATCCTAGGGGAAAATTGACTCCCGCATACGAAGGGCCACGTATGATCAAAAAAATATTTTCTGGTAGTGCTACAACACTTACTACCATATACAGTGAAAATTCCCCGCGCCCTGTGAACACAGACATAGTAAAAAATACTATGCATGAAAAAGAGACCCGCTAGGTTGATTTTCCTAGGAAAAAATAAGGGCACCCCGACGAACCAAAAGGATTCGAGAAAAAAATAAGGATATATAAATAAAATTGTACACCCGGAAAGTCGAAAACCCGAGAAGGCGGCTTGGGCTAAAAAGGGTATCCCGGTGGACTGAAAATCTGAAAAGATAGTCCAAGCAAAGGTTAGGGATCAAAGTGTACGACTATGTCCCGTTATCTCATCACTTGTTTATCACCCTGATCAGAATTTACTAAAGACTCTTGGAGTTGGGAAAATGTTCAAGTCATCCACAAATCCCCACAGAGCAATCTCCATAGAATTATCTCTACAAAGCTATCTTCACAAGCTCATCCCTAACAAAGATATATTCCCCAACAAGTCTAATATGCCCTCAGACAGTAATTGGGGCATCTTTCATCAGTTCACCTCCATATCCCTGATGGATAGCTTAACATGACCATCTTCCCCAATTGGTCCCCTAGCATATAAGAAGGTTTGATCATTTCCCCAACATCTTGCAGAAACTTCCTTAGCACAGCCTATGAGATTCCAATGCCCATCAGAGTTATTTTCCTCGACATAGTTTACATGAATTTAATTCCTCAACGGAGTTTATTACTCCAACACTGTAAATCCCTAACAAAATTCTCTTCTCCAGCAGGGTTTAATCAAAGTTGTTATCCCCAGAAGAGTTGCTACGATATCTAAAACCTGGACAGATAGCACACCGGGGGAATATCCATCTCTTTAATCTCCAATCAGGATACGTAAGAATCAAATCCTTCAACAAAAATAACGGAGAACGACCAACTCTCCTTGAATGCTTCTATCCTCAAGCAGAAGTCGAAGATCCCCAACGAAATATCCTCAAACAAAAAGCAGGAATCCCCAACAAAATTGTTCCCAACATAAATTAAAGAATCACTTTCTTCATCCCCAACAACAGTCCGATATTTATTTTCCTAGCTAGACATTGTTACAAGGAGCTACCGATACGCTTCAACGACATATTGCATCCATACATTATTTCACAATACATCCTATCATATGCACACCGAAACACATATGACAATATCATTTATTTTTATAGCATCATTACGTAATGCATTACATACATCATGACATTACATAAAGCTAATTTTGTCTTTTCAGGAAAAGTTCACAATATATACGAATATCATCAACAATTTCTGAATAGGTTAGAGATTAATTCCCGAAACAGGATGAGGCAACTATCTATATGACCAGGCGATATAAATTCCCAAAATAGGACAGGTTTACCAACAAAAATGCAGGTCGCAGATTAATTCCCGAAACAGGACGGGGCAACTATCTATATGACTAGGCATTATGAATTCCCGAAAGAGGACGAGTTTACCAATAAAAAATAGGTCGCAGATTAATTCCCAAAACAGGACGCAAAAACTATCTATATGACCAGGCGGTATGAATTCCTAAAATAGGACGGGGTTACCAACAAAAAAACAGGTCGCGGGTTAATTCTCGAAACAGGATGGGGCAACTATCTATATGGCCAGGCGATATGAATTCCCGAAACAGAACGGGTTTACCAAAAAAAAATAGGTCGCGAATTAATTCCCGAAACAAGACGGGGCCACTATCTATATGACCAGGCGGTATGAATTCCAGAAACAGGACGGGGAAACTATCTATATGACTAGGAGGTGTGAATTCCAAAAACAAGACGGGTTTTTACCAATAAAAAAATAGGTCAGAGATTAATTCCGGAAACAGGACAGGGCAACTATCTATATGACCAAGCGATATGAATTCCTAAAATAGGATGAATTTACCAACAAAAAACAGATCGCAGATTAATTCCTGAAACAGGACGGAGCAACTATCAGTATGACCAAGCAGTATGAATTCCTGAAACAGGACGAGTTTACCAACAAAAAAACAGGTCAGAGATTAATTCCTGAAACAGGACGGGGCAACTATCTATATGACTAGGCGATATGAATTCCCGAAACAGGATGAGTTTACCAATGAAAAATAGATTATAGATCAATTCCCGAAATAGGATGGGGAGACTATATGCATGACCAAATGATTTCCTTCAGAGACTGAATTCTGACGAGCACCCCCTAAAGACTGAATTTTGGAAAGCATTTCCTTCAGAGGTTTATTCTGAAAAGCATCTCCTTCAGGGCCTTCGTTCTGAAAACGATTCTCCTCCAGAGGTTTATTCTAAAAAGAATTCCCCCAGAGACTGGATTCTGACAAGAATTTCCTTCAGAGGTTTATTCTGAAAAGCATCTTCTTCAGGGCTTCATTCTAAAAAGCATCTCCTTCAGAAGTTTATTCTGGAAAGCATTCCCCCCATAGACTGAATTCTAGTGAGTATTTTCCTTCTGAAAAGCATTCTTCAGATACAATCAAGCATATACTCATTATGATACTCCAATCAACAGTTACTTTGGATGACATCTGTAAGCCTATCTCTGACGACACTATATCACCTCTCCGAATGGAATCTTTAAGCCCATTCAAAAAGTATAATTAACTAACAGTGTCACTTCGTGCACATGTGAGTGCAAATTTCTGGGCACTTAAGTGTTCAATCCTCTTCCACCTTCAGATCACGAATGGCGGACATGCAAATATAACTCTTCATGTTTAAGAAGATTGGACAGGGGCAGCTGTTGTACCCCAAAATTTACCCTCCCATTTTTGAAGATAATTAATTCAAGACACCTCTTCATGCTCCTAGGGTTCTCAATTGCTCAAGAATACTCAAGGGTTTGAGCATATAAGCACATTTCCTAAGCAATTGACCTACAACTAGGTTTTGTGTTTCTCAAAGAAAATTGAGCTTCTAATGCCTCAAGTGAGTTTCATGGTTCCTCATATGCTTCAAAGAATCCTCATGTCAAGATTGGCTCAAAAGTCAAAAGTTGCTAAATTAGGGTTTCGTGGACTTTTCTTAAGGAGAAGTAAACTGAACTTTGACCAAGCACAACTTTCACATGCTTTATTGGAAAATTCTCAACCAAAGCCCATTTTGATGGAAATTCAATTCTCTACAACTTTGTCTCTCTAAATTCCAAATTCCAAATTCCAGCCTGTTTCAATCCAAACCAAGGATTGGATCATCCTCCTGAAGTTCCCAGGAACTCATCCAAGCCAAGAAGCATTCCATTCCACGTCCAAAACACCACCCTCAAGCCCACCGATTCGGTGATGGCCTAGTGGTAAAGAACTAAGAGTGCGATGAGAAGGGAGGGGGTTCGAACCCCAACAATGCCAAACCCTTTTTTTTTGCTTTATTTTCTTCTTTTTCATTTTTTTTTATTTATTTGTTATTAATTAACTTTCTTTTTTTAATTAAAATAAAAAATAATAAAAAAAATCAGAAAAACTTATAAAATAAAAAAAATTAGATTTAGCCTTTTTTTTCTTATCAATTAATTTAATTAATTTAGAATTAGGTTTTTTTTTGTAATTAAATTAATTAATATATAATTAATTGGACATTAGTTTTCTTTTTACTATTAACATACACAAAAATTTTTTTTCTAATATTTTAGATTTTAGGACTTTAAAAAATAATCTTTCTTACATTTTTATTCATTTTTGCGTTTAACTTCCTAGAAACAATTTTATAGGTCGGACATTTTTTTGTAATAACCTAGTTTAAATTTCCGCACATTTTCTTTATCATATAAGTGTACCAAAGCCTTGTAATAGTTGTAGGCCTCATATTTTATTTTTCTGCACTTATACTTTATGCCTTGTATATATATAACTGTATAGTAATAGGCTTGTGTAAGTGTTTGTTGGTAGCAAGGTAAAACACTGACTTGATAATGTTTTGCTCAATGCCTTGACATTTGAAGTAAACTGTTTTTGAATGATGTCAAATAAGATGTCTTCACATCTTCCTCCTAATCTGAACGTAACTTAATATTTGTTTCCAATATTCTGTTTCATGTTTTTATGTGCGCTATTATTCAGGATTTGTGACCCATAGCTTGCGCAAAATATGGAGTAATATTTTTCGATCTGTATTATCTTTATGGATTATATCTTGGTCTGTTTTCATGGAAATATTCAAGGGATTGAAATATTTATTTTTCAGCCCAAGCCCACTGTTGCGCCTTTATAAGGACTTTCATCTTTATTCATTTGACTGCAACTTTTGAAGAAGAATATATTCTTTTTGTTTTATAAGTCTAAGTCTTTTTAATTGTAATACACTATAAGTATTGGTTTAATACTTGAGTTGTAATTTGAGTTGTTAATTGTGGATTATTTATAAGCTTTTAAGTATTGAATGATTGAAGTCTTTAAAACTTAATATTTCTGCTGTTCTTCACTGTTAATGATTGAAGGATTTTAGGAAGGCCTCATACCTAGGTGTGTCTTAGGTAGAAGTATAGTACGGGTAGTGATTAAGTGATTAGATCGTAAACTGGTTGTTTACTGAGGGTCTATCAATTGATACTATTTAGTGGACTTGTACCTGGGTTGGTAGCCCCCAGAGTAGGTGTTTTTGTACACCAAACTGGGTTAACAATCCCTTGTGTTTTTACTACTTTCAATATTGTTGCATTTTATATTATCCTCAGATATTTATGTTCTGACATCTCCTTCGACATCACATATCTGATACCAGAATTTCAATTGGTATTAGAGCATGCATCCTGCTCTATATGTGGGTGAGATCTATGGAAGATACTTTATGGTACTATGGACAAGGAAGGAGGATTTATGAGCAGACCACCCATTCTGGATGGAAGCAATTATGACTATTGGAAACCACGTATGGTGGCCTTTCTAAAGTCTTTGGACAACAGGGCTTGGAAAGCTATCTTAAAAGGATGGAAACACCCTGTCAAATTGGAAGAAAATTGAGAATCTACTTCTGATTTAAAGGTAGAAGAAGATTGGTCTAAAGAAGAGGATGAAATTGCTCTTGGAAATTCTAAAGCCTTGAATGGTATATTAAATCGAATCGACAAGAACATTTTTAGATTAGTGAACAAATGTGAAGTAGCTAAGGATGCCTGGGGGATTCTTTAATCTACCCATAAAGGCACATCCAAAGTGAAGATGTCAAGACTTCAGTTGCTCACCACCAGATTTGAAAATCTGAGAATGAAGGATGATGAAAGCATTAATGACTTCCATATGAACATCCTTGAGATTGCTAATGCTGCCAGTGCTTTAGGAGAAAAAATTCCAGAAGACAAATTGGTGAGAAAGATGCTCAGGTCTCTTCCCAAGAGATTTGATATGAAAGTGACTACCATAGAAGAAACACAAGACATTGACAAGATGAAAGTGGATGAACTTGTTGGATCACTTCAAATATTTGAATTAAGCATCAATGAAAGATCTGAAAAGAAGAACAAAAGCATAGCTTTTGTAACCAATACTGAAGATGAAGAGGAGGACTATGATCTGGATACAGATGAAGGAATATCTAATGCCTTAGTTATGCTCGGAAGACAGTTTAACAAAGTGATAAAAAGGATGGATAGGAATCCAAGATCAAATACCAAGAACATCTCATATAACATCCTTAAGTCAAATGAGTTTGGAAGAAAAAGGGTTGAAGAAAAATCAACTCAAGGGAAGGGAATACAATGTCATGGATGTGAAGGTTTTGGTCACATTAGAGTTGAATGTCCTACATATCTTAAGAAACAGAAGAAGAATCTATCTGTTACTTGGTCTGAAGAGGATTCTGAGAGTGATCTTGAAGAGAAATATGCAAAGTATGTTAAAGCATTGACAGGAAAATATGTGTCTGATGAAGATTCTAGTGATGGTGAACTAACTTTTGATGAGATAGCTGTCTCGTATAAATAATTGTGTCTCAGAAGTGCAGAAGTTTGCCTAGAAGGGGAGAAACAAAAAGCACTCATAACCCAACTGAAGGCAGAAAGGAAATAGAATTTGAAAACTATTTCTAATCTGGAAATTGAAGTGACTTCTCTGAATTCAAATCTTGATAGAGTGGTCAAATCTTTCAAGATGCTGAATAATGGGTCTGACACATTAGATGAAACTCTTCATGTGGGGAGAGTGACAGGAGACTGTCGTACCCCAAATTTGTCCTACCTCGATGATTTTATTTTTCGAGATTGAAATAGAAGAAATATTTAATTAAAGATGGTACAACAGTATCCGATGGCCTATCTTTATCCAAGACTAGGGGGTGTATTTTAATGGGGATTTCTAAATCAGAAATACTCATAAATCTGTTCATGAGGCATGTTGGCCGATGGCCCATGCAATTCGAAAATACATCCGAGTAATTAATAAATTATTAGTTTATTAAAACTACTTAGGTTCAATTTTCCGTTAAGTATCTAATCCCATTTACATTTAGGTGCTATTTGCTGTAAGGGGAAGTGAGACTGCAACAAACTGGCCCATTAAGGTTTTAATAAAACTAATGCATTTGTAGTTTTGTGTTATTACTGGTTTAAAAAGAAAAGAGGAATTATTGTTAAAGCTTGTGTTATTGTAAAAGAGGTGATAAATTATTTTTATGATAAAAGCGTGCTGCTAAACCTTTTATTCAATATGGTATTGTTTCCATCACATTAGTTTAGGAGTTTGCTGTTTTGGAAAAAGGATCCGTTTGGATCATTTTTTTGGGGCCCAATCCAAAGGGCAGTGAAAAGAAAAAAACAGGTGTTTGAAATTGCTGGACTAAAAACGCAAGGCCCAAGGGTTATTAAAAAACTATTTTTTTTGTTTCAAAAGAATAATAGTAAGGATGTAACGTTTCTTAAATTATTATTTCTAAAATTTTGTTTAGTTATTAAAAAAAAGAAAGAGGAAAGCATTGGGCTGAATTAATAATTTTTGCAAAGCCCAAATGTCCAAAAAAACATTAACTGTACCGATCACATCCAAATTAACGCACATTTCTTGCACTAACAATTACTGTGGAGATTCATACTTAATCAAATCCAGAAAATCATAAAATCAAATCTTCAAATAAATCCAGAAATTAACATTCAACCAAATCAATATTTATACAATCAGATTCGCAAGATATGGAAATTACAGCAATTCAATCAATCAACAAAGAACTCAACCCCTAATTTCTATCTAAATCTCCCTAAATCTAAATAACTGCAATAAAAAACCCTAAGCCTATAAATGCTAACAAAAACTAACAGTAAGGGGGGATTTTGATATAGAAACAGGGAGAAAGATGAACAAGAATAAGGATCAATATACAAAGAAAAGGAGAAGAAGCTTGAATCTGAAAGGAAAATTGAAACCACGAGAAGAATACACACAAATTGTTGAAGAAGACACAAAAAGGGACAATTAGGGTTTCAATATCTAAAACCCTAATCGTTGTTGATCAGCCGCCGTTTCTCCGATCGCTCTGCCGACCTCACTCCACTGTTACCTACCAAAAGCACAAAGAAGAAGGTCAGAAGAAGGGTTAGCGAATCAGACACGCTTAAAGAAATCAGAAAGCTCATTGCAAAAAGGGTAAAGTGTCATAGCTTTTTGTTTTGTTGATTGATTAAGGGTTGTGGGTTGGTAAACGGTGGGGTTTAGATCTTTAGCGCCGCCGTGGTGATTTAATGCGAGGGGAAGAGGATGGTGATGTAAGGGTAGAGAAAGAAAAGGGTAGGGTTTGATGAGGCGAGAGAGGAAGACGAAAGTGTGGTTGTTGTAAAACAAAAAAGATGAAAAAAATGAATAAAAACAATAGTGTAACCCGTTAAGATCCCATGCGATGCGCCCATAGTAACTAATATGCTCCCTCGAGCTTACCCGCTTGATGTTGATCAGACGGCCATCTGGCCAAGTCTGCACTGCATCCGCGTACACCCGCACCACACACAATCTCTCAACCCTTTCTCCAAACTCGTTGGGCCTGAGCCCAACTGATCTTCACACACCCCCTTGCGAGTGATTACTAAACCACAAAACACTTAGCACCCCCCCCTGTCTAGCAAATGTAATAGGCTTAGCCCAGCCTCCTAAAGGCACCCCCCTGTTTTACTTGCCAATTAGAACTTGCACCCCCCTGAGTCTAATTAATTTCATTTATATATTTTTTATAATAATTTAATTATCATTTTTATTTTATAAATATGTATGTATTATTTAGTTATAATAATAATTATTATTATCAAATAATGAATTTATTATTATTATTATTATACTTTTATATTATTATTTATTGCTATGATTACTTAACTTTTACTATTATTATCATTGTTATTATAATGATTTTTATAATTATTATTATTCTTATCTTTTATTTATTATTATATTATCAAATAAATTATTTTCATACTTAAATTGCATATATTATTTTATATATTATTTGCATTAAATCTTTTCTAATCATGCATTAATCAAGATCTTCGCAAATAATACGATTAAAAATTATTCAACAAATCTTAAAACTATTTTTGCAATAAACTAAGCTAATCAACTGTCTTTTTGCAAAAGGGTTTCAAGCTAGTTTTGACTTACCACGCTCTCAGTCAAAATCTCCGTAATCACTACTCCCGACTGAGTGCGAAGTGATTCAAAATATGTTTGCAAACCCCTAAAAAACACCAACCCATACGAACTACGAATTGAGACTCTGATTCCTCATAAGAGGATACGTAGGCATACGATCTAAAATTGTGGCGAGTATTTCTAATTAAAACTTAAAATCTAGTTTACCTCAAACCTAAACCTAGTGTCTAATATCCTTGTGAACAAGGTGGACGAAAGGTGCCTAACACCTTCCTTTCGTCTAATTGAGTTTGAAACCTAGAATCTCTGTCTGCGAATTAGGGTTTTCTGTTAGATTCCCTTCTCTAGGATAAAAACTAATAATGGCGACTCTTGATTTAAAAACCAGTTGCTACAGCTGGCGACTCTGCTGGGGACTCTCATTAACCCTAGGTTTTAGGTCTCTTTCGGGTTTTTATTTATATTTATTTATTTGCATTAATTTATGTATTGGATTTTTTTTATTTTTTGTCTATTTTTATTTATTATTATATATTTACTATGTGGCAGGTTTTATCTCAAAAAAATATTTTCGATAACCCTTACAAAGAAGGTTCGTTAATTAGCTTACGGGGTATATCATCCCTACGAGTTTATGTGACGACTTCGCCTAAAGTCGGTGAACTTTCGAAAAAGGAATACTTATCGAGAGATATCCTCTTGACGAGTAGGACTTTGGAAGGTCACCCATGACTCTTTGTAACGAACTTAACCCAAATATCTCATGACGAGATCTTTCACGACTTTGAGACGAAAGTCTCAGTCCGTAAAGAGGCTCCACCTAAGGGAGGCCCTTGTGCCTTTCCCCTCTGGTGTTATTCATGACACCCTTAAGGAAGCCACCTTTTGGGGAGGGTAGATCAACTGTAGGTCAAGACTAAGGAACCTACCTTATAAGGGTACTTATTACAAAAATCCCGTCACTCAACCTTACACCCACGCATTCATAAATTTCATGTATTCGTCATGCATTTCATATATTTGTCACCTTACATATGTCTTATTCACAAGGGGTATAAAAGATAATAAAATCAAGATCTCGGTGACTGTCTCTTAAAATGGATACCGAAGGAAACAACTTTCCTGCGTCAAAACGCCAAACATGTCTGAAATCAAAGCCATCAAAGGGAAATAATATGCTGAAGACTTTCTCAAGCTTTGTCAAGCAGATATGGATAGTTTCAAGAGCTGACCTCCGCAGGCACATAGAAGACTTATTTCCCTTTGCTTGATTTCACGCAAATAAAGTTTTGGTTTGAGATTGTAATATTTTTCAATATCTGAATTATGTTACCCTCAATAAAGGCATTTTGTTTCCACATCTCGTTTGCGTATCTATTTTAAAGATAGTCATCAAATAAAAATAAGTAAAAGATAAACATGTACCCAGAGGAATAAGACATTTAAAACAATAACCATTTCATATTCACACACACGCATGCATTTATAGAACACCCACATATCATGTAAAAACTCATTTTTCAAAAACATCTCTCCAGTTGAACCATTGGTAGAAGAAGGTCTCCACCTCCTTGGCCCCCATATCAAATAATGGCCTACCAACAGAACACAATGGAGAAAATCGAGGAAACTCAGACTGCGTTCAAAGAGGAACTCGACCAAGTAAAGGGTGACGTAAGTTCAATGAAAGGAGATTTGAGTCAAGTTCTTCTGGCTTTGAAGAACATTATTGACAGGCAAGAGAAAATTCCCAGGGTAGCTTTCGAGGAAATATCCTAGACTATTGGTGCATCAAGTGGTCACCAACTAAGGAAAGAGTCAGAGGCAGGACTCTAGAAGTCTGTCATGGCCCAACAAGAAGATGAAACTGAAGGGTTTGTCCCACCGTCGCCAAAAGCAGGGGCATCTCATACCCTACAGATTCCGGCTAATGATGCTGACAATTACTTAGACCTGCAATACAGAGACCACGACCCGAAGGATGTCAACCAAGCACCCCTAAAGACGATTGGTACTCATGCTGTTGATAATCCACTAGTGATGAATCAATACAAAGCTCTAGAGGAAAGACTAAAAGCTGTAGAGGGTTTTGACGCTTTCGAAGTAGACACTCTTGAAATGGGCCTAGTTCTTGATGTGGTGATTCCACCAAAGTTCAAAGTACCCGACTTTGAAAAATACAAGGGGCTCACTTGTCCAAGAAATCATCTTCGTATGTATTGCAGGAAGATGCATGCCCATACCCATGATCCGAAGCCGATGATTCACTATTTTCAAGATAGCCTGAGTGGGGCATCTTCAGACTAGTATATGCAATTGGAGAGAACGCATATTCAAACCTGGGCAGATCTTGCTAATGCTTTTCTGAAGCATTACAAATATAACCTGAACATGACGCCTACCCGCATGCAACTCCAGAATTTGTCCCAGAAGAAAGAAGAGTCCTTCAAGGAGTATGCTCAGAGATGAAGGGAGTTGGCATCCCATGTGCAACCACCACTGTTGGAGAAAGAACTAGTATACACATTCATGGGGACTTTGCACGGGCTGTACTATGAGATGATGGTTGGAAGTATCTCTTTGGGGTTCTCTGACCTAGTAACCATCAGAGAAAGAATCGAGGCTGGAATAAAAAGTGGGAAGATATCGGGGAGACCATCAAATTCTCCCTACAATTCAAAGAGGTCTGCTTCAAATTTTCCCAAAGGAAAAGAGGGAGAGATTAATGCTGTAGCACCACAACCCAGGGTTTAACAACCATTAGTGATCCCCCTAGGGCAGCAGCAAGGCAGAAAGCCACCCAGGAAATTTGATCCACTCCCTATGCCACCAAGCCAGTTATTGCAACAGCTAGTTAAGGCATCCTTAGTGGAATTAAAGCCTCTAGATCCTCCAGTCGGGCCACTCCCATGAAGGTACGATGCCAACGCCAGATGCGAGTATCGTGTTAATTCTCCTGGACATACCCTAGAGTAGTGTTGGTCTTTCAAACACAAGGTGCGGGATCTGCTGGATTCTCAAGACATCACTTTCGAGAAGCCCGACATCACAGCAGACCCTATGTTGTTGCATGATGGGCTGACAATAAATGCAATTGAAGTAGTCATTGACTCTGGGGCAAGCAGACAAGCAAAAACCCGATAAAATCAAGGAAAGAATATCGATTGGAATATGGACTCCCACTAGAACACATTGAAGCTTTAGAAAGATCTCTACAAAGGCTAGGAGACCAGGGGATAGTCCAGTTTGGACAATACCCTGAAGAAAAATATAAAGCTGCTCTGAAGAGCGAAGCACATTTTCCTCCAATCCAAGAGACTTTTGTCAGCAATGGAGTAGTGCATGGCAGATATGTGGCAGAAATATCCAACAAGGCCAACACCAAAGGGGCAACTGAATTCATCCAAGAATGCTCCCCAGGAGAAAAAACTCAAAAGATGGACGACCATGGAGATTCCTAAGATCTTTTTCATTCCTAATTAATTTTTCTTGTTTTTGAAAGAACCTATGTCAAGCCTGAGGCATATGGGTTGCTTGTAAGGGTTTCCCTGTTTTGTTTCAGACAATATTTATGATTAATAAAAGTTATGTTTTGTTTTCAATCAAGAACCCTATCTTTTTCTTACAATTATATCTTAAATTAAGAAATGGCAATACTTTCTCTGCACATGCATTTTCAATATTCATATACTAAACCTGCACCAAAACATGATAAAGGTGCAAATTCATGTCCAAAACCACCGGTAATGCTAATGCTGCAATCCGATATAATTTTGATGCTCCTATCAACCAAGCTAAAAAGGAGGATGATAAAGATATTGAGCTCTATAAGAAGATGGCGAGGGAAATAGAGCAAAAGGCCGAAAATATACAACCATATCAAGAGGCCATTAAGACCACCAATCTGAGAACAAGGGAAGATCCAGAATAAATCAAGCTAAGGGGAAATATTAGAGCGTGTGATACGGTGGAAGAACCGACTGTTATACTGGTTTTGCATTGTATTCGCAAATTTCGCGGTAAGCAAGAGTCTCCATTTCTATCCGTGGTTTTCCACGGTCTCTTAGGTACTTGCTCATTTTGAAATTTCTTGTGTGTGTTTTGAAAAGTTTTTGTTTAACTTCGTGATAACCCTTGTATCTGTCCTCAAGAGTGTGACGAAGTTGTTTTTGAAAACTGTTTTGAAAGTGTTTGTGACAATGAGTTTTTATTGTTTTGAGCAAGTACTTAAGAGTTTCTACCTATTCGAAAAAGATTGTTCATTTTCTCATTTCCTTTAGACAATGCTATCCTACTACTAGTGAGTAGGTAGCCATATCGTTGGATGTTGAGGCACTATCGAAAGGGATGCTATGGTCATCGAAGGCAACATGTAAAGATATCTTAGCATTCGAAGGGACTGTCATCATATAGGCAACATCGAGGGACAAGATCATTTCTCGTAGGCAACTCGAGGTACGTTAGGGACCATGATTTTTATGATGACTTTAGAATTAAGGGTCTTTGCTAAGACATCCCTACGTTTGAGGGACATGGCTATTAGTTTCCGAGGCAACCAAGTAAGGTATACCCTAAGGGTGCATATGTGCAAGGTGTGTTATGTTCAGTTATTTTAGTCTTGTGTTAAGTTTGCTAATGTTTGATTATTCTTGCCATACAATCCTATTAGTCATACATCTAGCAGTTAATAATTTGCAGTAATTTAAAAGTGCAGAGATATAAAACCTAGCTATTACAAGACTTCAGGGAAGGGGATTATGTACATATCCAAAACCGGGGAAAAAAGAAATAAAAGCGGTAAAGGTCCTACTAATCATCTATTACATCCCAATATATAGTTACAATAATAAAAGGAAGTACAAAAGAATAATAACGCCCAAATTTGAAAAGATGTCTAAAAGTCCTAAGATATAAAAATATTTTTGTTGTTTTTTGTTTTAATTTATGAAAATGGTTTAAGTTAAAAAATAATTGATCTAGATCTATATTTAAAAAACAAAATTAATTATTAAAGAAACATAAAATTTAAATAAAAGAAATTAATTCTATGTTTTTTTGATATTTTTGTTACGAAAAGGAAAATGAATTAAAATGAAATTAAATCTAAGTTCTATTAATTTTAATCTAAAAAAAGTTAAAGTGATTAGTTAATCAATTTACCAAAATTAAAATTTAATCAAGAAAAATCCTAAATCTATTTTTATGTGATTTTTATATTTGTTTATTGGTTAAAATAAAAAAAGGGATTAAAAGAAATAAATGAAATGAATAAAACAAGAAAATAAAGATGGGCCTAGTAGCAAAAGTAAACAGGGGGTGCAATCATCAGAAATCCCTAGGCCCGAATCTTCGAAAGCTTCATGCTCTAACCATGGTGTTTTCAGATTCTTGCATAGAACCTCTGATTCAACCATCCATAACTGCTCTATATAAACTCAAACAAACGTTAGCATGCCATTAAATATGATTAAAATTAGAGATTTGAAGTTTAAAATTTTACCAAACCGGTGCTGTCAAACGTGAAGAAGTGAAAAACACAAGAAGGGGGGGTTGAATTGAAAAACTTGGATCAAATAAAAAACAGCTTAAAGACACAGTATTTTTATCCTGGTTCATTTGATCTCAAACTACTCCAATCCACCCGTCAAGGTGATTTCGCCTCTCTCCAACGAAGTCTTAATCCACCAATCTCAAAGGATTACAACAGCTACTTTAACAACTGTTAAAGTCTTCTTGAGTATAACCACATACCAGTTTATCTCAAGGAAATCTTTTACAAATAATTGAACAAGAGTGTGTTAACGTTTTCTTACAAAACACTATATCATAACTGTGATAATTACACAAATTAAACTTGGAATAAAATGAATTTGCTAAAGCTTTGAATATGCATGGTTTAGAAGGCTTGACAAATTGTTGTGTGCATACGTACGTGCTTCTTTTCACAAGCAGACTTGTTTATATAGGCAAGGCAAAGATACGTTGTCCATAAATCAAGTTTAATGATAATAATGCACTTTCCTTTTTGAAGAAGATCTTGTCGGAAGAAAGCCGTTAGCATTTAATTCTGTCTTGAATAATTAATAACGCTTCAGAGTCTTCTTTGCATTAACTGCTGATAATGCTTCAGAGTGTTGATGACTTGGTAAAGATGTCTTTGATCAGAGTCAGAGTGTACTTGTTTAGGTGCATATTCTGGTCATCAAACTTCAGCGTATAATCTGGTAGCTTCAGCGTGTAGCACATATTGCTGATATTCTGATGCTGATTCCATTCTGATGCTGATTCCATCAGAACTTCTGCATATACAAAACATAATTTTAAGGAACATAATTGTTCTTTGTATATATCTTTGAATTTAATTATTCTTTGTATTTTGTTATCATCAAAACTCTAATCAAGGGTTGTAGAATCAAACTATGTTCTAACAATCTCCCCCTTTTTGATGATGACAAAAACAAGATTTTTCAATTAGAAATAAAGAATAAAAAAGTATAGAATTAAGAAGAAAGACTCCCCCTGAGTTGATTACTTCCCTTAAGTTCTTTGAGTCCTTGAGCATCAGACTTTGACTACGTCTTTCATCAGAGTTTTGTACCTGTTCAAGCTTTTCAGAAGAAAGAAATTAAGTAGATCAGAATGTTTGAGACTTATGTCTCAGTAATCCGTTATTGAAAATATCTTATTCTTTCTCCCCCTTTTTGTCAGTTATCAAAAAGAACATATAATCAGAGCCAAAAAGGAGTTATATTAAAATTAGAAGCAACGATAAGAAGTTCAGAACAACAACAATGTAGAAAATATTACAGATAAACAGATTTTAAAACACAGGAAAATCTAAGATGGAGGAGGAAGGCGCGTGAACAAAGCTTCCAACAAGCCCTTGATCCGGGTGTTGGTTTCCTCTTGTTTGGTTAACATGCTCTTGATTACCGAAATTTTTTCATCCTGTTTATCCATCCTTTCCTACATAATAATATCTGCTCTCTTCAGTTCTTCCAGAGTCTGCCTTTCATGGGAGGAAGCTTGAGGATCTTCAGTAACTAGATGCTTCTCAGAGCATTCTGCAACGTCATCTTTTTGAACCAAATCCTCTGCAGGAATCATCTCATCTTGAGCAGCAGTCAGAGTAAGATCTTCTGACTCTGGTTGAACTTTGTCTACTGGACGATGTTTTAACCAGAGAGCATTGTCCAGAGGGAGAACTTCTTCCTTGAGCAGTTGGATCAGAACTTGATCTTCAATTACCTTTAGTAGATTACTGAAGTTCTGTTGAACTTGTCCGTAGCTCTGTTCTTGCATCTTATGAGTTTCAGAACTTACCCATTTTCTGAAACTTATCCAAAGGTAATATGAAGCAGCAGGATTTATCATCTCAAGACTAGCTTGATTCAGGGAAGTTATCCACTTCTTCATTTCTATTTCAAACATCAATAAACTAGTACCAACATCTGGTGAGGGTTCAGATGGTTGGAGGATGAAGCATGAATCCAAAATTCCTTCACAAGGATTAAGAACGTTGGACCTAGAAGACGGTCAAAGTACCGGTTCCATCCTTGAGCCTTTACTTCTTTAGAAAGATTGAATCCATTTTCTTGAAGACTTTCAAAATCCACAATCAATTCTGAAAGCACTTCTAAGTTGTCAATGGGCGTGAGAAGAGTTCTGAACAGTTCTTCATACTGTTCTGTGGATTCTGTTCTCTGAGTACTGGAATTAGGAATGCTTGAGGAAGCCATGTTCACACAGAAAAAATTTGAGAAGAAAATGAAGGGGTTTTGAAAGTACAAGCAAAAAACAATTGGATTGAGAGAAAGTGAAAGTGAAAGAGTGTAAAGAGTGAGAAATGCGTTTAAATAGATTTTGAAAACATAAACTGCAAGAGAGAGAAATAAATTGTAATGATTATAAGCATTAATTACAGCTGATTTTAAGGGATTCAGAAAGATATTGGAACGGTTACCCATGACATGTGTCTCAATGCACCCAATCAGCGCTTTTGACCTTTCAGAAAAGTGAACGTGTGTTCAGCCTCAGAAGGTAGCTGATGAATGGATGACAATTGTTTGCTTACGTGAACATCACACTTCTATCCTTGAAATGAAATGCTCAGATATTCATGGATAGATTCAGATACAATCTGTACTTCTAAAATTCTGAAGGCAGGTTGATCAATAGTTCACAGAAAATAACCAAAAACTCTGAAGATTAAGATATTTAAATAAAACAGTTTATTCTGGGCAAAGCTTCATGCTGAGATGTTTCAAAATGAAGTTAAACCTATCTTCAAAAAGAGGTTTTATAAAGACATCAGCCCATTGATGGTCTGTGTCAATGAATTTTAAATTGAGAATCCCTTTCTGAATATAGTCCCTAATAAAATGATGTTTTATTTCGATATGCTTAGCCCTAGAATGCAAAATAGGATTTTTAATGAGACAAATAGCAGAAGTATTGTCACAGAGGATAGGGATGTTACTCTCAAATATATTGAAGTCCTCAAGTTGACTTTTCATCCAGAGCATTTGTGTACTGCATCCAGCTGCTGCTATGTATTCAGCTTCTGCTGTTGATAGAGCTATTGTGGATTGTCTTTTGCTGGACCACGAGATCAGATTTTCTCCCAGAAACTGGCATCTTCCAGAAGTGCTTTTACGTTCTACTCTATCTCCAGCAAAATCAGCATCACAGTATCCTACTAAGCTGTAATCACTTGATTTTCTATAAAACAAACCCAGATTAGCAGTACCTTTCAGATACTTGAAAATTCGCTTAACTGTTGTTAAGTGAGATTCTCTAGGATCTGATTGGAATCTAGCACAAATGTAAACATTGAATAGAATGTCAGGCCTTGAAGCTGTCAGATAGAGAAGAGAACCAATCATACCTCTGTAGACCTTCTGTTCTACCTTTTTACTTACCTCTTCTTTTTCCAGAATGCACGTGGGATGCATTAGAATCCTTGATGGTTTACATTCTGAGAGATCAAATTTCTTCAGAAGTTCTCTGACATATTTGCTCTGATTAATGTAAGTTCCTTCTAGGGTTTGATTAATCTGAATGCCCAGAAAGAATTTTAGTTCCCCCATTAGGCTCATCTCAAATTCTGCCTGCATACGTTTAGCAAACTCTCTTCCCAGAGAGGGTTTAGTGGATCCAAATATGATGTCATCAACATAAATCTGACATACTAAAATGTCATTCTTAACTGTCTTACAGAACAAGGTTGTGTCCACTTTCCCTCTGGTGAATTCCTTTTCTAACAGGAAGTTACTTAGTCTTTCATACCAAGCTCTGGGAGCTTGTTTCAGACCATAGAGTGACTTATTTAGTTTGAAAACATATTCTGGATTTTTGGAACTTTCAAAACCAGGGGGTTGGTGCACATATACCTCTTCTTCTACATAGCCATTTAAGAATGCATTCTTGACATCCATCTGATACAGAGTGATGCCGTTATTAATAGCAAATGATATTAAAAGTCTAATAGATTTTAACCTGGCGACTGGAGCAAAGGTTTCTGTATAGTCTATCCCCTCTTGCTGACTATAAACTTGTGCTACCAGCCGTGCTTTGTTTATGATGACTTCACATTGTTCGTTCAGTTTGTTTCTGAACACCCATTTTGTACCAATGACGTTGAATCCTTTTGGTTTGGGAACCAAATCCCATACATCATTTCTTATGAATTGATTTAGCTCCTCTTGCATTTCCAGAATCCAATCATTGTCCAGAAGTGCTTCATCAATTGTTGTTGGTTCAATCAGAGAAACCAGTCCCATGAGGGATTCTTCAGAGTTTCTGAAGGTAGATCTTGTTCTGATTGGATCTTCCTTCCTTCCTAAGATTGTTTCTTCTGGGTGATCAATGCTGCTTTTGGATGGTCTTTTCTGGAGTTGATCAACAGAAGGTGTTGGGTTGCTTGCAGTGACTCTTTTTGATGTTGAGGGAGTGTCTCTGTTGAGAGCCTATGATGATTTGTCTTCACTACCTGTGAGTTCAACTTCCATACCTGCAAGGAATTCATTCTGCTTTGACTTTTGAGAGTCAATCTTATCATCAAATCGAACACTGATTGACTCTTCAACAATATGTGTTTCTATATTGTATACTCTGTACCTTCTTGAGCGTTCAGAGTATCCTAACATAATACACTTTTGTGCTTTAGAGTCAAACTTGTTCAAATAATTTTTTGTATTCAAAATAAAACATGTACAACCAAATGGGTGAAAATAAGAAATGTTGGGCTTTCTGTTCTTCCACAATTCATATGGAGTCTTTTCCAGAATAGGTCTTATGGAGATTCTATTCTGAATGTAACACGCTGTGTTTATTGCCTCTGCCCAGAAGATCTTAGCAACGTTAGTCTCGTTGATCATGGTTCTGGTCATTTCTTGCAATGTTCTGTTCTTTCGTTCTACAACTCCATTTTGCTGGGGAGTTCTAGGACAAGAGAAATCATGCTGAATGACTTTTTCATTAAAGAATAATTCAAAATCTTTATTTTGAAATTCTCCACCATGATCACTTCTAACTTTGACGATTCTAAGATCCTTTTCATTCTGAACTTGGTTGCAGAAGGTAACAAACACAGAATGTGACTCGTCCTTGTGCCTTAAGAACTTTACCCATGTCCATCTGCTATAGTCATCTACGATTACTAACCCATACTTCTTGCCACTGACTGAAGCAGTTTTAACTGGTCCAAATAAGTCAATGTGCATAATTTATAATGGCTTAGAGGTGGAAACAACATTTTTGGATTTGAAAGCAGGTTTTGCAAACTTACCTTTCTGACATGCTTCACACAGAGCATCTGAATTGAACTTCAGGTTAGGAAGTCCTCTGACCAGATTGAGTTTGTTAATCTGAGATATTCTTCTCATACTAACATGTCCCAATCTTCTGTGCCAGATCCATTGCTCGTTGTTAACAGACAGAAGACATTTTACATTCTGACTTTTCAGTTCAGAAAGTTTGATTTTATAAATCTTGTTTTTCCTCTTTCCATTAAATAGGATAATCCCATCTTTCTGACTAACAGCTTTGCATGAATTTTGATTGAAGATTATATCATAACCGTTATCACTTAATTGACTTATGGATAACAGGTTATGCATTAATCCATCAACTAATAAAACATTACTTATAGAGGGAATATTTCCATTATCTAATGTTCCAGAGCCAATAATATTTCCTCTCTGATTGCCTCCAAAGCCTACGTGGCCTCCAGGCTTAAGTTCCAGGCTTTTGAACATATGCCTTCTTCCCGTCATGTGTCGTGAGCAGCCAGAGTCCAGGTACCATGATTGGTGTCTTTGCTTTGCTGCTAAAGATATCTGCCACATGTATTATTTTATCCTTAGGTACCCACATTTTCTTGGGTCCTGATTTGTTAGTTTTACCAAAACTCTGGTTGAATTTTGGTTTGATAGAGTAATCACTACTTGTATATTTTATGTCATGTGTGTGCCCATATATAAAGTGTGAATTAAGTGGAGCACGTTTTATAACTAAATCCATGGAATTTTTTGGTGTAGGAACCTTACCTTGACATCCTATCCCTTTTCTGCCATTTCTGCTAACTCCATAGATCATTGAAGCCATTTTGCTTCTGTCTATGTTTTTAGCCAGAAACTTCTGAAAGCTGTGATCATACTCTTTGATGATCTCATCAGTATTGCTGGGAGTTTCACGGATTATTTCCTTCTGAGAGTTTTGCAATTGGTTTTCTAATTTTGAAATTTTATCTTTTAACTCAGAATTCTCCAATCTGAAACTCTCAGTCTTATCAGAGTCAGAAGCAAGATTCCTTTTCAGGTTTCTAAATTTGACTCTGATCTGCTGATACCTTTCCAGAATTTCATTAAGGCTTTCATCTAGTTCAACCTTAGTAAAGTTTATAGTAAAGTCAGGGAATACCTCTTCTGTATCTGATTCTGAGTCTGAACCAGAAGCTTCACTGTCTTCAGAGACGTTTTCCATTAGAGCTATGTTTTCTCTTTCATCATCTGATTCTGAGTCAGCTTCAGATGTGTCAGAATCATCCCATGTAGCCATGAGACTTTTCTTCTTTTCCTTGCCAAACTTCTTTTTGGGTTTCTCCTTCTGAAGCTTTGGGCAATCAATTTTGTAGTGCCCTTGCTCGTTACACTCATAGCAGATGATGTCTTTGTTATTTGGCTTTCTGTATCCTCAAGAGCCTTCAGATCTTTTGTGTCCAGATGAGGATTCTGACCTTCTGTATTTGGAGGAAGATTCATTCAGTTTTTCTGATCTTCTGGGATTCCTGAACTTCCTTTGCCTCTATTTCCACAGTTGGTTCACCCTTCTGGAGAAGAGAGACAGTTCGACTTCTTCTGATGAGGATCCATCAGAGGTTTCTTCCACAGCCTGCAAAACTTTGGAGTCAGATTTTCTGTTAGATTTTAAAGCTAATGGCTTACCTTGCTTTTGAGGTTCATCGTCTTCTAGCTCTATCTCGTGACTTCTGAGGGAGCTGACAAGTTCCTCCAGAAAGATTTTGTTGAGATCCTTGGCTATCTTAAGCGCTGTGACCATTGGCCTCCACTGTTTTGGCAAGCTTCTGGTGATCTTCTTAACGTGATCAGCAGTGGAATATCCTTTGTCAAGAACTTTTAGACCAGCAACAAGAATTTGGAATCTTGAAAACATAGCTTCTATTGATTCACTATCTTCCATCTTTAATGCCTCATACTTCTGAATGAGCGCAAGGGCTTTTGTTTCTTTGACTTGAATGTTGCCTTCATGTATCATTCTCAGAGAATCAAACATATTTTTGGCAGTTTCTCTGTTTGATATTTTCTCATATTTTAAATATGAGATGGCACTGAGAAGAATTGTTCTGGCCTTGTGATGATTTCTGAACTTACGCTTTTGCTGATCAGACATCATTTTCCTGTCAATCTTCTGATCACGTCCATCCACTGGGTGCGTGTATCCATCAGTCACCATGTCCCATAGATCAGCATCATGGGCCAGAAAGAAACTCTCAATTCTGTCTTTCCAGCAGTCAAAGTTCTCTCCATCAAAGACTGGAGGTTTGCCACTGAATCTGTCCCTTTCTTCATTGTTGTCATTACTGATGTTTTGACTTGGTCCTGCCATTGTGTTTTTCTGACGCTGGATCTTGTACTGACACTGTTAAGTGTTTAAGCTCAGAACCAGGCGCTCTGATGCCAATTGAAGAAGTGAAAAACACAAGAAGGGGGCGTTGAATTGAAAAACTTGGATCAAATAAAAAACAGCTTAAGGACACAATATTTTTATCCTGGTTCGTTTGATCTCAAACTACTCCAGTCCACCCGTCAAGGTGATTTCTCCTCTCTCCAACGAGGTCTTAATCCACTAATCTCAAAGGATTACAACAGCTACTTTAACGGCTGTTAAAGTCTTCTTGAGTATAACCACATACCGGTTTATCTCAAGGAAATATTTTACATATAATTGAACAAGAGTGTGTTAACGTTTTCTTACAAAAACAATATATCACAACTGTGATAATTACACAAATTAAGCTTGGAATAAAATGAATTTGCTAAAGCTTTGAATATGTGTGGTTTGGAAGGCTTGGAAAATTGTTGTGTGCGTACGTACGTGCTTCTTTTCACAAGCATACTTGTTTATATAGGCAAGGCAAAGATATGTTGTCCATAAATCAAGTTTAATGATAATAATGCACTTTCCTTTTTGAAGAAGATCTTGTCTGAAGAAAGCCGTTAGCATTTAATTCTGTCTTGAATAATTAATAACGCTTCAGAGTCTTCTTTGCTTTAACTGATGATAACGCTTCAGAGTGTTGATGACTTGGTAAAGATATCTTTGATCAGAGTCAGAGCGTACTTTTTTAGGTTCAGATTCTGGTCATCAAACTTCAGCATATAATCTGGTAGCTTCAGCGTGTAGCACATATTGTTGATCTTCTGATGCTGATTCCATTTTGATGCTGATTCCATCAGAACTTCTGCATATACAAAACATAATTTTAAGGAGCATAATTGTTCTTTGTATATATCTTTGAATTTAATTATTCTTTGTATTTTGTTATCATCAAAAATATAATCAAGGGTTGTAGAATTAAACTATGTTCTAACAAAATGGCGGCGTGCTAGGCGTGTGATGGATTGCTCTTGGGCCTTGTAAGACTCTTGAGGACTTCAAGAGGATGGTTTGAGGCATGATGTCAATCGAGAGAGACCGGAACCTCGAGATATGACTTGCACCAATTCTTTGATTTATGGAGAGCTTTTTGAAGAGCTTTTGGAGGGCTTTTTGAAGAGCTTTTTGAGAGCTTTTTAGAGAGGAATTTCGTGTCTTTCAAGGTTGTATGGCTCTATATTTATAGAGGAGAATGAGGAGACAAGAAAGCATGGAAATAATCCCCCTCATAATATTGTGTTTTAAGACCATGATCAAAATTTAAAAAATGCAATATTTGATGATTTTATGCCATTTTTACATGTGGATGAACTGGACATATTTGAAGGGTTATTGCACAAAATCATAAAACTTGCCCAAAATGGATTCACATGAAAGTTTACATTATTTCTATTATTTATTTATTTAATTCTGAATTTTAATGAATAAAATATCAAAATAAATAGCATAAATAGTAGAAAAATGTATGGGTGGTCTTGAAGGTCTAGACCATGTTAGGAATGAGTTTCAAACTTGAAAAGATAGGCCCATTTGGAAAAAATCCAAGTTTGGTCAATATTTGCTTCATGCATTTTTTTTCAAAAATTGGCCAACTTTGACAATGCATATCTCTCTCTCAATTTTAACCCTATGAGGGTGTTCTTGGACTTTTTAGAAATATTAGAATGTCCCCTAAGCAACCTCTTTGGTTTCATCTCATTTAGATCTTCCATGTTCATGTAAGAAGCTTTGACCCAAAAGGTGTTTTTGTTGACTTTTGAAAAGGACCTATAATGTCTGAATTTATATCTTTTCATGAGTGCATTTATTGAACTTGAGGGTTGAAGATGAGTTGTAGGGAATTGGATTCTATTAAAAATGAGCCTTGGATGAGAAATTTCTGATAAAGTATGAGAAAGTTATGCCTGGTCAAAGTTTGGTTGACTTTTCCTATAGGAACCCTAATTTAGCAACCTTGATCAAATGATGGATATCACTTCAAAAGTTTGATGTTGACCAAAAATCTTGAGTTTTGACTGTATGTGGGTCACAATTGACTTTTGACCTAGTATAGTTGATTTTCAGGCATTTGAGCAGTTGACTGAGCAAACTTCTTGTGCAAGGCATGAAAATTGGCATGGATGATCTTGAGGACATATTAGGGCAATGGAAACCACTTAGGACCCTTGGAAACTCAAACATATTGAGTAGGAGTGAAACCCTAGTTTGAGGCTCAATGTCTTAGGAGGAGGATTTGTTTGGCCAATCCTTAGTCAACTTGAGCAATTGAGGACCTCTAGGAGTTTATCTGGTGTGAAAATTGGAGGGAAAATTTTAGGGTGCAACGGAGCGGAACTACAAAAAAGCTGATCAAATTATTGCACATATTTGCTTGTTCCTACAGAAACAGGCCAAGGTTAAATACAGACAATGTTGTAAAAGTAAGAGACTACAAAATACCAAGACCTGACGAAGAACCCGAGCCAGGGGCACATTGGATATCCACGTTCGACGAGGCTTCAAATATACCGGGGCACGATATAGGGGCATGTTTGGCTTCTCCAAAGAGGGCTCACAAGCCATATACCAAGTCAACAACGAATGGGATACTAAACATCCAAAAATGATTCCATATCGGGATCATGTTTTGAAAACTGACTGCGGAATTTACAAAGATCATTTTCAATCATGTCCCACGAAAAGGAAATCAAATGACAAACTCCCTGGAAGCTATATCGTCTACATTCAAAGTAACTTGGTCAAACCACGAACCGCACGTTGCAAACAAATGCTTTGAAGAGCCCACACATTGCCTTGCTATTAAAAAACGACAATATAACAAGCCTTGGTTTCATGGCATCTGGAAAATGCCTCCAGCATTGGCAAATAAAACCTACGAGGATTAGCCTCAGAATTCTTTCAAAGTAACGATATACTGTACAAGATGAACCAAGACATGGTCTAGTACTCAAGAAGATTCTGCTACCTCGCCTCGACTCATGTGGTAAATGGAAACCTAACTACGAAGGTCCATACATAGTCAAAACAACATTCTCCGATGGTGGTCTTATCCCCACAACAATGGATGGGGAAGAACTACCGCACCCGGGAAATTCAGACGCAGTCAAAAATACTACGTATAAGAAGCTCGCTAAGCTCGAACCTTAAACAGGCGACTTAGGAAAAAAGGAGCGCCCCGGTGGATCGAAAACCCTAAAGGGCGATCCAGGAAAAAATTAGGGGCATATAACAAAAAAATCATTCCGGTGGATTGAAAACCCGAAAGGGAAATCCAGGCAAAAATTAGGGATCACTCCAAAAGAAATAAAGAACAAAAAGACCGCGATCTAAAAACTGCGACTACGAACCACGAAGGGAGGGATAGATCTAAATCATACAACTCAGAAGCAAAGGAGATAAGATCATTAAAAGGATATTGGGGAACAACATCAACAATTATCATTCTTTATTGCCATTTACAATTCCAATTTTTTTTGTAATTACCTCTTTCTAGGGATTGCATCTTATACTCTCGCATATTTAGAGGCATATTAATAAAACATTTTCTTTCTTTGCATCTTTCAAATTTTGTTTTTTTCTTTTCTCAGACTTGTTTACAAAATACTACGATCATTACGTCTTGCAATACAAAAATCTATACACATGTCTACGCTTGTATCTATGCATATCTACGCGTCCGTACACGAAGTCTACGTCCATACACATGTCTGCGCCTGTGCTTGCACTCAACGATACAAAGTCTATACATATATCTACGCGTCCCTACGCAAAGTCTAAGTCCGTGTCAGCACCTATGCCTAACTTGCAACACAAGGTCTACGTCCGCACATGCGTCTATGCACATGTATACTCCTACCAATTCTATATACGTCTACGCTTACGCCTGCGCCTATGACATACAAATCTACATACGTCTACGCTTACTCCTGCGCCTATAACATACGAATCTACATACGTCTACGCTTACACCCGCACTTACAGAGACCAAACATATACCAATACATACGTCTACGCCCGCGCTTATAACATAAAAATCTACGCATAAGCCATTACCTACGTCTACATCTACGCCCGCAATACAAAATCAACGCTCAAATTTTGCTAACATTGCCCACTGCGTTCAAGTTCAACAATGCTACAATGACACAACATACAACGCCAGGAATTGGTAACTCCAAGCCAATGGTTTAAAGGAGAGAATACCAAAAATAGTCTTCATAACATTTCAAGGCATACACGCATCTTACACACGTTTCATACATAAACACATTTTTCATATTTAAAGCATACATACCCTATACATTTTGATATTCAATACACTAAGGGTTCCATATCAATGTCAAACATCATACATTTTGCATACCTAGAACATTCAATACGCATGCATACACATGTATCACATAGCAAACAGACAAATAATTTCACCCTCGATTCAACTATCTAAGGATCGACCAACGCAATACTTCTCCTACGATTCAACCCGTCACCTAAGTATTCATGCCGTGACACATTCAGCCCATCACCTAAGTCTTCCTGCAGTGATGAGTTCCTTACAAACCCAGTACATTGCCTCTAAGCCGCAATGTGAAGAAGTGAAAAACACAAGAAGGGGGGTTGAATTGTAAAACTTGAATTCAAATGCAGACACCACGTTATTTTTATCCTGGTTCATTTAATCTCAAACTACTCCAGTCCACCCGTCAAGGTGATTTCGCCTCTCTCCAACGAGGTCTTAATCCACTATATTCAACTGAATATTACAACTGCTTTAACAACTGCTAAAGCCTTCTTGAGTCTAAACCACATACCGGTTTCTCAAGGAAATTCTTTCTTACAGATAAATGAAAAATATGTGTGTTGAATGTTTTCTACAAAAACTTTATATCACAACTGTGATAATACACAAATTAAGCTTATGTGAAACTAGGATGCTATAACTATAGAGTAAGCAATTTGAGAGATATAGCAAATTGTATGAGTGAGGATGATGATGATTTGCTTTAGGCGTGTAAAGAGTTGTAGAGCATTAGCCAATACATTTCTCACTGTCTTGTTTTCATAGCCTTGGAAAAGATACGTTGTAGTCAATTATTCCATTTCAATGCCCATTACGTTCTTTCCATATTGAGAAGATCTTTGTCTTGGAATGCAGCCGTTGGTAATAAAGTGTCTTGAATGCACAATACCGTTGTCAATTCAGCGTGTTATTTGGCTTTGGCTTATTCTGACGCTTCTAAGTGCTGATGATATTGTTTTGGTCTTGATCAGAGTTTAGAGTATATTAAGCGCATATCTGATCATCAAGCTTCAGCGTAAGCACATGCTTTGATCTTCTGATGCTGGCATATGATATTTCATTTTCTGATGCTGGCCTATGATATTTCATCTTCTGATGCTGATGTTGACATTCTTATGCTGATATTCATCAGAGTTTCTGCAAATGCACAATATAATTTTTAGGTAGCATATATGTCTCATATGAATTATACAATTTATTTAATCTTGCATTTTGTTATCATCAAAACTTTAACTTAGGGTGGTAGATTCAAACTTTGTTCTAACAATCTCCCCCTTTTTGATGATGACAAAAACCGGATTTTTTTCAATTGAAATTTAAAGAAAAAAGAATCATAGATAACCAAATAATAAATTGTATCAGAGATAAACAGAAAGTTATCAAGGATAAGAAGATAGGGAATAAAAAAGTAACAGAGTTATGATTAGAAAAACTCCCCCTGAGTTTATTACTTCCCTTTAGTTTCATGAGTCCTTTAGCATCAGATCTTTATTAAACTTTCTTCGAGCATCAGATCTTTCCTTTGCCAGAGCAGAGCTTCAGTGTATTGGAGTTCATCAGATTATTGTACCTGTAAGCTTATGCAGAACAAAGAAACATTCAAGTATATCAGAGTGTTAGAATGTTTGAGACTTTTGTCTCAGTAATCCGTTATTGAAAAATATCATTCTTTCTCCCCCTTTTTGTCAGCAATCAAAAAGTGCAAATAATTGAAGTTAAAAAAAACGATCAATGCAGAAAAACAATTGCATTCAGTTTAGAGCTCAGAAAATATTACAGATAACATGTAAAGAAAACAATGAAAATATCAAGAAACAAAATCTAAGGAGCGGGTGGAAGGCGTGTGAACAGAGCTTCTAGCATGTTCTTAATCTGATTAGTGGTTTCCTTCTGCTGATGCACCATGCTTGCTATTGAGTAAATCTTACTATCCTGAACATCCATCCTTTCCTTCATTCGTTGATCATTCTCATCCATCCTTTCCTGCAGTCTAAGATCATTTTGCTTCATCTCTTCAAGAGTTTGCCTATCCAATGCATCTTGAGAGGTGTCAGACTCAGGATGCTTCTGAGAGCTTTCTGTAATAAATTCTTCTTGACTTAAATCTTCAGCTGGAATCGTCTGTTCTTCTGCTGGTTGAACTGTTGAAGCTGGACGTTTTTCAGACCAAGGCTCACTGTCCAGATGAAGAACTTCATCCTTCAACAGCTGACTCAAAACTGGACCTTCCATTTCTTTCAGAAGTTTGCTGAAGTTCTGTTGAGCCTGTCCATAGCTTTGGTCCTGCAGCTTAAAGGTTTCAGCGCATACCCATCTTCTGAAGAGTGTCCAGAGGTGGTCTGAAACAACGGGATCAATTACTTCCAGACTAGCCTGCTTTAGAGAGGAAATCCACTTCTGCATATCTGTTTCAAAATTCAAGATGCTAGAACCAACATCTGATTGTTTGGGTTTGGGAATGGCAGTTTTATTGATAATGGCAGCAAAGCGTTCAAGGACTGTTAGATCAATGAAGGTTTTGCTGTGGTCATCTGGATTTTTCTTGGGTGAGGGAGTAGGAGAATCAGAAATGATTATTGGACTGTGTGGAGTGTATGGAGGAGTTGTTTCTGGTGAGGATGGTAGTTGAGGTATGTTCACAGTTGTACCACAAGGCAGTTGAATGGCCAAGGGTTGTGGTTCAGGAGACTCAGAGGTTTGTGCCTCAGAGTTTTGTGTCTCAGGTTGAGGTTCAGGGGATTAAGCCTCAGAGTGTTGAGACTCAGGTTGTGGAGATGATTCGTGTTGAGGTGAAGGTGGATTAAGTTCTAGTTGTGGAGATGGAGGTTGTGGAATTTCTGGTTCTGGTGAGAGTGGATCTTCTGGTATTGGTGAGAGTGTAGTTTTTGGTTGTGGTGAATGGGGAGTTTCTGGTTGAGGATTTGGATTTTCTGTATGGGGAGTGGAAGAGTGTTGATTTATTTCAGAAAGAACTTCTTCAAGTTCTGGTTCTGTTGAGGTTGTAGGTTTTGGATTATGAGCTTTGGGGACGGATCTTCTGAGGGTTAATGACTCAGAAGGGTCAAACTCAGGTTCAGTATCATCAATGGTTGGAATGGGAATTGGGATTTCAAATGAAGTTGGGGTTGGAATAAATGTTGGAACAGCAAATGAATTTAAAACATTAACAGAAGACAGATTACCTCTCTTCTTTGGGGTCTGCTGAGACGATCCTTCTGATACAACCTTTCTCTTCTTAGTCTTCTTCAAGGTAACTTCTGGTGTTTGCTGGTGCAGATCTTTAATGTTCAGAGTGGGATCTGTGCCATCAGCCTTACAAGCATCCAAGTATCTGAGAATAATGACTGGTTTAGAGTCAATCTCAGAGAATATAGGAAAGTCGTCCAGAGGGACTCTTCTGCTGGTGATTTCAGCATGAGGAGTGACGCTGGGCTCCTTCCTTATGTTCTCTATCAGCTTCATCTTCTTCAGATTCTTGGCATTCAGCTGCTTGCCAACAGAAGGTTCTAGAGAGCTTATTTCCTGTGCCTCTGTCAGGTGTTCAATCAGCCTATTCTCCGTTAGAATATCTGATATCAATCTGCTGAAGGGTATCCAATCCCTTTTAGTCCTTTCTTATTCTCTAGTCTCCTTGACGCTGGTCCTCAGATGGTTGAACAGAAGATGAGCTAGATTAATCTTTACCTTCTGATTAATAAAATAGATCAGAAACTGCTGATCTATGTTTATATAATCAGGAGAGCTTGTGGGCTTCCTGTGATTGAAGCAGCCCAAAATAATCTTTGCCCAAATTCTGTGCTGATCTTTCAAGTCTCTTATTTTGCTGGAGGGAACCCCATGAGTGAAAATCTCTCTTGCAATAACAGCAACATCTGAGCATCTTTCTGCCATGTCAATACAGCGGATACCACCACCAATGTATCCAATCAGCCTTGCAATGTGATCTTCAGTAATCATAATCTATTTTCCCATGATATACGAAGTAACATGATGAGTTGAGGAAGACGCATGTATCCATAATTCTTTAACCAAAATAGGGAACGTTGGACCCACCAACCTATCAAAGTACCTTTCCCAACCTTGTGCCTTAATTTCTTCAGACAAATCAAAGCCATTTTCCTTCAAACTGTTGAAATCTACTATCAATTCTGACATAACTTCCAAGTTCTTGACCGGAGTGAGGAGAGTTCTGAAAGGAATCTGATACTGTTCAGAGGAAGCATCTTGCTGGGAACCTGCAGAAGGAGTGCTAGAGGATTCCATGTTCACACAAGGGTTTTTTTGAGAAAAAGCTTGAAAAAGGGTTTCACACAGTAAGAAGTAAAAAAACACATATGAGTTTTGAAGATTGTAAGTGACGGTAAAAATGCATAAATGATGTTTAAGGCGGTTAAATAGGTTTCAAAAAATTGTTTTGAAAACATAAACATAAACGTTTCAAAAATAAATCATGATTACTTGCATTTAATGTTGGCTGATTTTAGGGGATTTAGAAAGATATTTGGAATGGTTACCCATGACACGTGTCTCAATGCATCCAATCAGTGCTTTGCCTTCTCAGAAGCGTGCACGCGTGTTCTGCCTTAGGAATTAGCTGATGACTGGATGACACTTGTTTGATTTAGTGAACAACACATCTATCCTTGAAATGAGACGCTCAGATCTTTATGGATAGAGTCTGATACAATCTGCATGTCTATATTTCTGAAGGGAGATTGATCAGAAGTTCACAGTAAAATAAAACAAATTCTGAAGGTTAATATATAAAATTAAAACATTTTCACTCTGGGCAGAGCTTCATGCTGAGATGTTTCAGAATGAAGTTGAATCTATCTTCAGAAAGTGGTTTTGTGAAGATATCAGCCAATTGATGGTCTGTATCAATAAATTTTAAGTTTAAAATGCCTTTCTGAATATAGACCCTAATGAAATGATGTTTTATTTCTATATGCTTAGCCCTAGAATGCAAAATTGGATTTTTACTTAAGCAAATGGCAGAAGTGTTGTCACATAGTATAGGAATGTTACTCTCAAATATCTGGAAGTCTTCAAGCTGACTTTTCATCCAGAGCATTTGTGTGCTGCATCCTGCTGCTGCTATGTATTCAGCTTCTGCTGTTGATAGCGCAATTGTTGATTGCCTTTTGCTGGACCAAGAGATCAGATTTCCTCCCAGAAACTGGAAGCTTCCAGAAGTACTTTTACGCTATACTCTGTCTCCAGCAAAGTCAGCATCACAGTAACCTACTAAGCTATAATCACTAGATTTTCTATAAAATAAACCCAGATTAGTAGTACCTTTCAGATACTTGAAAATTCGCTTAACAACTGTTAAGTGAGATTCTCTAGGATCTGATTGGAATCTTGCACAAATGCATACACTGAATAAAATATCAGGCCTTGAAGCCGTCAGATAAAGAAGAGAACCAATCATACCTCTGTAGACCTTCTGTTCTACCTGTTTGCTTACCTCTTCTCTTTCCAGAATGCACGTGGGATGCATTGGAATCTTTGATGGCTTACATCCTGAGAGATCAAATTTCTTCAGAAGTTCTCTGACATATTTGCTCTGATGAATGTAAGTTCCCTCTGGAGTTTGATTGATCTGAATTCCTAGAAAGAACTTCAGTTCCCCCATGAGGCTCATCTCAAATTCTGCCTGCATACACTTAGCAAATTTTCTTCCAAGAGAAGGATTAGTATATCCAAATATAATATCGTCAACATAAATCTGACACACTAAGATGTCATTCTTAACTGTCTTACAGAATAAGGTTGTGTCCACTTTCCCTCTGGTGAATTCCTTTTCTAATAGAAAGTTACTTAGTCTTTCATACCAAGCTCTGGGAGCTTGTTTCAGACCATACAGTGACTTCTTTAGTTTGAAAACATATTCTGGATTTTTTGTACTTTCAAAACCAGGGGGTTGGTGCACATAAACCTCTTCTTCTATATAGCCATTTAAGAATGCACTCTTGACATCCATCTGATATAGAGTGATGCCTTTATTAACAACAAAAGAAATTAAAAGTCTGATAGATTCTAACTTGGCGACTGGAGCAAAGGTTTATGTATAGTCTATCCCCTCTTGCTGACTATAACCTTGTGCTACCATTCGTGCTTTGTTTCTGATGACTTCACCTTGTTCGTTCAGTTTGTTTCTGAACACCCATTTTGTTCCAATGACGTTGAATCCTTTTGGTCTGGGAACTAGATCCCACACGTCATTTCTGGTGAATTGATTCAGCTCTTCTTGCATTGCCAGAATCCAGTTGTTGTCCAGAAGTGCTTCATCAATTGAAGAAGGTTCAATCAGAGAAACAAGTCCCATGAAGGATTCTTCAGAGTTTCTGAAGCTGGCTCTTGTTCTGATTGGATCTTCCTTTCTTCCTAAGATTGTTTCTTCTGAGTGATCCAAGCTGCTTCTGGGTAGTCTTTTTTGAGGTTGATCAACAGATGTTGCTGGATTGCTCGCAGTGCCTCTTTCTGATGTTGAAGGAGTGTCTTTGTTGAGATCTTCTGATGACTTGTCTTCAGAACCTGTGAATTCAACTTCCATACCTGCAAAGACTTCATTCTGCTTTGACTTTTCAGAGTCAAGCTTATCATCAAAACAAACACTGATTGATTCTTCCACAATCTGTGTTTCTGTATTGTATACTCTGTACCCTCTTGAGCGTTCAGAGTATCCTAACATAATACACTTTTGTGCTTTAGAGTCAAACTTGTTCAAATAATTTTTTGTATTTAACATAAAACAAGTACATCCAAATGGATGAAAATATGAAATGTTGGGCTTTCTGTTCTTCCACAATTCATATGGAGTCTTTTCTAGAATAGGTCTTATGGACATTCTATTCTGAATGTAGCACACTGTGTTTATTGCCTCTACCCAGAAGATCTTAGCAACGTTTGTCTCATTGATCATGGTTCTGGCCATTTCTTGCAATGTTCTGTTCTTTCGTTCTACAACTCCATTTTGCTGGGGAGTTCTAGGACAAGAGAAGTCATACAGAATGCCTCTATCATTAAAGAATGACTCAAAATATTTGTTTTCAAATTCTCCACCATGATCACTTCTGACTTTAACGATTCTAAGATCCTTTTCATTATGAACTTGGTTACAGAAGGTAACAAACACAGAGTGTGACTCGTCCTTGTGTCTTAAGAACTTTACCCATGTCCATCTGCTATAGTCATCTATGATTACTAACCCGTACTTCTTGCCACTGACTGAAGCAGTTTTAACTGGTCCAAATAAGTCAATGTGCAGAAGTTCTAATGGCTTAGAGGTGGAAACAACGTTTTTAGATTTGAAAGCAGGTTTTGCAAACTTGCCTTTCTGACATGCTTCACACAGAGCATCTGAATTGAACTTCAGATTAGGAAGTCCTCTAACCAGATTGAGTTTGTTAATCTGAGATATTCTTCTCATACTAACATGCCCCAATCTTCTGTGCTAGATCCATTGCTCGTTGTTGACAGACAGAAGACATTTTACATTCTGACTTTTCAGTTCAGAAAGTTTGATTTTATAAATGGTGTTTTTCCTCTTTCCATTGAATAGGATAGTCCCATCTTTCTGACTAACAACTTTACATGATTTTTGATTAAAGATTATATCATAACCGTTATCACTTAATTGACTTATGGATAACAGATTATGCATTAATCCATCTACTAATAGAACATTATTTATAGAGGGAAGATTTCCATTACCTACTGTTCCAGAGCCAATGATCTTTCCCCTCTAATTGCCTCAAAAGCCTACGTGGCCTCCAGGCTTAAGTTCCAGGCTTTGGAACATATGCCTTCTTCCCGTCATGTGTCGTGAGCAGCCAGAGTCCAGGTACCATGACTGATGTTTCTAATTTGCTGCTAAAGATATCTGCAACATGTATTATTTTATCCTTAGGTACCCATATTTTCTTGGGTCCTGATTTGTTAGCTTTACCAAAACTCTGGTTGAATTTTGGTTTCACAGAATAATTATTACTAGTATATTTAATGTCATGTGTGTGACCATACACAAAGTGTGAATTCAGAGGAGTGTGTTTAATAATTAGATCCATGGCATTCTTTGGTGTAGGTACCTTACCTTGGTATCCTATTCCCTTTCTGCCGTTTCTGCTAACTCCATAGATCATTGAAGCCATTTTTCTTCTATCTATGCTTTTAGCAAGGAACTTCTGAAAGTTGTGATCATACTCCTTGATGATCTCATCAGCGCTGCTGGGAGTTTCAGAAATTGTTTCCTTCTGAGAGTTTTGTAAAATATTTTCTAATTTTGAAATTTTATTTTTCAACTCAGAATTTTCCAATTTGAGACTCTCAGTTTTATCAGAGTCAGAGTCAAGATTCCTTTTCAGGTTTCTGAATTTAACTCTGATCTGCTGATATCATTCCAGAATTTCGTTAAGGCTTTCAACAAGTTCAGCCTTAGTAAAATTAATTGCAAAGTCAGGGAATACCTCTTCGGTGTCTGATTCAGAGTCTGATTCAGAAGCTTCACTGTCTTTTGATATGTTGGCCATGAGAGCTATGTTTGCTCTCTCGTCATCTGATTCTGAGTCAGCTTCAGACGAGTCAGAGTCATCCCATGTAGCCATGAGACTCTTCTTCTTTTCCCTTCCAAACTTCTTTTTGGGCTTTTCCCTCTGAAACTTTGGACAGTCACTCTTGTAGTGTCCTTGTTCGTTGCATTCATAGCAGATGATGTCCTTGGTGTTTGGCTTTCTGCTTCCCGAAGAGCCTTCAGATCTTCTGTATCCAGAGGAGGAGTCTGACCTTCTGTATCTGGAGGAGGACTCATTCTGATCGGATCTTCTGGTATTCCTGAACTTTGTTTGCCTCTGCTTCCATAGTTGGTTCACTCTTCTGGAGAGGAGGGAAAGTTTGTCTTCTTCTGATGAGGACCCATCAGAGGTTTCTTCAACAGCCTGCAAAACCTTGGAGTCAGATTTTCTGTTAGATTTTAAGGCTAAAGGCTTACCTTGCTTCTGAGGTTCGTCAACTTCTAGCTCTATCTCGTGACTTCTGAGGGAGATGATAAGTTCCTCCAGAGATATTTTGTTGAGATCTTTAGTTAGCTTCAGCGCTGTAACCATTGGCCTCCACTGTTTTGGCAAGCTTCTGATGATCTTTTTGACATGATCAGCAGTAGAATACCCTTTGTCCAGAACTTTGAGACCAGCCACCAGAATTTGAAATCTTGAGAACATCGTTTCAATTGATTCACTTTCTTCCATTTTGAATGCCTCATACTTCTGAATGAGCGCAAGAGCTTTAGTTTCTTTGACCTGAATGTTGCCTTCATGCGTCATTCTGAGGGAGTCAAACATGTTCTTTGCAGTATCTCTGTTAGATATCTTTTCATATTCAACGTAAGAGATGGCGCTGAGAATAATAGTTTTGGCCTTGTGGTGATTTTTGAAGTCACGCTTTTGTTAATCAGACATTGCCTTCCTGTCAATCTTCTGACCACTTGCATTCACTGGGTGCGTGTATCCATCTGTCACCATGTCCCACAGATCAGCATCATGTGCCAGAAAGAAGCTTTCAATTCTGTCTTTCCAGTAATCAAAATTCTCTCCATCAAAGACTGGAGGTTTGTCGCTGAATCTGTCTCTATCTTCATTGTTGTCATTGCTGGTGTGTTGATATGTTCCTGCCATTGTGTTTTTCTGACGCTGGATCTTGTACTGACATGGTTAAGTGTTTTAGCTTAGAACCAGGCGCTCTGATGCCAATTGAAGAAGTGAAAAACACAAGAAGGGGGGTTGAATTGTAAAACTTGAATTCAAATGCAGACACCACGTTATTTTTATCCTGGTTCGTTTGATCTCAAACTACTCCAGTCCACCCGTCAAGGTGATTTCGCCTCTCTCCAACGAGGTCTTAATCCACTATATTCAACTGAATATTACAACTGCTTTAACAACTGCTAAAGCCTTCTTGAGTCTAAACCACAAACCGGTTTCTCAAGGAAATTCTTTCTTACAGATAAATGAAAACTATGTGTGTTGAATGTTTTCTACAAAAACTTTATATCACAACTGTGATAATACACAAATTAAGCTTATGTGAAACTAGGATGCTATAACTATAGAGTAAGCAATTTGAGAGATATAGAAAACTGTATGAGTGAGGATGATGATGATTTGCTTTAGGCGTGTAAAGAGTTGTAGAGCATTAGCCAATACATTTCTCACTGTCTTGTTTTTATAGCCTTGGAAAAGATACGTTGTAGTCAATTATTCCATTTCAATGCCCATTACGTTCTTTCCATATTGAGAAGATCTTTGTCTTGGAATGCAGCCGTTGGTAATAAAGCGTCTTGAATGCACAGTACCATTGTCAATTCAGAGCGTTATTTGGCTTTGTCTTATTCTGACGCTTCTAAGTGCTGATGATATTGTTTTGGTCTTGATCAGAGTTTAGAGTATATTAAGCGCAGATCTGATCATCAAGCTTCAGCGTAAGCACATGCTTTGATCTTCTGATGCTGGCATATGATATTTCATCTTCTGATGCTGGCCTATGATATTTCATCTTCTGATGCTGATGTTGACATTCTTATACTGATATTCATCAGAGTTTCTGCAAATGCACAATATAATTTTTAGGTAGCATATATGTCTCATATGAATTATACAATTTATTTAATCTTGCATTTTGTTATCATCAAAACTTTAACTTAGGGTGGTAGATTCAAACTTTGTTCTAACACAATGTATCGGCAAAAATGATTACATTGCCTCTGAGCCGCAATGTATTTTCAAAATTAAGAACATTGCCTCTAAGCCGCAATGTATTTGCAAAATTCAGAACATTGCCTCTAAGCCACAATGTATTTGCAAACTCAACACATTACCTCTAAGCCGCAATGTATCCTCAAACTCCACACATTGCCTCTAAGCCGCAATGTATTTGGAAACTCAACTCATTTCCTCTAAGCCACAATGTATCCTCAAACTCCACACATTTCCTCTAAGCCGCAATGTATTATCCAAGCCAACACATTGCCTTTAAGCCGTAATGAATTCTCAAAACTCGATGCATTGCCTCTAAGCCACAATGTGTTCTCAAAACTCAGTACATTGCCTCTAAGCCACAATGTATTCTTCAAACTCGGTAAATTGCCTCTAAGCCGCAATGTATTCTCACAACTCATTACATTTCATCTAAGCCGCAATGTTTTTGCAAAACCTAGATCATCGCCTCAGACTTCATGCATCGATGCTCGAAAACAAAACCTAGCTTATCGCCTCAGACTTCACGCAGCAATTTGCGAACTTAATCCATTGCCTCAGACTTCATGCATCAATGTGTTTTGTTATGCCAAGTTCTAGATCATCGTCTCAGACTTCATGCATCAATGTTCGAAGCAATAAATCTATCTTATCACATCAGACTTCACGCAGTGATTTGCAAACCTAACCCATTGCCTCAGACTTCATGCAGTAGTGTGTTTCTTATTCTGCGACACAAATCATCATCTCAGACTTCATGCAACGATGTTTGAAACAACCAATTTAGCTTATCACATCAGACTTCACACAATGATTTTCAAAATCCATCACATCAGACTTCACACAATGATTTGTAAACCTAACCCATTGCCTCAGACTTCATGTAGCAGTGTGTTCTTATTCTGTGACATAAATCATCGTCTCAGACTTCATGCAACGATGTTCGAAATAACCAATTTAGCTTATCACATCAGACTTCATGTAGTGTTTTTCAAAATCCATCACATCAGACTTCACGTAGTGATTTGTAAACCTAACCCATTGCCTCAGACTTCATGCAATAATGTATTTTCTGTGACACATATCATTACCCCAGGCTTCACGCAGCGATGTCCGAAAATCAAATTTAGTTTATCACATCAGACTTCACGCAGTGATTTGTGAACCTGACCCATTGCCTTAGTCTTCATGCAACAATGTGTTTATTTATTTCATAAAATCCAGCCTATCACATCAGACTTCACGCAGCGATTTGCTTACCAAACTCATTGCCTCAGACTTCATGCAGCAACGTACATCTCTTTACTCCATAACACAAACCATCACCTAAGGCTTCATGCAGCGATGGCCGAAAACCAAATCTAGCTTATCGTCTCAGGCTTCACGCGGCGATTTGCAAATCTAACCCTTTGCATCAGACTTTATGCAGCAATGCCTCCTTTATTCCATAAGCACCGATCATCGCCTCAAACTTCATGCTGCGATGCTCAGAAGAAAAACACTTTAACCTATTGCGTCATACTTCATGCAGCAATACGTTTCGTTATTCCATAGACACTGATCATCGCCTCAGACTTCATGTTGCGATGCTCAAAAGAAAATAAAACTCTAGCCCATCGCCTCAGACGTCACGCAGCGATTCGCAAACATAATCCATGGACTCAGTCTTCAAGCAGCCATGCATCATCAGTCATTAATGTATTCACCCTCCAAATGGGTGAATGATCAAAACCAAGCAAAGACGTACGAAATTGTGCTCTTAAAACCACCTGTCTCGTTATCAAGCCCGGGCAAGTGATATATCATCAACTTTGCCTACTTCCTTGGACTTGTAAGGGTATGCTACATCAGTATAACCTTATGTTTGTCAAACAAATATTGGGATACTTCAAGTATTCATTAAACTTCCAATCAAAATGCACAAGACTCGAGTTTTCTCACGCTATTCGATTGAAAGATGATTGAATAGGGGCGACTGTCGTACCCCAAATTTGTCTTACCTCAATGATTTTATTTTTCGAGATTGAAATAGAAGAAATATTTAATTAAAGAGGGTACATCAGTATCTGATGGCCTATCTTTATCCAAGACTAGGGGGTGTATTTTAATGGGGCTTTCTAAATCAGAAATACTCATAAATCTGTTCGTGAGGAATGTTGGCCGATGGCCCATGCAATTCGAAAATACATCAGAGTAATTAATAAATTATTAGTTTATTAAAACTACTTAGGTTCAATTTTCTGTTAAGTATCTAATCCCATTTACATTTAAGTGTTATTTACTGTTAGGGGAAGTGAAACTGCAACACACTGGCCCATTTATGTTAATTCATTTATGTTCTATCTTTAAATAAAATAAAGGGAGGGTGTGTTTGCAAATTATAGGCCCATTAAGGTTTTTAATAAAACTAATGCATTTTTAGTCTTATGTTATTACTGGTTTAAAAAGAAAAGGGGAATTATTGTTAAAGCTTGTGTTATTGTAAAAGAGGTGATAAATGATTTTTAAGAAAAAAGCATGCTGCTAAACCTTTTATTCAATATGATATTGTTTCCATTACATTAGTTTCAGAATTTGCTGTTTTGGAAAAAGGATCCGTTTGGATCATTTTTTTGGGGCCCAATCCAATGGGCAGTGAAAATAAAAAAACAGGTGTCTGAAATTGCTGGACTAAAAACACAAGGCTCAAGGGTTATTAAAAAGCTGTTTGTTGTTTTGTTTCAAAAGAATAACAGTAAGGATGTAACGTTTCTTACAATATTATTTCTAAAATTTTGTTTAGTTATTAAAAAAAAGAAAGAGGAAATCTTTGGGCTGAATTAATAATTTTTGCAAAGCCCAAATGTCCAAAAAACATTAATTATACCGATCACATTCAAATTAACGCGCGTTTCTTGCACTAACAATTATTGTGGAGATTCATACTCAATCAAATCCAGAAAATCATAAAATCAAATCTTCAAATAAATCCAGAAATTAACATTAAAGCAAATTAATATTTATACAATCAGATTCGCAAGATCTGGAAATTACAACAATTCAATCAATCAACAAAGAACTCAATCCCTAATTTCTATCTAAATATCCCTAAATCTGAATAACTGCAATAAAAAACCCTAAGCCTATAATTGCTAACAAAAACTAACAGTAAGGGGGGATTTTGATACAGAAACAGGGAGGCAGATGAACAAGAACAATGATCGATATACAGAGAAAAGGAGAAGAAGCATAAATCTGAAAGGCATATTGAAACCGCGAGAAGAATACACACCAATTGTTGAAGAAGACACAAAAGGGGACGATTAGGGTTTCAATATCTGAAACCCTAATCGTTGTTGATCCTCCGCCGTTTCTCCGATCGCTCCGCCGACCTCAATCCACCGTTACCTACCAAAAGCACAAAGAAGAAGGTCAGAAGATGGGTTAACGAATCAGACACGCTCAAAGAAATCAGAAAGCTCATTGCAAAAAGGGTAAAGTATCATAGCTTTTTATTTTGTTGATTGATTAAGGGTTGTGGGTTGGTAAACGGTGGGGTTTGGATCTTTAGCGCCGCCACGATGATTGAACGCAAGGGGAAGAGGATGGTGATGTAAGGGTAGAGAAAGAAAAGGGTAGGGTTTGATGAGGCGAGAGAGGAAGACGAAAGTGTGGTCGCTGTAAAACAAAAAGATGAAAAAAATGAATAAAAATAATAGTGTAACCCGTTAAGATCCAATGCGATGCGCCCATAATAACTAATATGCTCCCTTGAGCTTACCCGCTTGGTGTTGATCAGACGACCATCTGGCCAAGTCTTCACTGCATCCACATACACCCGCGCCACACACAATCTCTCATCTCCTTTTCCAAACTCGTTGGGCCTGAGCCCAACTGATATCCACACACCCCCTTGCCAGTGACTACTAAACCACAAAACACTTAGCACCCCCTGTCCAGCAAATGTAATGGGCTTAGCCCAACCTCCTAAAGGCACCCCCATGTTTTACTTGCCAAATAGAACTTGCACCCCCCTGAGTCTAGTTAATTTCATTTATTTATTTTTATAATAATTTAATTATCATTTTTATTTTATAAATATATATGTATTATATAGTTATAATAATAATTATTATTATTATCAAATAATTAATTTATTATTATTATTATTATACTTTTATATTATTATTTATTGCTATAATTACTTAACTTTTACTATTATTATCATTGTTATTATAATGCTTTTTATAATTATTACTATTCTTATCTTTTATTTATTTATTATTATATTATCAAATAAATCATTTTCATACTAAAATTGCATATATTATTTTATATATTATTTGTATTAAATCTTTTCTAATCATGCATTAATCAAGATCTTCACAAATAATACGATTAAAAATTATTCAACAAATCTTAAAACTATTTTCGCAATAAACTAAGCTAATCAACTGTCTTTTTGCAAAAGGGTTTCAAGCTAGTTTTGACTTACTGCGCTCTCAGTCAAAATCTCCGCAATCACTACTCTCGACCGAGTGAAAAGTGATTCAAAATATGTTTGCAAACCCCTAAAAAACACAACCTATACAAACTACGAATTGGGATTCTGATTCTTCATAAGAGGATACGTAGGCATATGATCTAAAATCGTGGCGAATCTTTCTAATTAAAACTTAAAATCTAGTTTACCCCAAACCTAAACCTAGTGTCTAATATCCTTGTGAACAAGGTGGACGAAAGGTGCCTAACACCTTCCTTTTGTCTAATTGAGTCCGAAACCTAGAATCTTTGTCTGCGAATTTGGGTTTTCTGTTAGATTCCCTTCTCTAGGATAAAAACTAATCGTGATGACTCTTGATTTAAAAACCAGTTGCTACAGAGACAAGAGTGGTCTAGGGTTTAATGAGAAAAAGGAAACTATTTCAGAAGAACCTTCATCAAATTCCACTTATGCCAAGTCTAAACCAAAGATGTCGAATCAAATGTCTGAACATCATGGTAAGAAAAGACATCATGGAGGTGTCATCACTGTGGAAGGTTTGGTCACATAAGACCTTTCTATTTCAAGTAGTATGGGTATCCTAAAACTACTCCTCTTCCCAAGACTGATCAGATCTCTCAAAATAGCAAAAAGAAGAAACAATGGATTCCCAAGTCTAATGTTGCTAGTTTCATAGCTCATACCTCTCTCAGAGTATCAACCAAAGATGACTGGTACTTTGACTGTGGCTGTTCTAGACACATGACAGGTGTCAAGAATCTATTGGTAGATATCAAATCTCATTCTACAATTTATGTGACTTTTGGTGATGGAGTCAAAGGTGAAATCAAAGGAGTTGGAATGCTAGAATGTTCAGGAATCCCAAAACTTGACAATGTGTTACTAGTTAAAGGGTTAAAAGCTAACCTAATAAGTATAAGACAACTACGTGATCAAGGATTCAAAGTTAACTTCACCAAGGAAGAATGTATCGTTTGCAATGAGAATAATGAAGTTATTATGAAATGAATCAGATCTAAGGACAACTGTTATTTATGGGTTCCCCAAGAGTTGAGCCTCTCCTCAACATATGCTTTAGCCAAAGAAAATGAAGTTAAACTGTGGAATCAAAAACTGGGACACTTGCATATGAAAGGAATGAAAAGAATCATATCTATTGAATCCGTGAGAGGGATTCCTAAGCTCAAAATAAAAGAATGGAGAGTTTGTGGTGACTGCCAGATTGGAAAGCAAACTAAGATGTCACATCAGAAGATCCAACAACTTACTACATCAAAAGGTTTGGAACTTCTTCACATGGACTTGATGGGACCTATGCAGGTTAAAAGTCTTGGTGGAAAGAAGTATGCCTATGTTGTCGTAGATGGCTTCTCTAGGTACACATGGATACGTTTTATAATAGAAAAATCAGAGACTTTTGAAATGTTTAAAGATCTTTGTTAAAAACTTCAAAGGGAAAAAGATAGTCATGTCATCAGAATCAGATGTGATCATGGAAAGGAAATCGAGAACAATAAATTTGCTGATTTTTGCTCTTCTGAAGGAATCAATCATGATTTTTCCTCTCCTATTACTCCTCATCAAAATGGGATTGTGGAACGCAAAAATAGAACCCTTCATGAATCTGCCAGAGCTATGATTCATGCTAAGAAGTTACCCTACCACTTTTGGGCTGAAGCTATAAATACTCTATGCTATATCCATAACAGAGTCACTTTAAGGAAACACACCTCAACCAAATTGTATGAAATATGGAAGGGAAGAAAACCTACTGTCTAATGATTTCATGTTTTTGGAAGTAAATGTTACATCTTAGATGATCATGAACAAAGGAGGAAGATGGATCCCAAGAGTCATGAAGGAATATTCCTAGGTTACTCTACAAATAGCAGAGCTTACAGAGTCTTTAACTCCGAAACCAAAGTTATGATGGAATCCATAAATGTTATTATTGATGATAGAGGCTGGAATGATGAAGAATATGTCTTAGAAGATGTTGGAACATCTTTGTCTGATATTCTAACAGAATCTAATGATAGAAGTATTGATTCTAATCCACCTCAAGAAAATCCTGAGCCCAATCATCTCAATAAATGACCTTCAATTAGAACTCAAAGAGATCATCCTAAGGAGCTTATCATAGGAGATCTAAATAAAGGAGTTACTACTAGATCAATAGAAGGAATACCAAACTATTGCTTTGTTTCAAAAATTGAGCCTAAGAATGTCAAAGAGGCCTTAACTGACGAGTTCTGGATTAATGCTACGCAAGAAGAGCTAGAACAATTTAGTAGAAATGAAGTCTGGGATCTGGTTCCAAGGCTTGAAGGGACAATTGTGATTGGAACTAAATGGGTGTACAAGAATAAATATGATTAAAAAGGGGTGGTCACTAGAAATAAGGTAAGGTTAGTTGCACAAGGATACACTCAAATTGAAGGAGTTAACTTTGATGAAACCTTTTCCCCTGTGGCCAGACTTGAATCAATCAGACTACTCCTGGGAGTTGCTTGCATTCTGAAATTTAAATTGTTTCAAATGGATGTAAAGAGTGCCTTCTTAAACGACTATCTGAATAAGGAAGTCTATATGGAACAACCTAAGGGATTTGTTCATCCAAGTTTTCCTAAACATGTGTACAAACTGAAGAAAGCTCTGTATGGATTAAAGTAGGCTCCAAGAGCTTGGTATGAGAGATTGACATAATTTCTTGGTGAGAATGGATATAGGAAAGGTGGCATAGACAAAACTCTTTTTGTCAAGGAAGAAGAAGGGAAGATCATGATTACACAGATTCATGTTAATGATTTTGTGTTTGGTGGGATGTCAAATGAGATGGTTCAATATTTTGTCAAGCAAATGCAGTCAGAATTTGAGACGAGCCTTATTGGTGAATTAACCTACTTTCTTGGTCTGTAAGTTAAACAAATGGAAGATTACACATTCTTATCTTAGAGTAAGTATGTGAAGAATATAGTAAATAAATTTTGGATGGAAAATGCCACTCACAAAAGAACACATGCTCTCACACATCTGAAGTTGTCTAAGGATAAAAAAGGAGTAAGTGTGCATCAAAGTATTTACAGAAGTATGATAGGCAGTGTTCTATACCTCACAACTAGAAGACGTGACATTGCCTTTGCTGTAGGGGTGTGTGCTATATATCAAGCTGATCCTAAAGTTAGCCATGCCAACCATGTGAAGAGAATTCTTAAATATGTGAATGGGACAGGTGACTATGGTATGCTATATTCTCATGGATCTAGCTCTGCCTTAATTGGTTATTGTAATCCTGATTGGGAAGAAAGTGCTGATGATAGTAAAAGTACATCAAAAGGGTGTTTCTTTTTGGGAAATAATCTCATATCTTGGTTCAGTAAGAAGCAGTGTGTCTCTGTCCACTGCCGAGGCTGAGTATATTGCTGTAGGAAGCAGTTATTCTCAGTTGGTTTGGATGAAATAAATGTTAACAGAATATACTATCAAACAAGATGTCATGACATTATTCTGTCACAATCTAAGTTCCATAAATATATCAAAAACTCCTATTCAACACAACAGGACCAAACATATTGATATTCGTCACCACTTCATAAGAGAGCTTGTGGAAAAAAAGATTGTTGCCTTAGAACATGTAGCTACTGAATTACAATTGGCTGACATTTTCACTAAGGCTTTGGACGCAAATCCATTTGAGAACTTAATAGGGAAACTAGGGATTTGCATATATGAGGATTTATAACAATTAAGGGCATGTGGGAATATCATTAAAGTGATATTATATTATTTATGTTTCCAACAAATCAAATTTCGTAAGAAATCATTTCAATACTATCTCAAATACTCTCCCACACACTACGACATTACCTTATTCTATTTTCACAACCTTTTCATTCTCCTTTATAGAAAAAGAACCCTTTCTATTCTCCATCTCACTGTTCAAAACTATTCAAAGATGTTACAACATCATGATTAATCTCCCTCAAAGTGCTCTTCTAATGAAGCCAAGGCTTCTAGGTCAAAGAATGTCAACCGTCTTGAGGACCTCTCCCTTGATAAATTTTTGGTCGTCGCTCCTTTTTCAACTATTCCACCTCTTGAGAAGAAGATCAAGAAACCCAAATCATCCCATGCAAAGAAATCCAAAGACAAGTTTGACACTTCTAAAGGTAATGCTTCTACTGCTGATGATGATAGGTCAGAAGAAGACATTATTAATGTTGATAGAAGTATTATAAGGAATGTAGATATGGTGCTAAATGAAGGTTTTGTTGTGCCTGAGATTTCTACTCCTCTTGCTTGTGTGCCTACTCAGGCTGACAAAAGAACTGATCCTCAAAATACTGCTGAATCATCTGCCTTAAAGAAATATGTTGTTGAAATTGAACTTGGCAAGCTTGCTACTCCTATTCTAGAAGAAGTGGAAGAAAATGTTGAGAAAGATGTTGAGACATCATCTACTGAGAAGGACTCTCCTGTTAAGGAAGATGCGGCTGACTCCAAAGCTGCAGAGAGTAAAAAAGCTGAGAATGTGGTTAATGTTGATGAGCTTTCTGATAATGAGCTCATTTCTAATGTGGTGTCTGGAATTGCTAAAAGGCTCAAGACTAGAAAAAGAAAGACTGTGGATGTCACACCCCCTGCCAAGAGCATCAAGAAGAAGACAATGTATGGTCCCTCAAAGCCCTAGAGTAAAGTGGTTCCTCCCTCTAACAAAAGAAAAGTTAGACCTGATGTCTCCTCAAATGATGATGAGGATAATGTCTAGAACATTTCCCCTGTGAAGAGATCTAGAAGTAAGAAGAAAGCTGCATTAGTATAAGAAGATGACTCTGATTATGATGTCGAGGAAGATGTTCAGGACATATCTCCTGTAAAGAAGTCTGCAAGCACGAAGCTTTCTATTAGGGTAACTGATGCTCCTCTTGACAACATTTCCTTCCATTCTGCTGGGAATGCTGAAAAGTGGAAATATGTATTTTAAAGAAGAATTGCCCTTGAAAGAGAGATGGGAGCTGGTGCACTGGAGTGCAAAGAGGTTATGAAGCTGATTTCTTTTGCTGGCTTAATAAAGACTGCCACCAGGTTCGCAAAATGTTATGAGACTCTTGTTAAGGAATTTATTGTTAATATTCCCATTGACTGTGCTGATCATAAAAGTAAGAAGTATAGGAAGGTGTTTGTTAGAGGTAGATGTGTAGAATTTTCCCATGCTGTCATCAATAGATATTTGGATAGGTCTGAAGATGATTATTGTGATTTGGAAGTAACTGATAATCAAGTGTGCAAAGCCATCACTGCAAACCAAGTGAGTAAGTGTCCCTTGAAGAATAAGCTCCTTGTTAATAAATTAAGTGTGAAATATGATATCTTGCATAGAATTGGAGATGCTAACTGGGTCCCTACCAATCACACCTCAACCATTACAATTGGCTTTGCAAAATTTATCTATGCTGTTGGAAATAAGAAGCTGTTTGATTATGGTGGTTACATTTTTTATCAGACTATTAAGCATGTAGGAACATGTGCTATCAAAATTCCTATTGCCTTTCCATCTCTTATTTGTGGAATTATTCTTAATAAACATCCTGGAATTCTGAGTGGTAATGATGTAGTTTGCAAGAGGGAGTCTGCTCTGACCTTTCACTTCAAGTTGTTTTCAGTAAAAGATGTCCCAGACATTGTTTTGACATCTGCGTCTTCTAAAAACAAGACCTCAACCAAGGATGACATGATTACTAAATTAAGGGAAGCCTACAAAGAACTTGCTGATGTAATCAGAGTTAGCTCAACAATAAATTTAAAATTTGAAAAGCTGATCAAAGAGATGGAGAAGGATAATAGCCTTGATGATAATGTGGATACTGAAGAAAGAGAATATGATAGTGAAGGAAGCTCTGAAACTGCAAAGTCTACTGGTCCTGAAGACAGTTAGACTCTGTGCTGGTGTCTCATTTTTTGTTCCTTCTTTTATATTTTGATATCTATGTTCTTTTTGGCACTTGTATGTGCTTATATTTTGGATATTTTGGTCTGTACCTCTATTTTCTGCACTCTCTTGAATGCATGTTTATTTGGCATATTAGGTCTAAAAAGGGAGAGAGAAACTGACTGACCTATGACTGACTGATCACTGACTGAGGGGGAGCTTCATTGATTGAGGGGGAGCCTCATGTCTCAGAAGATGTTCTGACATCTTCCTCTGCTAACTGCTAACTGTTTTTTGTGCTGCTGCTCTGATAATGTGTGCTCAAATAATGTTTTAGCCAAAATTTGCGAAAGGGGAGTTTGTAAGTGTTTGTTAGAAGCAATTTTGGTAAGACACTGACTTGATAATGTTTTGCTCAATGCCTTGACATTTGAAGAAAACTATTTTTGAACGATGTCAAAGCAGATGTCTTGACATCTGCCTCCTGATCTGAACGTGACTTAAAATTTGTTTCCAATATTCTTTTTCTTGCTTTTATGCGCGCGTATTATTTAGGACTTGTGACTCATAGCTTGCGAAAAATATGGAGGAATGTTTTTCGATCTATATTATCTTTATGGATTATATCTTGGCCTTTTTTCATGGAAATATTCAAGGGATTGGAATATTTGTTTTTCATCCCAAGCCCACTGCTGCGCCTTTATAAGGACTTGCATCCTTATTCATTTGAATGCAACTTTTGAAGAAGAATATATTCTTGTTGTTTTAGAAGTCTAAGTCTTTTTAATTGTAATACACTCTAAGTATTGGTTTAATACTTGAGTTGTAATTTGAGTTGTTAATTGTGGATCATTCATAAGCTTTTAAGGATTGAATGCTTGAAGTCTTTAAAACTTAATATTTCTGTTGTTCTTCAATGTTAATGATTGAAGGGATTTGAGGAGGGCCTCATACCTAGGTGTGTCTTAGGTAGAAGTATAACACGGGTAGTGATTAAGTTATTAGATTGTAAACTGGTCGTTTACTGAGGGTCTATGAATTGATACTATTTAGTGGACTTGTCCCTGACTTGGTAGCCCCCAGAGTAGGTGTTGTTGTAAGCCGATCTGGGTTAACAATCCCTTGTGTTTTTACTACTTTTAATATTGTTGCATTTTATATTATCCTCAAATATTTGTGTTGTGACATCTCCTTCGACATCACATATCTGATACCAGAATTTCAGCTTGTATGGAAAGATAAAATTAATCGGTAGATAACCTTAAACAATTCCAAGATAACATAACGGAAACTAAACACACTTTTTATACTTTTCACCTCTAGGGTAACCTCTCTTTGTTGCCTTCAAATAAAATGGTCATGTCCCTCGAAAGTAAGGGCACTTTATCAAAGACCCTCGATTAAATCATCACGGTCCCTTCGAATAAAGATCATAGTCCCGTGATGTCCCTCGAGTTTCCTACGAAAGGATGATCTAGTCCCTTGTTGCCTATGACTAACATGATGACAGTCCCTTCGAATTGCTAAATTATCCTTACGTGTTGCTTTCAATGATCATTCAATGACCCTTCGCATGTCCCTTCACATTCAATAGATAAGGCTACCTACCAAATAATGGTACAAATATCACTATCTCTAAAGGAGAAGGAAAAGAATAAGAACGACCTTGAGTTGGTAAGGAACTTTAAATATCTTGCTCACAACTCTTTTTTCTAAAATATAAACACTTTACACATCACCTTTTCAAAATAAATATTTCAAACACTTCGCACGCGTTCTTAAGGGCTGATACAAGAATCATTACAAAGTTAGCCGTACTTTGGCTTTTCAAAAATAATTTCAAATCACACACACAAATAAATTTTTTTCAAAGTGATCTAAGCAATTAAGAGCCCATAGATAACTACGGATGAAAAGGGTGCTAACACCTTCCCTTTTCATAACTTACCCCCAAACTCAAAATCTATCAAGGTCTTTCCTGTTCTTTTCAGCCTTTCCTTATATTGGATAAAAGAAAAGTCATTGGCGACTCTAGCTATCTGCATATTTTAGATAAAAACCAAAAAAAGTCATTTCTCCCACCGTATTACTCAAGTTGATGAGCAATAACTCCTTGCTTTACAAACACTATAGAGTTATTTTGGCAACGTTTCAGCAATTTGAATCAGCGTGATTTTCTTAAAAGTTCTTCAACAATTCCAATTCTTCCAACTCTTCCTTTTATGGCCAAAAATAAATCCGTTAGAGGTAGAAGGAATACATAAATTCCAGCTGTTTTCTTGCAACAGACAATGAGAGTGGTAGACACAAAAGAAATGTCTTCTTACAATATTACTATCCTTGTGCCGCAAAAGAAGCTTAGTGGAGATGAGGTGATGTTGTACCTTGTACTATTACTCATGTGAAACCTTTTGATATTATCTTCTAAACTTTAGAGACTTCTGGATGTATAATGGTTGAAGCATGTATAAAAGGATCAAAGCTAAGTCTCCAGAACCATGCCATCAGAAATTTATGAGCTTGTTCAACCTGAACCATGTCTTCAGAGTCTTCAACACTTGGTCTTTAGAGTCTTAACAACCTTTTCTTCAAAGTCTTTAGAAAATCGTTCAACAGAACCTTATCTTCAGAGTCTTCAGAAGTTGATCTTCAAAATCTTCAGAACTTGTTCAACAAAACTTTGTCTTTAGAATATTTAGAACTTGGAATCTTCAGAGCTTGAAAACATATCAGAAGATCTTCTATTAGAGTTACATTCATAAGCTTTAAAACTAACGTTCTATCAGAATCATTATTTTATAAGCATTCTAAGCTATGAAACATAAATTTGTATCCCTTAGTGTGTTGAGTCTGGAATCTGATGACGTCATACGTAAATACTTCAGAGTCAGAACCTGTTAGAAAAAGCTACACACTAAACAAACTATTAGGGTACCTGTTGTACCCCAAAATTTTTCCTCTCACTTATCAAGAATTTGCACACAAGATCTCCTTAGGCTCAAGACTGCACTAGGGTTTGATCAGCTCAAAACACCTCCTTAAGCACTGATGACCAAAATTAGGGTTTGAGTTTGCACAAGGATTTTTGAACTTACAATGCCCCATATGAATTTAATGGATCATTATGGACCCCCAAGATTACTCATGACAAGTTTCAAGCCTTGAATCACACTTTTGCTCAGCCAATTGAGCAGTTGACCTAAAAGTCAATTCTATTGGGAAAAAAGTCAACCATGGCCAATTTACAGTCAAACTTCATAATTTTTGACCCACAACAACATTTTATACTCATATGTATCATTTTATCAAGTTTGGACCATAATTCTTAAAGAAATTTGATAAAATCTCCAAAAGAGCAAAATGGTCAAAATTAGGGTTTTGATTGGGAAAGGGCAATTTCTGATTTTTGACCTAGAAAATGATCAATTGGTATAAGACATGATATCAAGAGTAAAATTGAATCATTTTGACCTTATGACATGGCTCCAAACATTTCTCAAGTTCAAAGGATTGACAAATGAATTTTCAGTCAACTGATCAACAGTCAACTGTATACTGAAAAGTCAAACTTTGACTTTTTGGTCAAATTCAAAAGCCAAAGATCACAATTCATCAAAATATGTCAAAATATGAAACTTATTCATCAAGAAATCAAAAAGTCAAGATTTCATTTTGAAAAGTCAAAATTTCTAAACTTAGAAATTTTTCTAAGTGTTGGAAAATTCTTATTTTTTCATAACTTTGAACAAAATTTTCACCATGATGCAAGATGATTCAAGAGAAACTTCCAACATGAAATTTGTATATCTCCATGAAATATACAACTTTTCTTCACACAACTTCATCCAAAAGTGCTTGGATCTCAAGTTATAATGGTATGAACATGTGGTCATGAAACTAAACACTTAGTGAAATTTTTCCCTAATTTGGTTAGGATTTTGACCCAACTTCATGGCACTTTTTCATATAGTTCCAAGGGGAATATTCAAAAGAAATTCAAAGATGGGTTATAGATCACACTGCAAGCTTTCCAAAATATCCAAGAACTCCTTGAGATCATTCTTGAGTAGGGATAATCGAAGAGATGAAGTTAGGGTTTTATCACTTTAATTAGAAGTCATTTTATTGACGAACATAATTCAAGTTCAAACTATGCTGCATAAACACTACTTTTCAGGCCTCAAACTTGTTAGGAACTCCATAATTAATGGTTTACATAGCTGTTAGAGGCCTCACTTCAAGCATTCAATGCATGGACATGCTTTATATCCATTTTTGGAAGAAAGGTTACATTGCCATTTTGATAAAGTGACTTTTTGTATAAAACTTGTTCTTGAGCCTTGCACTTGTTCTCTTATGATCAAACAAGTCCTATAACTCATGAGAAATGTTTGAAACACTTACAATCACCCATCCCATTCTTGTACCTCTCCTTGAAACTTGTTTCCCTCTTTTATTCAAAATCATGTAACCTAGCCAAAAGCTAGAAACTTGTACTTCTGATGGTCCAAAGCTCTTAAACACTTTTGTTTATACATACACAAACCATTTGACACAAACACACGAATGCTTGACCACTGAAAATAGCTAGAACTCAGAAACACATTTCATATTTCCATTTTCACACAAACTGACCAAAGACTTGAAACTCATAATCTACTTGTGCGTTTCTTGTCCTTTTGGTTTCTAAAGCTTCTAAATATCATATAAAGTTGATCCCACACCCTATTACAGAGATGTAACACCATTAACACCATCCTCCATTTTCAAAAACAGAGCTCTGCACATTGACTTCTCCAGACCATTTCAACCATCCATTGCTCAAGCTAATCATTTCATTAGCTTCCTGGGACTTCAAGGAAGTTAACCTGATCATCACCATCACTTAAAACAAGCTCAAACTCAAAACACAATTTCCAGTTTTGAGGTAAGTTTTCTAACTTTGGAACTCCTCATACAGGCATCATCAATGATTTATTTGTGAATAAAACATGTAGATATCTAGGCCCTGAAGCTAACCATGTCCATAGTTTCCATTAATTTTGCTTATGCTTAGAGAATTTTAAGAATGAAATTTATGAGATTTTTAGGGTTCAGTTTAGGGCAAATAAAATTCATGCTTATCTTTGATCTATAGTTTTAATGCTTTACATAACCGTGAGAAATTTTTTTACAAGTTTCATGTTTACAGTTTTCATTTTTGATGAGAAAGGAGCAAGTTACAGTTGGTCCGGCTGGAGGTTGAAGATGAAGTCATTAGGGCGCGTTTTGTCTTATATATTTATTGATTCACCTATGTTAACAGATGTATAGCCGCCCCAGTGGCACACTTTTGTGTTTTTTTTCATATTTTTTGCACCACTCTGAATTTTTTGCAAGCGCTTGGGCCTTGTTGGGCTTGTATTGTTTTTATTTTATTTTTGCTTACTAACCCCCCTGCAGGCTATTTGCACTCTGGCCCAATTTCATTTTATTTCATTATTTTCATTTTATTTATTTTCTTAAAATATTTTCCTAATATTAAAAAAATCATAAAAAATACAAAAAATTAGATTTTCATTTTAATTTAGTTTATTTTATTTTTCTCACAAATATATTTTATTTAACTATACTTTATTTATTTTTATGAACTAGTCTTGTAAATTTAATTTAAAACTAGGTTATTATTTATTTTCTTTTACACTAATTAAAATATTTTATTTTTGATATAAAAAAAGCAAAAAATATTTTATAATGCTATAAATATTTTCAAGACAAAAATACCAAAAAAAACACTTTCTTATAAACTTATTTTCTTTTATTTTAATTAATAGATTTAGGGTTTTGTTTAAAAATCTTTTCTTAACAAATTTAGGGTTTACTTTTCATTAATTATTATTTTTTATTTTCTTTTAATTAATTATATTAAGACAACATCCCTTTTCTCTAAAAAAATCAAACAAATATCCATTTACTTCACATTTTGCATTTTTGTACATTTATTCATTTTGTACTTTGTATTTATTTATTTCCTTGTACATTGATACTAATTCAATATGGTTGTAATAGACTAACTAGGTTTACATTTTTGCAATCCCCATTCAATTTGTACACCCCTCCCATAAATGTTGTAATAGCGTAGTAAATTTAAATTCCATAATTTATCGCTTTATACATAATATGCTAGTAATTAGGGTTTGTATGGAAAGACTAAAACCAATACATAGAAACCCTAATTCAAGACAAAAACAAGAATGAAAACAATACACTTGCACACAAGCACCCCTAGGGTTATTCCACTTGGTTGCCTTATACAAAATGGCCATATTACACATGTAAGGTATCTTATCAAAAACAAGCAAATACAAGATCATAGTCCCTCAATGACGCTATCTAAGTTACCTTTCAAATGATCTTAGTCCCTAAAAAAGAATGCTAAGATACCTTAAAACATTGATAATCATGGTTATACGATGACCCACGCCCGTCCCATTTACATCCAAAGATAAGGTTACTTACCAAATCAATGGTAAGATAACAATATCAAAGGAAAAGGAAAATGAACAAGAAAGACTTTTGAGTAGGTAGAATGCTCCTAATTACTTGCTCAAATTCAAACAAACATCCTTGCTATTTTCAAAACAAACACTTACACTTTTAAACATCTTACAAACTTGAAAACATTTTCAAAATATCAAACATCTTTGTATACATTCTTACGAATGAGAATCATTACAAAGATTGCCTAAACAAAGGCTTCTTTACAAAATACTTTCAAAAAATCACATGAAGCACAATTTCAAAAAAAGCAAGTGATCTAGCAAGTAACTAAGATCCCATGGAAAACCATGGATGAAAAGGGTGCTAATACCTTCCCTTTTCATAATCTACCCCCCGAACTCAAGAAATAATCTCAAAGGTCTTTCCTGTGCTTTTTCACCTTTCCTTTTGGATAAAAGAAAAGTCGGTGGTGACTCTTGCTAACCGCAACATTTACGATAAAACGCAAAACACCCAAGTCAGTTCTCCCACCGTATCACATAACTGTCGACTCTGCTGGGGAGAATTCTAAAAGTGGGGTTACCTTAGGGATGGATCACATTTACTTGCTTTCATTGTTTGACTTGTATGCTTTACATTATGGTTCTTTATTTGGGTTTGAATCCTCTACCCGGATTTGGGATACCTTATAGGTAAGTAGCAATACATTATGGAAACTGTGCAGGGTATACCGACATGGTCTAAGCAATAGCTATGTTAGTGCGACATATTTGTGGGTACCGGTAGCCTTTGAGTTAATAAAAGAGAATACGGGGCCGCTGAGTGATGTCATAAAGCATTAATGAACTTCTAGAACCTTTACTTGACCAACTTGGCCTTTAGGATATAGTGAGATGACCGACTTTGGTGCAGTCCGAAGTTGGTAGATACTCGATACTACACTCATTGAGGTTTGGTTTCTTGGGGTATTTCGGTCGCTATTAAAGAGGATTGTGCTGAAACAATGACCAAGGAAACATACCAGTGATATTGAGCTCCTTAGAACCCGGTTACTATTACTAGGACATGTTTGAGCCAACTAAACTTCAAGAGGGTACTTACCTATGAGACTCCATGCAAGCCTAAACTTAAGGACTTGTTTTATTTGTTTGTATATACATACTTGTACATAACATCATGGACATCATAACATCATACTCATTCACTAACCATTTTAAGGATCATGGGATTTATCTTTGTTTTGTTTTGTAGGATATGGATTCTCTTCGCAGGAAAACTATTCAAGTCAACCTTGTAAGGATCCCTCCACAACTTAAGGAACTAACTTCAAGGATTCCAGAAAACTCTCCATTCACTGAGAGACATGGTCTCCTACTCAACTTGGTCACCTCCAACACAGATGAGGACATGATGAATATGCTCTTTCAGTTCTTTGATCCTTTACACCATTGCTTCATATTTCCTGACTATCAACTTGTGCCTACTTTGGAAGAATTCTCCCGACTCTTGAGGATTCCCATTCTCAACCAACTCCCATTCCCAAAGCCAGAAGTGATTGCTCAAGCTCTACACTTGCACTCATCTGATGTCACAACTCATTGGGAAACGAGGAGTGGTGTCAAAGGTTTCCTAGCAAAGTTCTTGTTTGAGAAAGCCCAAAACTGTTGGAATTCTTTGGATCTGCAAGCTTTTGATGAAATTGTGGCTCTCCTCATCTATGGGATGGTTTTGTTTCCAAATCCTGACCAACTCATAGATATGAATGCCGTCAAAATCTTCATATCCCGCAACCTGATACCTACTTTGCTAGGGGACATCCTACATTCTTTTCACACTCGCACAATGAGGAAAAAAGGTGTCCTTATGTGTTGCGCTCCTCTCTTGGTAAGATGGTTTATTTCGCATCTTCCCCAATCTGATTGAAGAATGAGCAAGGTTCAAGGTGGTCATAAAGGTTGATGACACTCAAACATTCAGACATCCATTGGTGCTCTCGATCCATAGAGAATGTTACTATTGTCGACCATTGTGGAGAATTTCCTAATGTACCTTTACTTGGCATTAGGGGAGGTATCACCTACAACCCCTGCTTAGCCTTAAGACAGTTTGGTTACGCCCTAAGGGATGGCCCGCATGAAATGCTGATTCAAGGTTTGGTATTTGACTATGAAAACAACGATCAAGGTCTTCGCTAAAGATTTATCTGAGCTTGGAGGATGTTGAACGAGGTAGATAGTAAGACATTAGAGCACAAGAATTCCATCCCTCTTGAGCCTTACCTCAAATGGGTACGAACTCGTGCTCAGAGTCTTATGATGCCTTATCCCTCCATTCTCTCGGTAATCATTGAGCCTGTCATGGAAGGGGATGTTCTATACACTATCCTACATCCTGACATACCCACCTCTCTTGAAGACCTACAAAGAGATTGGATACAACTCAAGGGGGAGTGAGATAATTTCAAAGCCCAATTCTACGCAAGCGAGAAGAAGGTTTTGGAACTCACTAAGTAACTTCATGAGGAGAGGAACCTGAATTCCTACATCGCACCAAAAGGATGCGTACTACCTTTATGTCTTATAGTTTTTGTATTTGTTTTGAGGAGGCACTGATGTACTCAAGCTTTAATTTATTAATGTAACGTTTGTTTCCTTTTTGTCTAAAACAAATTTGAATCTTAAAATCCTTGAAATCATTGCATATGCATTAACCATTCATCATAACATAAGCAGGTTTCTTGCAACAAGTCTCCTCATCTCTCTACTGTTTATTTTAGTAAGATGGATCTCGAGCAAATGGTGAAGGACCTCCAAGATCAGAATGCACAGTTTCAACAGTTGTTCTTAACTCTAGCCAAAGGACAAGAAGAATTGAAGACCTTACTGGTTGAGGAGAAGAAAGAGAAGACAAAGAAGATAATCAGAGTTCTAAACATGGGAAGAATATTCCAAGGGAAAATAAGAAGGGCCATAGACTTTGCAACGACATCCGATGAGAAAGACAGTCAAGATGGGAAAGGCAAAGAAACAGTTGTCCAGTCAGAATCAGAAGAGGAAGAGGAAGAAGAAGACTATTATGAAGAACAATACCCTCCAGCCGACGACAAGTATAAGCATCTAGAAGAGCGGTTGAGTGCAATGGAAATCCAAAAAGTGATTGGATTGGACTTTGAGGAGTTGGGACTAGTATCGGGAATTGTAATTCCTCCAAAATTCAAAGCTCCTGTGTTCGCCAAATATGACGGAGTCTCATGCCCCAAAATGCATCTCCGGTCCTATGTGAGGAAAATCCAGCCTCATACCTCCGACAAAGATTTAATGGGTACACTTCTTCCAAGACAGTCTGTCTGGAACTCAACTTGATTGGTTTTATCAGTTAGAAAGAGCCAATTTTCATAACTGGGAAGATCTGGCCACCGCCTTTTACAAACAATACCAATACAACGCTGATCTTGCGCCTACACGTACTCAACTCCAGAGTATGGCCATGGTTTCAAGTGAAGGCTTCAAGGACTATGCATAAAAATGGAGGGACTTGGCCGGAAGAGTTCAACCTCCCCTATCTGAAAGGGAGTTGGTAGACATGTTTTTGGGCACCTTGTCTGGTCCCTTCTTCAATCACTTAATTGGGAGTTCATCGGCAGGTTTTACCGAACTGATATTGACCGGAGAAAGGGTAGAAGCCGGGATAAAGAATGGAACGATTCAAAAAGATACATCCTCAGCTCCTGTAAGGAAACCATTCATCAGAAAGAAAGAAGTGGTTGCTATATATCCTCAGAGAAATCAAGATAGGACAGAACACCGTCCAATGGCAGGGGCTATTATGATTCCTAAACCTGCACCTGATCAACAAAGAAACAACCAACCAAGAATGGAAAGACCAGTCATACAATTCACCTGAATTAATATGAAACTATCTCAAGTATTGCCACATTTGTTAAGATAAAATCTAATGACTTTGAAAGAATCTCCAAAGAACCCTAACACGACCTCTCCTCACTATCATCTTAATGCCTGTTGTGCATACCACTCTGAGAGTCCCGACCATGACACTAACAACTGTTGGGATCTAAAGAACAAAGTACAAGACCTCCTTGAAGCCAAAGAGATTGAATTCGATGCGCCAGAAAAACCCAATGTCATTTCTGCCCCTATGCCCAAACACGACCATAATACCAACGCCATTGAAGAATATATGTTTGCTTCTTCGGTTGATGAACTTGTGACCCCACTCCTAACTATCAAAAAGAACTTATTGAATGCCAGTGTTTTCCCAGGCTATGATGAAAGCTGTCATTTCTGTTTGTCTTTACCAACCAGTTGTCCTTTGTTAAAAGTAGGCGTCCAATGCCTAATAGATAACAAGGAAATTTTGTTTGAAAAGACTTCTGTTCCACCTGTTTCTTATAATGATGTTTCCATCGTGACCATTTCCGAAAATTATTCCAGGGTCTCCACCAAAAGACCCGTTAGAATTACATTAGTTCCAAAAGTATCTCCTTTGATAATTACAATGCCTGGACCAATCCTGTATTCGTCAGACAGAACCGTCCCATGGAATTATGGAGGGGATGTCTACTACCATGGTATCAAGCAAGATTGGCCAGCTGCTGAAGATTCAAGTTTTGAGAAAGTTGACTCCAATATCGGTAATATTGCAGGGACTAGCAAGATTACCCGAAGCAGAAGGATATTCTCTCCAAAAATTTCTCCCCCAAAGGTTGCTTCTGGACCCGTAATCATTCCTGTTGTTGTTGCTTATTCAAAGGTTATTTCCAGTCCTACCATCATCTCTACTAATACTCCAACTGACAAAGCTGTTACAACCCCTGTTATCACTCCTACTGACGTTCCTGCTGCCGAGTCAACCGAGACTCGAGGTAAAAGTATTCTGATTGAGTCTGTACGAACGAAGGCACAATCGTTGGCTATCCCTGAGACCTCCCGGAAAGAGATGGAGGAAATTCTAAAGATCATAAAAAGAAGCGACTACAATATAGTTGAGCAACTAGGGCAAAGTCCATCTAAAATTTCCATGTTGGCTTTACTACTATGTTTTGAGGCGCATGCAAAGGCCTTAGTAAAATTCTTGAAAACTACCCATGTACCCCAAGAAACATCTGCCGATCAGTTCCAAGACTGCGTAGCTAGCTTGACTGCAGATAATGGCTTAGGTTTTTCAGATGCTGATTTAACGCTAAGAGGGAGGAAGCATAATGAGGCATTGCATGTCTCAGCGGAATGCACGGCACAACTCTGGCTCATGTGTTGGTTGACACCGATTCATCTCTGAATGTGTTTCCTAAAAATGCTCTTGATAGGCTTGGCTGCGAGGGGTTGACATTGAAACCAAGCAACATAGTAGTGAGAGCCTTTGACGACTCAAAAAGGATGGTGCATGGGGAAGTGGATATCCCCATAAAGGTTGGAACCCAAACATTTGATTCAACTTTTTATGTAATGGATATCCGCCCTTCATATTCCTGCTTGCTAGGCTGACCGTGGATCCACAATGCTGACGCTGTTACTTCTACGTTGCACCAAATGCTGAAGTATCCGATTCAAGGGAAGATCATCACTGTTCATGGAGAAGAAGAGTATATGGTCAGCCATCTAAATTCCTTCTGATATGTGGAGCTAGATGGTGAATTTATTGAAACTCTATTTCAGCACTTTGAATAAGTCCCGCAAGATGTGGCAATGACCAAGGCTGTGTCTCAAGTTCCCAAGATTACAAGGCCTCCGCTTAGGATGTCGTCTTTGAAGTATGCAAAGGCAGTGATAGAAGAAGGTGGGTGCACTATTTGGGGACAAATCCCAGATATCCCATACAAATTTGACAAGTTTGATATGGGTTTCACTTTAGGTGCCCAGAAGGATGTACGTCGTGCTCTTGCCGGAGGACCACCCTTAAAGATCAGCAACTGTGGAGTCAATGCGGTGGAAGATGATGAAGACAACTACAACCTGGAGGATTTGATTTTCCCCACTGTAAGTTGAGGGCTCAGCAACTGGGAGGCTAGAGATTTTGTCCCGGTCACTTTTATCCCACAGTAATTTGTCTTTACATTTTGTTGGATCTGTAATATTAAAACAATTCAGACTCTTAAAACCTTGTGTCTTACCCGAGGCACAATGGTCCATTTGTAAGGGTTATTATCTCATTTCCATATGACATCAATGAATCATGGACATTTTTTGCATACAGACTTTGTGCTCATTATTTTATTTTTACATTTTCATTCCTTTCAAAGATAGCTATACTCTTACACACACTCAGACTCACAATACAGGTCTACATCCATTCGGGATCCCATGGGTAAAGGCTCTGCTATGGCCTTTTGTGACTCTGAAAATCTAATCTACCAAGCCGAAGACGAAGGTGAGGAAGATTGTGAAGTACCAGGGGAACTTTCCAGATTACTACAACAAGAAGAGAGAACCATTCAGCCCCACGAGGAACCAGGGGACACCATCAACCTAGGTACTGAGGAAGACAAAAGAGAAGTCAAGGTGGGTGCCAATCTGGAACCAAGTGCCAAAGAGTGTCTGATTCAGTTGCTACATGAGTATGTTGAGATATTTTCCTGGTCGTATGAAGACATGCCAGGACTTGATGCAGAAATTGTGGTACATCGTCTACCTACAAAAGATGATTTCCCACCAGTAAAAAAAAAGGTTCGTCGAATGCGACTGGATATGTCAGAGAAGATTAAAGCTGAAGTCATGAAGCAATTCAATGCTGGATTCTTGGTCGTCACCTCTTATCCTCAATGGGTTGCCAATGTTGTTCCCGTGCCCAAAAAGGACGGCAAAGTACGAATGTGCATGGACTGCAGAGATTTGAATAAGGCAAGCTCTACGGATGATTTCCCACTTCCCCACATTGATATTCTAGTTGACAATACGGAACAACACAAAGTGTTTTCCTTCATGGATGGTTTCTCATGCTACAACCAAATCAAAATGGCGCCTGAGGACATGGAGAAAACAACCTTTGTCACACAGTGGGGCATATTCTGCTAAAAGGTTATGCCATTCGGACTGAAAAATGCTGGGGCAACCTATCAGCGTGCCATGGTCGCTCTATTTCACGACATGATGCATCACGAAATAGAGGTCTATGTGGACGACATGATAGCTAGATCTCAAACATAAGAAGAGCGGCTTGATCATTTACAGAAATTGTTTGAGAGACTAAAGAAGTATAAGCCGAGGTTGAACCCAAATAAATGCACATTTGGGGTGAGGTCCGGTAAACTCCTAGGCTTTGTCGTTAGCAATAAAGTTATTGAGGTAGATCCTGCCAAGGTGAAAGCGATACAAGAGATGCCTGCTCCTTGTACTGAGAAGGAAGTCAGAGGATTCTTGGGACATTTGAACTACATTGCCAGATTCATTTCTCACCTGACAGTTACTTGTGAACCAATCTTCAAGCTACTGAAGAAAGATCAGGTAGTCAAATGGAATGATGAGTGCCAAACTGATTTTGATAAGACCAAAGAGTATTTACAAGAGCCTCGTGTATTGATGCCACCAGTCGAGGGAAGACCATTGATCATGTATCTGACTGTTTTGGAAAAATCAATGGGGTGTGTGCTGGGGAAGCATGACGAGTCTGGCCGAAAAGAGCACGCTATTTATTACCTGAGCAAAAAGTTTACCGACTGTGAAATAAGATATTCATTGCTCGAGAAAACTTGTTGCGCTCTGGCATGGGCTGCTCGCCGGCTAAGACAGTATATGCTGACCCATACTACCTTGTCGATATCTAAAATGGATCCAATAAAATACATCTTTGAGAAACCTGCACTCTCTGGGAGAATAGCGAGATGGCAGATGATCATGACAGAATATGACATACAGTATACTACCCAGAAAGCAATAAAGGGCAGTGTACTAGATGATCACCTTGATCACCAAGCTGTGGAAGACTACCAGTCCATGAAGTTCGAATTTCCAAATGAAGACATTATGATGGTAAACAACTGTGAAGAATTCAGCCCATATGACAGACCTGAACAAGGATCCCGATGGACCCTGGTTTTTGATGGGGCATCTAACGCACTCTGCAATGGTATTGGTTTTGTACTCATATATCCTGAAGGATGTCATACTCCCTTTACGGCAAGAGTCTGCTTCAATTGTACAAATAACATGGCAGAATACAAAGCGTGCATCTTTGGTCTCAAAGCTGCCATAAATTTGGGGATCATGTTCTTAAATTTATTCGAAGATTCAACTTTGGTTATCAGCCAGATCAAAGGGGAATGGGACACCAAACACCCTAACCTTATCCCCTACAAAGATCATGTTTTTACATTTCTCCCATATTTTGAGAAGATTACCTTCGAGCATTTCCCGCGAGAAGAAAATAAACTAGCAGACGCACTAGCCACAATTTCGTCCATGTTTAAACTTAAATGGGATAACGAGGCTCCCCAGGTTACCATTGAATGAATGGATGAACCGGATCACTGTTATGAGATTAATACCGAAGAAGTAGTGGACCAGCCTTGGTTTCACGAAGTCAAGAGGTATCTCGAAACCCAAGGATATCCAGAAGGAGATTCAATCAACGACAAGAAGTTCTTAAGGAGATTCTCTGCTAAGTTCTTCCTTAGTAATGGAATTCTTTACAAACACAACCATGACTCTGTGTTACTTCGGTGCGTAAATAAGGTTGAAGCTAAAAGGATCATGGCTGAATTACATGAAGGCACTTTTGGCACCCATTCCATTAGGCATACGATGGCAAAGAAGATCCTACAGGCAGGTTATTATTGGTCTACCATGGAATCAGATTGCTATAAACACTCTCGAACCTACCATAAGTGTCAAATTTATGCTGACAAGGTGCACGTACCTCCGGTTCCTCTGAATGTCTTGACAACTCCTTGGCCCTTTGCTATGTGGGGGATTGATATGATTGGGGAAATCAAGCCAACAGCCTCCAATGGACATCGCTTCATCTTAGTGGCCATTGACTATTTTACAAAATGGGTGGAAGCAACTTCTTTCGCTTCCGTTACCAAGAATGTTGTTGCCCAGTTCATCAAGAAGAATCTCATCTGTCGTTACGGTATCCCGGAGAGGATCATTACAGACAATGGTACGAATTTTAACAAAACTATGATCACCGCCCTGTGCGAGCAATTCAAGATCCAGCATCACAATTCTTCCCCTTACTGGCCGAAGATAAACGGTGTTGTTGAAGCCGCGAATAAGAACATTAAAAAGATCATACAGAAAATGACATTCACATACAAAGACTGGCATGAAATTCTACCATTCGCTCTCCACAGATATCGCATCACAGCTCGCACATCAACCGGGGAAACACCCTATTCTCTGGTATACGACATAGAGGCTGTTTTGCCTATTGAGGTCCAGATCCCCTCTCTGAGAATTATGAAGGATGCAGGGCTAAATGAAGAAGATTGGATCCAGACTCGGCTTGATCAACTAAACTTGATTGATGAGAAAAGTCTTACTGCTGTTTGCCATGGTCAGATGCATCAAAAACGGATGATCAAGGCTTTCAACAAAAAGGTTAGATGCCAGGTATATCAAGTTGGAGATCTGGTGATCAAACGCATCATATTGACGCAAGGTGATCCCAAAGGAAAATGGACTCCTACGTACGAAGGACCATTTGTAATCAAAAATATATTCTCTGGTGGAGCAATGATCTTAACCACCATGGATGGCAACAATCTGCCGCACCCTACGAACGTAGACATAGTCAAAAGATACTACGCATAAGAGAAACGCTAGGTTGTCACACCTAGGCAAATCAAGGGCACCCCGGCGAACCAAGAAGGTTTGGGAAAAAATTAGGGATAAAACAAAAAAATATGTACACCCGGCAAGCTGAAAACCCGAAAGGGAAGCTTGGGAAAAAAAAGGGTATCCCAGTGGACTGAAAACCCGAAAGGGTGGTCCAGGAAAAAGTTGGGGATTTAAAGCGTATGACTATGTCTTGTTGGATCACCTTCCGGACAACCTAACAAACTCAGAGGTTCTGATCAATTCAATCATCTTCGGACGAGGAAACAAATAGATAAGATGCTCAGAGACATAAAGGCTATAATAGAATGGGAACCCCATGGGATTATTGCACCTAGCTACTTTTCTTTGTATCAAAATTTTCATTTTTTACCACAATATTCTCTTACTAGAATGTTTGTCTCATTTTACAAAAATACTAACTCAAAGTCAATACCAAGATATCCCTTTGAAAGTGCAAAACTATATGTTTTTCTTTACTCTTGTATTTTGTTTACAAAAACGTCCAATGATTTATTTTTGAACATATGCATTTGAACATAATTACTGTTTACAAATAAACAAAATAGAAAGACAATCACTGATGGCCTTAAGAGATAGAGAAACCTCTCTAAGCCATTTCCATGAAATCCCCCACAGTGTGCAGTTTAATCCCCAGCAGAACAAAGCTTCCAGTTATCAATCCCCAGTAGAAGTCGTTCAATTTCTCAGGATTTCCCAATAGGATTTTACAAGCAGTACATGACATTTCCCTTACAACAGAGTTTATTTCTCTAAGCGGAAATTCGTCAAAACTTGGACTTCACAACATGAAGACTTACACTCCATATCCTCAGTAGTGGTCAGGGATTTATTTTCCCCAATACAACAACAGTACATCAGATTAGCTCGCATGCGCATGCATCGCATTCATATATCATACACATTGATAACACGAATGCATTATACCATGCATTTCATACAACATAACATTGCACATTAGCTAACATTTTACCTTTTTCAGGATAAGGTTAACAACTACCATTAACAATGTTCAAAGTTTTCAGATACAACTCAGATACGCTTCAGACAAGGATGCCATTCTGATACTCATTCAAATTTCTCTCAGATACAATTCAGATACGCTCCAGACATAGATGCCATTCTGATACTCATTCAGAGTCAGCTTTCAGATACAGTTCAGATACGCTCCAGACCCGAATGCCATTCTGATACTCATTCAGATTCAACTTTCAGATATAGTTCAGATACGCTCTAAACGCGAATGCCATTCTGATACTCATTCAAATTCAACTTTCAGATACAGTTCAAATACACTCCAGACACGGTTGCCATTATGATAATCATTCAGAGTTTATTTCAGATACAATTCAAATACGCTCCAGACACAGACACCATTCTGATACTCATTCAGAGTCTCTTTCAGATACAGTTCAGATACACTCTAAACGCAGACGCCATTCTGATACTCATTCTTTCAGCTTACAGATACTGGTCAGCAACCATTTCTGGATGGCATCTACAAGCCCATCTCCAACAAACTTTCTATCATCTTTCCAAATGGAATCTTTTAAGCCCATTCCCTCTACCATCACATCACTGAGAGCCAATTTCTGGGCACTCTAGTGTCCAATCATCTTCCACCTTCGAGTCACGAATGGCAAAAATCGCCAATCTAACTCTTCAGGTTTAAGAAGATTGAACAGGGGAAGCTGTTGTACCCAAAAATTTCCCCTCTCACTTATCAATAATTTTCTCACAAGATCTCATTGGGCTCAAGACTGCACTAGGGTTTGATCAGCTAAAGACACCTCCTTAAGCACTGATGACCAAAATTAGGGTTTGAATTTGGACAAGGATTTTTGAACTTCCAATGTCCAATATGGCTTTCATGGATCATTATGGATCCCCAATATTACTCATGACAAGTTTCAAGCCTTGAATCACACTTTTGCTCAGCCGATTGAGCAGTTGACCTAAAAGTCAATTGTATTGGGGAAAAAGTCAACCATGGCCAATTTACAGTCAAACTTCATAATTTTTGATCCACATCAACATTTTAGACTCATATGTATCATTTTATCAAGTTTGGACCATAATTCCTCAAGAAATTTGATCAAATCTCTAAAAGGGCCAAATGGTCAAAATTAGGGTTTTGACTGGGAAAAGGCAATTTCTGATTTTTGACCTAGAAAATGATAAATTGGTTTAAGAAATGATATAAAGAGTCCAATTGCATCATTTTGACCTTATGAAATGGCTCAAAACATTTCTCAAGTTCAAAGGATTGACAGATGAATTTCCAGTCAACTAATCAAAAGTCAACTATATACTGAAAAGTCAAACTTTTACTTTTTGGTCAAATTCAAAAGCCAAAGATCACAATTCATAAAAATATGTAAAAGTATGAAACTTATTCATCAAGAAATCAAAAAGTCAAGATTTCATTTTGAAAAGTCAAAATTTCTAAACTTAGAAATTTTTCTAAGTGTTGGAAAATTCTTATTTTTTCATAACTTTGAACAAAATTTTCAGCATGATGCAAGATGATTCAAGAGAAACTTCCAACATGAAATTTGTAGATCTCCATGAAATCTACAACTTTGCTTCACACAACTTCTTCCAAAAGTTCTTGGATCTCAAGTTATAATGGTATGAACATGTGGTCATGAAACTAAACACTTAGTGAAATTTTATCCTAATTTGGTCAGGATTTTGCCCCAACTTCATGGCACTTTTTCATATGGTTCCAAGGGGAATATTCAAAAGAAATTCAAAGATGGGTTGTAGAGAAAATTGCAAGCTTTCAAAAATGTCCAAGAAATCCTTGAGATCATTCTTGAGTAAAGAGAATCGAAGAGATGAAGTTAGGGTTTAATCACTTTAATTACAAGTCATTTTAGTGATGAACATAATTCAAATTCAAACTATGCTGCATAAACACTACTTTGAAGGCCTCAAACTTGTTAAGAACTCCATAATTAATGGTTTACATAGCTTTTAGAGGCCTCACTTCAAGCATTCAATGCATGGACATGCTTTATATCCAATTTTGAAAGAAAGGTTACATTGCCATTGTGATAAAGTGACTTTTTGTATAAAACTTGTTCTTGAGCCTTGCAATTGTTCTCTTCTGATCAAACAAGTCCTATAACTCATGAGAAATATTTGAAACACTTACAATCACCCATCCTATGCTTGTACCTCTCCTTGAAACTTGTTTCCCTCTTTTCTTCAAAATCAAGTAACATAGCCAAAAGCGAGAAACTTGTACTTCTGATGGTCCAAAGCTCTCAAACACTTTTGTTTATACATACACAAACCATTTGACACAAACACACGAATACTTGACCACTGAAAAGAGCTAGAACTTAGAAACACATTTCATATTTCCATTTTTACACAAATTGACCAAAGACTTAAAACTCATAATCTACTCGTGTGTTTCTTAGCCTTTTGGTTTCTAAAGCTTCTAAACATCATATAGAGTTGATCCCACACCCTATTACAGAGCTGTAACACCATTAACACCATTCTCCATTTTCAAAAACAGAGCTTTGCATATTAACTTCTCCAGACCATTTCAGCCATCCACTGCTCAAGCTAATCATTGCATTAGCTTCCTGGGACCTCAAGGAAGCTAACCTGATCATCACCATCACTTGAAACAAGCTCAAACTCAAAACACGATTTCCAGTTTTGAGGCAAGTTTTCTAACTTTGGAACTCTTCATACAGCCATCATCAATGATTTATTTATGAATAAAACATGTAGATATCATGTCCCTGAAGCTAACCATGTCCATAGTTTCCATTAATTTTTCTTATGCTTAGAGAATTTTGAGACTGAAATTTCTGAGATTTTTAGGGTTCAGTTTTCATTTTTGATGAGAAATGAGCAAGTTACAGTTGGTCTGGCTGGAGGTTGAAGATGAAGTCATCAGGGCGCGTTTTGACTTATATATTTATTTATTTGCCTATGTTAATGGATGTATAGCCGCCCCAGTGGTACCCTTTTCTGTTTTTTTTTTCTTCATATTTTTTGCACCACTCTGACTTTTTTCCAAGCGCTTGGGCCTTGTTGGGCTTGTATTGTTTTTTTTTTTGCTTTCTAACCCCCTGCAGGCTATTTGCACCCTGGCCCAATTTTATTTTATTTCTTTATTTTCATTTTATTTATTTTCTTAAAATATTTTCCTAATATTAAAAAAATCATAAAAAATACAAAAAAATTAGATTTTCATTTTAACTTAGTTTATTTTATTTTTCTCACAAAAATATTTTATTTAACTATACTTTATTTATTTTTATGAACTAGTCTTGTAAATTTAATTTAAAACTAAGTTATTATTTATTTTCTTTTACACTAATTAAAATATTTTATTCTTTATATAAAAAAGGCCAAAAATATTTTTTAATGCTATAAACATTTTCAAGACAAAAATACAAAAAAAAAAAACACTTTCTTATAAACTTATTTTCTTTTATTTTAATTAATAGATTTAGCGTTTTGTTTAAAAATCTTTTCTAAACAAATTTAGGGTTTACTTTTCATTAATTATTTTTTTTCTTTTCTTTTAATTAATTTATTAAGACAAAATCCCTTTTCTCTAAAAAAAGCAAACAAATATCCATTTACTTCACATTTTGCATTTTTGTACATTTATTCATTTTGTATTTTGTATTTATTTATTTCCTTGTACATTGATACCAATTCAATATGATTGTAATAGACTAACTAGGTTTACATTTTTGCAGTCCCCATTCAATTTGTACACCCCCTCCCATAAATATTGTAATAGCGTAGTAACTTTAAATTCCGCAATTTATCGCTTTATACATAACATGCTAGTAATTAGGGTTTGTATGGAAAGACTAAAACCAATACATAGAAAATCCTAATTCAATACAAAAACAAGCATGAAAACAATACACTTGCACACAAGCACCCCTAGGGTTATTCCACTTGGTTGTCTTATACAAAATGGCCATATTACGCATGTAAGGTATCTTAGCAAAAACAAGCAAATACAAGATCATAGTCCCTCGATGATGCTATATAAGTTGCCTTTCAAATGATCTTAGTCCCTAAAAAAGAATGCTAATATACCTTGCAACATTGCTAATCATGGTTATACGATGACCCACGCCCGTCCCGTTTACATCCAAAGATAGGGTTACTTACCAAATCAATGGTAAGATGACAATATCAAAGGAAAAGGAAAATGAACAAGAAAGAATTTTGAGTAGGTAGAATGCTCCTAATTATTTGCTCAAATTCAAACAAACATCCTTACTATTTTCAAAACAAACACTTACACTTTCAAACATCTTACAAACTTGAAAACATTTTCAAAAGATCAAACATCTTTGTATACATTCTTACGAACGAGAATTATTACAAAGATTTCCTAAACAAAGGCTTCTTTACAAAATACTTTCAAAAAATCACATGAAGCACAATTTCAAACAAAAGCAAGTGATCTAGCAAGTAACTAAGATCCCATGGAAAACCATGGATGAAAAGGGTGCTAATACCTTCCCTTTTCATAATCTACCCCCCGAACTCAAGAAATAATCTCAAAGGTCTTTCCTGTACTTTTTCACCTTTCCTTTTGGATAAAAGAAAAGTCGGTGGCGACTCTTGCTAACCGCAACATTTGCGATAAAATGTAAAACACCCAAGTCAGTTCTCCCACCGTATCACAATACCAAATTTTTATCTAATCACCCATGTAATGTTATGATCAAAACTCAAGGCCAGACGCAGAACAAAATCTTGCTCTTACAAATTCGACTACAACATCCACGACTTCAACATCAACATTTGAATAGGCTTCAATATCATGCTTAAACTATGTCGGACCAAGAAGTTATCCTTATCGAGATATTAAAGTTCGATCCAAAATCTCACAAAATTAAATCAAACCAAACCAACATAAGCCAAACCAAATGGAATCAAAATAATAAGAAATCTAATAACTCTCTGAACCTTAACCTTCTGATGTACCCCAACCTTCACATGCTTCATCAACTCCATTAGAATCTACCCCCTCAACTCAACCAACACATGCACCACAACCATCTCTTACACCTCAACCTTAACCTCAACCACCCTCTAAACAACAAATACCATATGTGATTCTCATTCCTCTTGCATTCTATTCATCATAGGCGAAATGTCACTTGTACATCAACCACCTTATGTGCAACCTACACCTTCCACACCCTTGATATGTGCAAACTACACCATATGCACATGCACCTTCTGTTGGATCGTGGATTTTGGTTTAATATGATAGACTATTTTTTATTGGAACCTTTTTTATGAGCAAAACACCTTATGAGATATAAATCACATATTCATCTAAAACTTTAAAATGATAGGTGTGCGTTCTCTCACTTATAAAGTGTCAATGAGAAAAAAATGATATTATTAGTTTCCTATTATATTTTGTATAACTTAGGAAATTACTAATAGTATATAATTAGAACTCAAATAAAAATATTTGTAATTAGTAGTGATAATTATGTAATTATTTATAATTAAGGCGGTACTATTTACAGATGAATAGATAATGAAAGAAGGCATCAAATTAGAATTTGTTTTGACATTGAATCAAGATCTCTTGAATCTTGAAATCTGGTTTTTTTCTTTTAGTTCTTTTGTATTGTTAATTTATAAAAAAAAAACTCAGAGCAGTAGTAACTACTGCAACAATAGTTGGTCACATCTTATTTGTTCCTTGCACACAAGTATTGTGCGATATTGTTTCGATCATTTTGTATCACTATTCGTTGTTTTTTCCTAGAAAAATAGAACTTCTTTTATGTTTGTATCACCGATAAAGTTATGTCGGTTGGGAGTTTCAATTTAAGATGTACGTGAAAGGAAAAGGTGTGTGGGGCCATGTTGATGGTACTTCAATACTTCCAACTGAGAAAACTGCACTGGAGGCATGATATACAAAGGATGCTCAAATTTTATCTTGGATTCTCGTGTCCATCAAACCTTACATGGTTAACAATCTGCATTCATAATCTACTACTAAAGACATGTTGGATTATCTGAAGCGCGTTTACAACTAAAACAATGCTTCTAAAAGATTTTAGTTGGAAATTGACATAGATCATTATCGTCAAAGAAATATTCTCATTCAAGACTATTATCCGGGATTCCTTAATATGTGGGTTGAACATTCAAATATTTTACATGTTGATCTTTCCAGGGCCTCACTCATTGTTGTTCAAATTGTTTATGAAGTCAGCAAGCAAGATCAGTTTCTAATGAAACTTCGACCAAATTTTGAAGTTGTACATTGTGGGATACTGAATCAATCTCCGCCTCCTTCTTTAGACTTGTGTCTTGGAGAACTACTACACGAGGAGAAATGTATGTTAAATCAATGGGCCATGTTAAACGCAAATACTATTACGAATGTTGTTTTGTGGCCTATTTTGCCCAAAGTAAAGGGAAATTCTATGATATGAAGAAAGTTCAATTTTGTTTGCAAGGAGTTTGACCACATTGCTTGCAAATGTAACCAAAAGTTCTGCAACTATTGTAGGCCTTTCAAAGAGACCATTGCAGGCCTTTCATGCGACTACTGCTTCCTTTTCCCAGACCTATACCCATTCTGCCTCCAATAATGTTGCTTCCTCCAACAGTGTTGCTACAAATACCTTGAATCCAGAAAGAGTGCAACAAATGGTACTCTCTTCCCTATCTGCCTTAGGCATTCAAGGTGATTCTAATAATTCCTCTCCACTTTGGCTTACTGATTTTGGAGCCTCTAATCACATGACTGGCTCCCATTAAAATTTGTGTAATGTTCACAGATACAATGACACTTAAAACATTCATATTGTAGATGAAAATAATCTTCGTATGAGTGTTGTTGGAGATATTAATTCCTCTTTTCACGATGTGTTCGTATCCCCTGGGATTTTTCAAATTTAGTTTCAGTTGGAGAATTGGTGGATAATAATTTTGATGTTAATTTCTCTCGTGCTAGTTGTTCTTTGCATGATCACCTGTCAGGGAAAATGATGGCGAGGGGCCTAAAGTGGGTCGATTGTTTCCTCTCCAGTTTAATTTTAGTAATTTTCTTTTGCTTGTAATAATGTTCCTCACCAATATTATGATTGACATTGAAAGTTAGGTCACCCAAATTCTGCAGTTTTCTCTCATTTAATAAAAAATGGATTGACGATAAACAAAATGATTATGTTTACTTCTTCCATTTCTTGTGCTGTTTGCAAACTTTATAAAACTAAAACTATTCCATTTTCCTCTCATACTCACCGTGCTACCAAATGGTTTGATATTGTTCATAGTGATTTTTAGGGTATGTCTCTTATTTTATCTCATGCTAAATATAAATATTTTGTGACATTTATTGATTACTATAGTTAATTTACTTGGTTATATGTTTTACGCTCTAAAATTGAGGTTTTACCATGTTTAAGAATTTTGTGGCGTATATTGACAACCAATTTCAAAACAACATTAAAATTTTATCCACTGACCCAGGAGGTGAGTATACCTCTCACAAGTTTCAAAAGTACTTGCAACAAAAGGAATTATTTCTCAACGCTCTTGTCCTTACACACCTCTACAAAATGACATTGTTGAATGCAAAAATCAACACTTGCTTCTTGTTCAAAATCTAGAGAAATTATCAACAATAACTAAGGCATATGCATTACCTCTGAAGCCTCTTGTTCTTGATGGACCAAACAAGTACATGAGAAACAATTGAAGCGGCCTTGTAGATGTTACCACATTATTTGGTTTGAAAGTTGATTTGGTTTATGTTAGTTCTATATTTTATGGTTGGCACTAATTTTAGTAAAACAAATATAACAATAATATGTTAAATAGGATGTGTTAACTTGCTAAGATAAATAGGTTGAACAAGAACTCCTATTTTATGAAGAAACATGTTGAGTTGAGATGTTTTATCAACTGAAGCAACATGTCGGACAAGATGTCTGTGATCGGGGGGAATAAGAACTGACTGTTTTGGAATGCTGGTTCGCGTTTGCGTTTGTTTTCACAAAAATGTCGCGGTAAGCAAGAGCCACCACCGTCTTTTATTTTATCCAACAATGAAAGAACAAAAGCACAGAAAAATTCCTTTTTGATATATTTCTCGGGTTTGGGAGGTAGATTATAGAAAGGGAAGGTGTTATCATCCTTTCTATCCGTGGTTATCCACGGGCTCTTAGGTACTTGCTCATTATGTTTTCAAAAGTTTGCTTTTCTTTGTGTTTGTGGGCTTGAAAAGATTTTTTGTTTGAAAGAGAGTGTAAGTGCGAAAAGTTTTGTTTTTGTTTTCAAAAGAGCAAGTACTTAAGAACATCTACCTACTCAAAAAGGAATTAAACTGTACAAGTGTCTTTTATGCAATTCTATCCTACTATTGAGGAGTAGGTAGCATCGTCGTTGGAGTTTTCGGGTCAATTCGATTAAGGGACGTGTGGTCACTAAAGCAATATTAGGACGCCTAAGCGGTAACCCTAATGTCTTAGATCATTTTATCCGAGGCAACCGTTTCGAGGCAACTTATGATCGTTGGATAAGAGGGCGACCTCTAAAACTTCCTATACTCAATGACCACGTTCGAGGCAACCAAGTGAGGTGTACCCTAAGAGTGGCATGTGCGAGTGTGTCAATTCGGTTAATTTTTATCTGTACATGTCATGGGTGAGCTATTGTTGATTTTAAGTTAAGGATTTATCTTGTCATGCATAACCTATTATTCAAACATCTAACAGTTAATAGTTGCGGAAAATAAATTGTAGAAAATAAATCTAAGCTATTACAAGGCGTCGGGTATTTACATCGCCAAAAACAAACCCTTGAAAATTAAATTGCGATAAGTAAATAAAAGCGGTAAATAAAATCCTAAGTTAAAACTATTACATCCTCGGAGCAATTACAATATATGGATCAAAGATAATATGCGCGCGAGAAAAATTGAATCGAAGTGTCCTAGGGTTTTGACCCTTTTTCATTAAATAAAGCATGTTTTTTGTTCTTTTTGATTTAAGAATTAAATCTAAATTAATAATGGAATTAATTAATTAAAAGAAAATATTTTTGAGTTTTTATTTTAACTAAGAAAAAAATATTTAAAACCTAATTCTATGTTGATTTTAATTTAATGCAAAATATATTAAAATTGATCCTAATTAAAACTAAATTAATTGGTTAATTTTATTTACAAAAATAAATAATAATATTAATGGAATTAAAATATATTTTTTTTGTTTTCTCATTTTTTATGGAAAAGTTAATTTGTTAATTGGTTAATTAAAATAATAATAATAATAAAATAGAAATAGTGAAATAAATGAAAAAAATAAAAATATTTGCAAACTCAGGGGGGGGGGGGTGTTGGGCTTGATTTGGTGGTAGAATTGGCAATTCCCAGGCCCATTAGCGCCGACCTTCATTGACCCTTGGGACTCCCTGCATGCTCGTTGACCAGGGAGTATGGTGGATACTCCAATCCAGCCTTTAGATCCTGGCCTGAAGCCACTTGGCGTGTTGAGATTTGAATCACATGGTGGATCACATTCCAGGCGTTACACATGAGTACCTGAAGAAGAAAAACAAATAAGGTTTTGGGGGACCTGGGATTCGAACCCAGGTCCCAAGGGACAAATCAATTAGCACGCTACCAACTGAGCCAAGATGTTAACCTATTAGTGGAATATCAATTAAATAATATAAAACAAACTAACAATTATTCCCTGAAAAACGCGCTAATATTCAAATGAGCCAATCACGTTATGACACATCTTCATCTTCTTCACAAAAACCTGGTTCGGTTACCTGCGGATTTTTATCCGCAGGAAGTTTTGTGGGATGGTTCTAAAATACTCCCGAGGCCATGTTAATGCAAACTAAGAGTGCCAATGCACTCGTCTCCTTCCCCTGAACTCATCCATGGCCATTATTGGCCTCGATTTAACCTGCACACAAAACGCCAAAAAACATACACAAGAACCCTAGGTTATGGATAGGGGGTTAGAGGCCACAAAAATCAAATTAAATAATGCAGAATCAATGTAAATTGGATGGTGAATATGAATGTGCAAACCAATTGGCAAAAAGATGCAAAGAGAATGGTTCACGATACCATGTCCAGAGTCAAGTTCGTGGTGACTTACAAGGCGATTTAGGCAATGGGAATGCTTGATTTTGATCGCTGCAGCTTCACAGGATGGCAAGGAAGAGAACTGTGTTGAGCTTTTGGTTGGAAAGTACCTCCAATATCGTTTTTGATCTCACACTTTTTCAAGGTTTTTTACAAAGTGGTGTGGCCGTTTCTGCAGACTTCTATGCGTATTCTTGATTTGTGAGGCTTATGTGAATATTATAGAGTGAATTATGGTTGGTTTTTTGATCTGAAATCAAGTGCATTCAAGATTGAAGATTGGATTTGATCACCATTCAAAAGCTTTCCAAAAATAATTCAAATCTGAGATTTTGTGCTTGAATGAGGCTTGTCACGAGTTGGTTGGGTGTCACATGGCATTTGCAAGCTGTACAAATCACAAAGATACTTTTACATTAATTTTTGGATTTTATTTGAATTAATATGGATTTAAAATAAATTAAATCAATAAAAATTAAATAAAATAGAAAAATAAATTTTTGATCATGAAATTGAAAATGGGACACGTGTGTGGCATGACAAAACCAAATCAAGTGGAAAAAAGTGGGCCCTTTTGTAAAAAATTGGAGTTTTGAGGATAGTTGACTTTTGGCAATTTTGGAAAAATTCCCAACTTCAACAATGCATAACGTCTTCAATTTTTAACTTTTGGAAGTGTTCTTGGACTTTTTAGAAACCTTGAGATGTCCTCTAATCAACCCTTTTTGTCTCATCTCATTTTGATGTTCCATGCTCAAGTTATAAGCTTTGGAAAAAAAGGTGTTTTTGTTGACTTTCAAAAATGACCTATAATGTCCAAATTTGTAACTTTGTGAGAGCATTTCTTGATCTTGGGGTGTGAAGATGGATTGTAGGAAATTGCATCCTATTCAAATGAGCTTTGGATGGGTCATTTCTCATAAAGTATGAGAAAGTTATGCTTGGTCAAAGTTGGGTTGACTTTTCCTACAAAACCCTAATTTAGCAACTTTTGAATCTTGAGCAATCCTTGATGAATCATGATCAACCCTTGATCAAATGATGAATTATCCTTTAAAATGAGAATGTTGACAAAAAATCTTGAGATTTGACTGTATTTGGGTCACAGTTGACTTTTGCCCTAGCATAATCGATTTTTGGACCCCTTGAGCAATTGACTGACCAAACTTTCTCTGCAAGGCTTGAAATTTGACATGGATGAACTTAAGAACATATTAAGACATTGGGAAGCACTTGGGGCCATTTGGATATGAGGACCTTAGTGCAACACAAAACCCTAATTTAACTTGACTGCCTTAGGAGGTGATTTGACTGTCCAACCCTTGAGCCACCTTGAGCAATTTGAAGATTAATCTTGGCAAATCTTGAAGAATATGGGAGGGCAAATTTTGGGGTACAACAGTTGCCCCTGTTCAATTTTCTTAGACCTGAGGATATAGATTGGCTTTCGAGCCTTTCGTGATCCGATGCTGAAAGATAATTGAACACTAGAGTGCCTAGAAATTTGCACTCGCATGGTGTAGTAGCAACATTGTGATGTTAGGAATGGGCTTACAGATGCCATTTGGAGATTGTTGGTTGGAGGATGGGCTTACAAATGCCATCTGCAGGAGTGTCGATTGCATAAGAGATTCCTTAGCGAGAACTTGCATACCTGTTGTTGTAGAAAATTCCGCTGGGGAAGTCTAACTTTTGTTGAGATTTAGGAACTTGCCTGTACTTCAACTAAGAGAATGCCTCGACTGAGTATTAAGAACCTGTCCATAATTCAACTGGGGGGTAATCTTCATCAAGATCTAGGAACTGTCTCGTGCTCAATGGGAGTATACTGTCGAGGTTATAGAACTTGTCCATACTATGACAGAGGAAAACATCAAGATCAAGGAACTGGCTCGTGCTCACCGGGAGTATACCGTTGAGGTTATAGTACTCGTCCACACTATGACGTAATGAAGCATCTTCATCAAGATCAAGAACTGTCTCGTGCCCACCGGGAGTATACCGCTGAGGTTATATAACTTGTCCACACTATGACGGAGGAAAACATCAAGATCTAGGAACCGACTCGTGCTCACCGGGAGTATATCGTTGAGGTTATAGTACTCGTCCACACTATGACGTAGGGAAGCATCTTCATCAAGATCTAGGAACTGTCTCGTGCTCACCGGGAGTATACCGTTGAGGTTATAGTACTCGTCCACACTATGACGTAGGGAAGAATATTCATCAAGATCTAGGAATTGTCTCGTGCCCACCGGGAGTATACCGCTGAGGTTATAAAACTTGTCCACACTATGACGGAGGAAAACATCAAAATCTAGGAACCGACTCGTGCTCACCGGGAGTATACTGTTGAGGTTATAATACTCGTCCACACTATGACATAGGGAAACATATTCATCAAGATCTAGGAACTGTCTCGTGCTCACCGGGAGTATACCATTGAGGTTATAGTACTCGTCCATACTATGACGTAGGGAAGCATCTTCATCAAGATCTAGGAACTGTCTCGTGCCCACCGGGAGTATACCGCTGAGGTTATATAACTTGTCCACACTATGACGGAGGAAAACATCAAGATCTAGGAACCGACTCGTGCTCACCAGGAGTATACCGTTGAGGTTATAGTACTCGTCCACACTATGACGTAGGGAAACATCTTCATCAAGATCTAGGAACTGTCTCGTGCTCACCGGGAGTATACCGTTGAGGTTATAGTACTCGTCCACACTATGACGTAGGGAAGAATCTTCATCAAGATCTAGGAATTGTCTCGTGCTCACCTGGAGTATACCGCTGAGGTTATAGAACTTGTCCACACTATGACGGAGGAAAACATCAAAATCTAGGAACCGACTCGTGCTCACCGGGAGTATACCGTTGAGGTTATAATACTCGTCCACACTATGACGTAGGGAAACATATTCATCAAGATCTAGGAACTGTCTCGTGCTCACCGGGAGTATACCATTGAGGTTATAGTACTCGTCCACACTATGACGTAGGGAAGCATCTTCATCAAGATCTAGGAACTGTCTCGTGCCCACCGGGAGTATACCGCTGAGGTTATATAACTTGTCCACACTATGACGGAGGAAAACATCAAGATCTAGGAATCGACTCGTGCTCACCAGGAGTATACCGTTGAGGTTATAGTACTCGTCCACACTATGACGTAGGGAAACATCTTCATCAAGATCTAGGAACTGTCTCGTGCTCACCGGGAGTATACCGTTGAGGTTATAGAACTTCTCCACACTATGACAGAGGAAAACATCAAGATCTAGGAACTGACTCGTGCTCACCGGGAGTATACCGTTGAGGTTATAGTACTTGTCCACACTATGACGTAGGGAAGCATCTTCATCAAGATCTAGGAACTGTCTCATGCTCACCGGGAGTATATCGTTGAGGTTATAGAAATTGTCCATACTATGACGGAGGAAAACATCAAGATCTAGGAACTGACTCGTGCTCACCGGGAGTATACCGTTGAGGTTATAGTACTCGTCCACACTATGACGTAGGGAAGCATCTTCATCAAGATCTAGGAACTGTCTCGTGCTCACCGGGAGTATACCGTTGAGGTTATAGAACTCGTCCACACTATGACGGAGGAAACTGTCGAGATTGAGAACCTTATCTGAAATTCAACCGAGGATAATTCAATTGAGATTTAAGAACTGGTAAGATCTTTGACTAAGTTGAGAAATTAACTGTATTTTTCCTGAAAGGTAAAGGTCAGTCACATACAATGCATGAGATGAGTCAAGCAATGATGTTCTCAACATAAATGAGATTATATGGCATGATGCGTGCATGCATGTATTATGATGTATGGAAATGTGATGTTTAGCTGGGGAAAATAAATCCCGGAGCTGCTGGAGAATAGAGTTCTTCGTTTCCGCCGGAGATGATGAACGAAGATAAGCCTGCAGGAGAAAAGAACTCCGTTGGGGAATAGGTTGATGAAGAGATTACTCTGCGGGAAATTACTCTGTAGGGATAGAAAGAATCTTCGCTGGGGATGACCTTTCAATTGCAACTTGCTGAGGATAACCCAGTTAGACTTTTGTGGGGATGACTTCTGAATTTGGCTGAGGAGACTTATTTGTGCTTCGCAGGGGATAAGCTTCCAGAATCTACTGGGTAAGATGATTCAACTTTGGCGGGGAAGCCTTTTTTAGACTACGCTGGGGAAATGACTCCACTGGGGTATCTTGTAATCCGTTGGGGAACATTCTTATATTCTGTTGAGGAATATTAAGACTGTCGGGGATGCTTCTATACTTGCTGGAGAATATCTTCATACTCCGTTGGGAAATATTAAGATCTTCTGGGGATACCAAGCCTTTTCGGGGCTGATGGTAGACTAACTCTGCTTGGGGGAGAGTATTGCTGATTCATTCATGGTTGCAAGTCTCAGTGGGGAGAGCTACCATTACTGTTTTGCTCTGCGGGGAGTGACGGTATCTTGGTCACATTCTTTAGCTGAATCTACTTTGGTACCTTGGTGGACAGAGCAACTAGACCGCTCGGACAATTCTTATTGCCCCTACTTCTGGTATCACCCGTAATTAGTCCTTTGTTTCGCATGTAAATATTTATGAGCAGCAATTAATGTCAGATGCATATATCAAAAATGAACATTGGACGTTCTTTGCAAAACAAAACAGATAAGGGAAAAACAGTTTGAAATTTGTCTAAAAATGAATTTGTATTGATTTTGAAGTTTGGTCTGTAAATAGGCGTTTTGTACAAGAGGCTGACGTCCTAGTAAGAGGACGCCGCCGAACAAATAGAATTTATACAATTTGTGAAAACAAAACAAAACAGCTATGTGAATAATCCCACTGGGTTCCAACTCTGCTATTGCCTTTATATCTTCAAGCATCTCATCACTTTGCTACTGGTTGAAGATGAATCAAATTGATTAGTGCTGCTTGAGCTTAATAGCTGATACCGAAGTCTGGATGCAGGGTGATCCAATGAGACATAGTATTACGCTTATCCCTAACTTTTTCCTGGACCGCCCTTTCGGGTTTTCAGTCCACCGGGATACCCATTTTTGCCCAAGCCGCCTTTTCAGGTTTTCAACTTGCCGGGTGTACAGATTTTTTTATTTTCATCCCTTATTTTTTCCCGAACCCTTTTGGCTCGCTGGGAAGCCCTTATTTTTGCCTAGGCCAGTCAACCTAGCGGGTCTTTAGATTATGTGTAGTATTTTTTCATTATATCTGCATTGACGGGGTGAGGAAGGTCGTCACCATCCATGGTGGTTAGAATCATTGCTTCTCCTGAGAAGATGTTCTTAACCACGAATGGCCCTTCATAAGTAGGGGTCCATTTGCCCCTGGGATCACCTTGAGGTAAGATAATGTGCTTGATTACCAGGTCCCCAACATGATACTCTTGTCTTCTAACTTTCTTGTTAAATGCCTTGATCATCCGTTTTTGGTACGTCTGACCATGACAAACAACAGTAAGTCTCTTTTTGTCGATTAGATTCAGTTGATCAAGTCGGTTCTGAATCCAATCATTTTCGCTCAAACCTGCATCCTTCATGATCCGAAGAGAGGGTATCTGAACTTCAATAGGCAACACTGCCTCCATGCCATAAACCAAGGAATAGGGTGTTGCCCCTGTTGACGTCCATGCTGAGGTACGGTACCCATGAAGAGAAAATGGAAACATCTCGTGCCAATCTTTGTAAGTCACTGTCATCTTCTGCACAATCTTCTTAATGTTCTTATTATCCGCTTCGAAACCCCATTCATCTTCGGCCGATAGGGAGAAGAGTTATGATGTTGTATCTTGAATTACTCGCAGAGCTCAGTGATCATCTTGTTGTTAAGATTGGTACCATTATCCGTAATGATCCTTTCTGGTACACCGTATCGACAAATCAAGTTGTGCCGAATGAACCGTGCCACGACGTTCTTGGTTACGGTAGCAAAGGAAGCTTCTTCAACCCACTTTGTAAAGTAATCAATAGCTACAAGGATGAAGCGATGCCCGTTGGATGCCGTAGGTCTGATCTCGCCGATCATATCAATGCCCCACATTGCAAAAGGCCACGTTGCCGTCAAGACGTTTAGAGGAACTCGAGGTACGTGCACCTTATCAGCATAGACTTGGCACTTGTGACATGTCCGAGAATGCTGATAACAGTCAGCTTCCATTGTGGACCAGTAATATCCCGCCCGAAGGATTTTCTTTGCCATGGTATGTCCACTGGAATGAGTTCCGAAAGTACCTTCATGCAGCTCTGCCATGATCCTTTCTGCTTCAATCTTATCCACACAACGCAGTAAGGTTGAATCATGGTTTCACTTGTAAAGAATGCCATTACTGATGAAGAACTTTGCTGCGAATCTCCTCAGGAACTTCTTGTCATTAACATATGCCATCTCGGGGTACTCCTGAGCTTCAAGGTACCTCTTCACTTCATGATACCAGGGCTTTTCTGCCACCTCTTCAGTCTCAAGATCATAGCAATGTGCAGGTTCGTCCAATTTCCAAATAATGATTCGGGGGGCCTCGTTGTCCCATTTGACTTTGAACATAGAAGACATCGTAGCTAACGCGTCCGCCAACTGATTCTCTTCTCTAGGAAAATGTTCAAAGGTTATCTCCTCAATGTGGGGAAGCAACGTCAAAACATACTCCTTGTAAGGAATAAGATTTGGGTGTTTCGTATCCCACTCGCCTTTGATCTGACTGATCACGAGAGCGGAATCTCCGAAAACACTTAGAAACTTAATCCTTAGGTCAATTGCAGCTCGAAGACCCATGATGCATGCTTCATACTCCGCCATATTGTTGGTGCAGTTGAAACATAGTCGGGCGGTAAATGGAGTATGAGAGACTTTAGGAGATATGATTACAGCTCCAATTCCATTACCCAAAGCGTTCGAAGCTTCATCAAAATACATAGACCATCGGGATCCTTCCTCAGGTCCTTCATCCGGTCCCGGTATCTCACAATCAGTCACTACCATGATATTTTCGTCCGGGAATTCAAAGTTTATAGACTGGTAATCATCCACTGCCTGATGTGCCAAATGGTCTGCCAATACACTTCCCTTGATAGCTTTTTGAGTCGTGTACTGGATGTCATACTCAGTCAAGATCATCTGCCATCTTGCTATTCTTCTGGACAAGGCAGGCTTTTCGAAGATATACTTGATTGGATCCATCTTTGAAATCAACAGAGTAGTGTGAGTCAGCATATACTGTCTCAGCCGGCGAGCATCCCATGCCAAAGCGCAACAAGTTTTCTCGAGCAGTGAGTATCGGGTCTCATAGTCGGTAAACTTTTTTCTAAGGTAATAAATAGCATGCTCTTTTCGTCCAGACTCGTCATGCTGCCCCAACACACACCCTATTGAGTTGTCAAGTACTGTCAAGTATAAGATTAGAGGTCTCCCTTCAACTGGTGGCATTAGAATGGGTGGCTCCTGGAGATACTCTTTGATTCTTTCGAAAGCGGTTTGGCATTCATCATTCCAACGTACCGCTTGATCTTTCTTCAGTAGCTTAAAGATTGGCTCACAAGTAGCAGTTAGGTGCGAGATGAATCGGGAAATGTAGTTCAGTCGTCCTAGAAAGCCTCTGACCTCCTTCTCTGTCTTGGGAGCTGGCATCTCTTGTATGGCTTTCACTTTGGAAGGGTCCACTGGAATACCTTTGTCGCTCACGACGAAACCCAGTAGCTTACCAGACCTCACCCTGAAGGTGCACTTGTTCGGGTTCAATCTCAGCTTGTACAACTTCGACCTGTCAAACAGCTTCTGTAAATGGTCAAGGTGTCCTTCCTCAGTCTGGGACCTTGCAATCATATCGTCGACGTAAACTTCAATCTCATGGTGGATCATGTCATGAAACAAAGCAACCATAGCACATTGATATGTTGCCCCAACATTTTTCAACCCAAAAGGAATGACCTTGTAGCAAAAGGTACCCCACTGAGTAACAAAAGTGGTCTTCTCTATGTCTTCGGGAGCCATCTTTATCTGATTATAACCGGAGAAACCATCCATAAAGGAGAAGACCTTATGCTGAGCAGTGTTGTCAAACAGAACGTCAATATGAGGCAGAGGGAAGTCATCCTTAGGGCTCGCCCTGTTCAAATCCCTGTAATCAACACACATTCGGACCTTACCATCTTTCTTCGGCACTGGAACCACATTGGCAACCCACTGAGGGTAAGAAGTCACTGCTAAGAAACCGACGTCAAATTGTTTCATAACTTCGGCCTTGATTTTCTCGGACATCTCTGGGCGCATACGGCGAACCTTCTGTTTTACCGGAGGGCTGTCTTCCTTGGTAGGCAGGCGATGAACCACAATGTCAGTATCCAACCCAAGCATATCTTCGTAAGACCAGGCAAAGATCTCAACATAGTCACGCATCATCTGAATCAACCGCTGTTTCACACTAAGCTCCAGATTTGCATCGATCTTGACTTCCTTCTTGTCTGTTTCAGTACCCAGATTCACTCTTTCCACCGGCTCTTCATGTGGCTGAATGGCCCTTTCTTCCTGGAGTAGCAGTCTTGCAAGTTCACCCGGAACTTCGCAATTATCTTCACCTTCGTCTTCGGCTAAGTTGATCGGATTTTCGAAGTCATAACTGGCAGTAGCAGAGTCGTTACCAGTGAGATCTAGAGTGGATTGAGACCTATATATGTGAGTGTGTGTAAAATAACTATTTTGCAACATATAATAAAGAAAAACAAGGAGCGCAAAATTTGAAATGCAAAAGCCGTCCAATGTTTTTATTAATGGTATATGAAAATGGCACACAAAAACCCTCACAAATGAAGCCACGGTGTCCCGGGTAAGACACCGGGCCATAAAGTTTCAAAACATTGTCTGTTACAAATCCAAAACAAAGAGTTCATTACTGGGTAACAAAAGTAATAGGGATGAAGTCCTTTGCTGTCCAATTGCTTGGTCCACCGTTGGTCGTAGGATAGATCCATCTGTCGAATTCAAACTCCTCCACATCATCTTCTATGGCATTTACTCCCGAGTTACTGATGAACACAAGAGGTCTTCCAATCCTTGCACTATGAACAGCCCTTTGAGCTTCTGCAATGAAACCCAAACCGAACTTGTTAGTCTTCTGAGTAAAATCAGGAAGTCGGCCCCAGTTTGCACACTCACCCTTCTCAATAACAGCCCGGGCATCCTTTAAGGAAGCCATCTTCATAGGAGGATCTTCAACCACAATCTCAGCTGATGCCAGTGTCTGAGGAACCTCTTCAAAGTGTTAAAATGGGGTCTCAATGAACTCCCCATCCATCTTTACGTATCTGAATGAGTTGAGGTGGATGACCATGTACTCTTCCTCTCCCTGTACTGTCACAATCTTCCCTCTGACCGTGTACTTCAGCTTCTGATGGAGCGTTGAGGTTACGTCCCCAGCTTTATGGATCCATGGACGAACCGGCAAACAAGAATAGGACGGCCGAATGTCCATCACGTAGAATGTAGAATTGAAGACTTGAGAACCAACTTTAATTGGAATATCAACCTCACCATGCACCATCCTTTTAGACCCGTCAAAGGCCCTGACTACGATGTTACTTGGTTTTAGCTCCAACCCTTCGCAATCCAACCTGTCTAGAGCTTTCTTGGGAAAGACGTTCAATGAGGAACCAGTGTCAACTAACACATGTGCAAGAGTAGTGCCCCTGCATTCAATAGAGACATGCAGGGTGTCGTTGTGGTTCTGCCCTTTAGCAGTCAGATCAGCGTCGGAGAAACCCAAACCGTTATCAGCAGTTAAATTAGCCACACAATCGGTAAACTGATCAGCTGATGTCTCTTGTGGCACGTGGGCAGTTTTCAGGAAGGTAATCAGGGCCTTGGCATGGGCCTCTGAACACAACAACAATGACAACATAGGAATCTTGGATGGGGTTTTCCCCAGCTGTTCAACTACGTTATAATCACTCTTCTTAATAATCTTCAAAATCTCTTCCATCTCCTGTTTGGAAGCTTCCACAGTGATGGTCTTCGGTGCCTCCGTCTAGACAGGCACATCAGTGGTGATCCCTTTTCCCCGAGCGTCAGATGACTCGGCGACAGGGGCAGGACTAGGAACTTGATCAGGAATGGTAGTAGGTACACTTGCGGGTGTAATGACAACAGGTCTTCATACAGTTGGTGGAGCAATATCAGGTGAGAAAAGTCTGCCGCTGCGGGTGACTTTAGCGGGCCCAGTAATGTTGCTGACACCGGTATCAGCACCCAACTCTTGCTTAACTCCTAGAACATAAACATCTGCCCCATAGTGCCAAGGGACAGCTTTGTCAGAGGTGTAGGGGATGGGCCCCGGAACAGTGATGATTACAGGTGCGATCTTCGGAACATATGTAATTCTAATAGGCTTCCTAGAGGGAGCCTTGGAAGAATTGTCGAAAATGGTAATGATGGCAACTTCTTCAGAAGGAGTGGAGGGAATAACAATCTTCTCAAACATGATCTCCTTATTATCCATCCGGTTTTGGATACCTGACTTCAGAAATGGGCAACTAGTAGGTAAAACGGAACACATATGGCAACCTTCGCCACAACCCGGAAATAAACCGGCTAGCGACAAATTCTTCTTGACGGTCATCAGAGGGGTAACAATATCATCCATGGAAACTACCAACAAGTCTTCCTCTACAGCATTCACTCCATGCTTGGGCATGGGAGCAGTCACAACGTTAGGTCTCTCGGGCGCCTCAAACTCAATTTCCTTTGCATCAATCAAGTCTTGGACCTTGTTCTTCAAAGCCCAACAATCATCCGTATTATGCCCCGGGATCTCAGAGTGATAAGCGTAGCGGGCGTTAGGGTTATACCTTGGTGAAGTTGTATTTGAATTCTTTGGAGCTTCTTTTATAGTCACCAGATTGGTCTTCAGCAACTGTGGTAGAATCTGAGACAAGGTCGTGCTGAGACGGGTGAATTGCCTTCGAGGTCTCTCGTCCCTTTGTTAGTTGTGATGCTGAGGAGCACCGGCAGGTTTTGAAATAACAACCGCGTTGACAACTTGGCGGTGTTCAGGTCTATTCTGTCTTCTCGAACTGTAGACAACACGGACTCTTTCTTAAACGGTTTCTTCTCGGTGCTCGAGGAGGCACCCTTCTGTATCTTCCCGAACTTAATACCAGCTTCAATCCTCTCACCAGTCAAAATAAGATCTGTAAACCCAGCTGAAGAGCTTCCAATTAGATGGTTAAAGAATGGACCAGACAGGGTCCCCAAAAACATGTCAACAAGTTCACGATCAGCCAAAGGTGGTTGCACCATTCCGACAAGGTCTCTCCACTTCTGCACATACTCTTTAAATCCTTCACCCGTTCCTATTGACATACCCTGGAGTTGGGTATGCGTAGGAGCGAGGTCGGAGTTATACTGATACTGCCTATAGAATACAGTAGCCAAATCTTCCCAGCTGCGGATACTGGCTCTATCCAACTGATAGAACCACTCAAGCTGAGTCCCTGAGAGACGGTCTTGAAAGAAATGGATCCACAAGTTCTTATCAGCAGTGTAAGGCTGAATTTTCCTCACATATGACCAGAGGTGCAGCTTTGGACAGGAAGCTCCGTCATACTTGGCAAAGGCAGGTGCCTTGAACTTATGGGGAATCACCACCCCAAATGATATACCCAGATCTCCGAAGTCCAGACCGGGCACCTTCTGTATTTCCATAGCGCTCAAACGGTCTTCCAGTTGTTTGTACTTATCCTCAGCAGGAGGATAATGTTCTTCATCATAGTCCGTCTCGTTGTCGGAGACCATAGGGCTAGGAGCCCTCCTTTCTTGTGGACTATCTTTCCCTCCCGATGAGGTGGTCAGATCAACTTCATTCTGCATCCCGTTTCCAAACCTGCGTCCAGTGTTGAACAGGATGGTCCTCTTCTTCTTCTTCTTTTTCTCCTTCAGAATCAAGGTCTTCAGGTCTTGCTGACCCTTAGCTATATTCATGAATAGCTCTTGGAATTGGGCATTCTGGGCCTAGAGGGCCTTGATAGCTTGCTTAGTGGAAGATTCAGCAGACATGATGATTGAGCGTTGAAATAAACAGCGAAGAAGATAAGAGACCTGTAATGGGGTACCTGTTTATGAAGTGCCTGAGATGAAATGCGTATGATTTATGATTTCAAAGACAATCGAGATTCAAATTTGTAAACAAGAAAGGAAACACACTTTATTAGATTTGAACTTCAAAATTTAAATTGTTCAACAAATTTCCCTTAGGCGTTACAAGAATGGAAATACTGAAAAATAAATGAAAACTGTAAAAGAAGTCATCAAAAGTCCATTAATGCTCCCATGGTCTCTTCTTCTCAGTGAGGACATAATCATTCAGGATCCGCTCGTTCTCCAACTGTCTGGTCAGCTTCTGGATCTTCTGCTCTTGTTCATTGAACCTCTCCCGGTATGAATCTCGTTCATTCCTCAATTGTAACCAAGACCTCTTCAGTGTCCCAATATCAGTGGGCATATGAGGTTGGAGGATAGTTGGAGGAACCCCCTCCTCATTAGCAACTTCAAGAGTAACGGGTCTGACAGCTTCATATGGCATGCCTAACTTCTGGGCACGGATGCAGACCCATCTAAGATATGGCTCCATTGGCAGAGAAGTCTTCGGGCCCAACTCATGAGGATCAGATTTGTGAACTCTATCCCAAGCCTTTATGACTATACGACGCAACTCGTCACTATCTCCGTGAAAATCAAAGATGATATGAGGCATCAACATCTCATGAGGCCCCTCTCTTCAGGCCCTTCCAAACTGACGGAGAGCTCAACATGGGTTGTAAGAAATCCCTCCATGGAGTCCGATCAATGGAACATTAGGATACTCTCCACAACGATCAATCACAGTCACCTCATCCATACCTTTGAGAGTCCAGATAATGTCATCACTAGAAAGAGCCATCACCCTATAAGCCCAGCCCATTCCTTCTTTCTTTTTCAGCACGGACTTAGGGAGGTGTGAAATAAACCACCTCGACAATAAAGGAACACAGCACATCAAAGTTCCCCTCTTTCGGGCAGTACGAGCATAGAGCTGATGCATCATATCACCCAAGAGAGTGGGTACCGGATTCTGAGAGATGAAGATATTTATAGAATTAATACCAACAAAAGTGTCAGGATTCGGAAACAACACCAGACCATAAATCAAGAGAGTCAGAATGTCCTCGTATGCCTTGAAGTCTAGGCTGTCCCAGAAGTAATTATCTTTGTCAACCAAAAACTTAGTCAGAAAACCCTTAGCTCCGCTTCTAGTTTCCCAATTAGCCATTACCTCCTCCTTGGTCAAGTGAAGGGCTGCAGCAATTTCCTCGGGCCTAGGAGTCTTTTCCCAACCAGTAAATGGAGTTTGCTCCAAAACAAAGATACCAAGCAACTCAGAGAATTCTTCCAGGGCAGGTACCTGCTGGAAGTCTTGAAAGGTGAAACAATGGTATAGCGGATCATAAAACTGGACCAGGACGCTCATCATTTGTTCGTCCAACTTCGAGGTGACCAAACTGAGAAGAGAGCCATGCCTTCTGATGAAGGAAGTAGTGTCTGGAATCCTGACAACCAACTCCTTAAGCAGGAAAGGTACTTGGACAAAGTTGATCCGGATAGTATTCCTACGCATAGGCATCACGATGACCTACAAAATAGAGCAAAGATAAAACCCTCTTGTCCTTGAAATAGGTTAGTACTTATGCAGAATGTATGCAATGTTATGATGTCATGATGTTATGGTAAAGGCACACCACAAGTATCCACAAAAGGCAAACATGGTAAAGGCACACAAGTCATACAAAAGAGCCCTTAGATTTTAGGCTGGCATGAAGCTTAGGTACTACCCTCTTTCAGTTTCAGTTTGTTAAGACCTGTCCTAAAAATAGTAACCGGGTTCTAGAGGATCTCAATATCACTGACTACCCTCAATCGATCATAATTCCAGTTTAGCAACCTTTTCTTGCGGCCGGAATCATCGCGAGAGTTTAGTCTCAATGAGTGTAGCATACTGCTACTGTTCTATGGCCAAGTTGGTCAATTTAAGGTTCTAAGGTCAGTTGGTGCTTAATGACTCCTTAGAAGACCCATATTCTCCTCGTTCCAACACAAGGGATATCGGTACAGACTAAGGTGCCACACCAACATAGCTACTGTTTCATCCGTGTCGGTCTATGCCAGACAGATCCCTCACAGTTTATTGCTACTTACCTAAAGGGTATCCCCAGATCCGGGTTAGGATCTATAAAACTCTGATACAAGCCCGCAAAATTAAAGCATACAAAGCATACAATTGAAAACATAGTGATCTAATCCTAAGGTACACCTCACTTAACAGAATCCCCAGCAGAGTTGTCAGTTCTGTGATCGGTGGGAATGAGAACTGTCTATTTTGGAATGCTGGTTCGCGTTTGCGTTTGTTTTCACAAAATTTCGCGGTAAGCAAGAGTCGCCACCGTCTTTTATTTTATCCAACAAGGAAAGGACAAAAGCACAGAAAAATTCCTTTTTGAGATATTTCTCGGGTTCGGGAGGTAGATTATAGAAAGGGAAGGTGTTAGCACCATTTCTATCCGTGGTTATCCACGGGCTCTTAGGTACTTGCTCATTATGTTTTCAAAAGTTTTCTTTTCTTTGTGTTTGTGGGCTTGAAAAGAGTTTTTGTTTGAAAGAGAGTGTAAGTGCGAAAAGTTTTGTTTTTGTTTTCAAAAGAGAAAGTACTTAAGAATATCTACCTACTCAAAAAGGAATTAAACTGTACAAGTTTCCTTTAGGCAATGCTATCTTACTATTGAGGAGTAGGTAGCATCGTCGTTGGAGTTTTCGGGTCAATTCGATTAAGGGACGTGTGGTCATTAAAGCAATGTTAGGACGCCTTAGCGGTAACCCTAATGTCTTAGATCATTTTATCCGAGGCAACCGTTTCGAGGCAACTTATGATCGTTGGACAAGAGGGCGACCTCTAAAACTTCCTATACTCAATGACCACGTTCGAGGCAACCAAGTGAGGTGTACCCTAAGAGTGGCATGTGTGAGTGTGTCAATTCGGTTAATTTTTATCTGTACATGTCATGGGTGAGCTATTGTTGATTTTAAGTTAAGGATTGATCTTGTCATGCATAGCCTATTATTCAAACATCTAATAGTTAATAGTTGCGGAAAATAAATTGCGGAAAATAAATCTAAGCTATTACAAGGCGTCGGGTATTTACATCGCCAAAAACAAACCCTTGAAAATTAAATTGCGATAAGTAAATAAAAGCGGTAAATAAAATCCTAAGTTAAAACTATTACATCCTCGGAGCAATTACAATATATGGATCAAAGATAATATGCGCGCGAGAAAAATTGAATTGAAGTGTCCTAGGGTTTTGACCCTTTTTCATTAAATAAAGCATGTTTTTTGTTCTTTTTGATTTAAGAATTAAATCTAAATTAACAATGGAATTAATTAATTAAAAGAAAATATTTTTGAGTTTTTATTTTAACTAATAAAAAAATATTTAAAACCTAATTCTATGTTGATTTTAATTTAATGCAAAATATATTAAAATTGATCCTAATTAAAACTAAATTAATTGGTTAATTTTATTTACAAAAATAAATAATAACATTAATGGAATTAAAATAAAAATATTTTTTTTTTGTTTTCAGATTTTTTATGGAAAATTTAATTTGTTAATTGGTTAATTAAAATACTAATAATAATAAAATAGAAATAGTGAAATAAATGAAAAAAATAAAAATATTTGCAAACTCAGGGGGGGTGCTGGGCTTGATTTGGTGGTAGAATTGACAATTCCCAGGCCCATTAGCGCTGGCCTTCATTGACCCTTGGGATTCCCTGCATGCTCGTTGACCAGGGAGTATGGTGGATACTCCAATCTGGCCTTTAGATCCTGGCCTGAAGCCACTTGGCGTGTTGAGATTTGAATCACATGGTGGATCACATTCCAGGCATTACACATGAGTACCTGAAGAAGAAAAATAAATAAGGTTTTGGGGGACCTGGGATTCGAACCTAGGTCCCAAGGGACAAATCAATTAGCGCGCTACCAACTGAGCCAAGATGTTAACCTGTTAGTGGAATATCAATTAAATATTATAAAACAAACTAACAATTATTCCCTGAAAAATGCGCTAATATTCAAATGAGCCAATCACTTTATGACACATCTTCATCTTCTTCACAAAAACCTAGTTCGGTTACCTGCAGATTTTTATCCGCAGGAAGTTTCGTGGGATGGTTCTAAAATACTCCCTAGGCCATGTAAATGCAAACTAAGAGTGCCAATGCACTCGTCTCCTTCCCCTGAACTCATCCATGGCCATTATTGGCCTCGATTTAACCTGCACACAAAATGCCTAAAAACATACACAAGAATCCTAGGTTCTGGATAGGGGGTTAGAGGCCACAAAAATCAAATTAAATAATGCAGAATCAATGTAAATTGGATGGTGAATATGAATGTGCAAACCAATTGGCAAAAATATGCAAAGAGAATGGTTCACGATACCATGTCCAGAGTCAAGTTCATGGTGACTTACAAGGCGATTTAGGCAATGGGAATGCTTGATTTTGATTGCTGCAGCTTCACAGGATGGCAAGGAAGAGAACTGTGTTGAGCTTTTGGTTGGAAAGTACCTCCAATATCGTTTTTGATCTCACGCTTTTTCAAGGTTTTTTGCAAAGTGGTGTGGCCGTTTCTGCAGACTTCTATGCGTATTCTTGATTTGTGAGGCTTATGTGAATGTTATAGAGTGAATTAGGGTTGGTTTTTTGATCTGAAATCAAGTGCATTCAAGATTGAAGATTGGATTTGATCACCATTGAAAAGCTTTCCAAAAATAAGCCAAATCTGAGATTTTGTGCTTGAATGAGCCTTGGCACGAGTTGGTTGGGTGTCACATGGCATTTGCAAGCTGTACAAATCACAAAGATACTTTTACATTAATTTTTGGATTTATTTGAATTAATATGGATTTAAAATGAATTAAATCAATAAAAATTAAATAAAATAGAAAAATAAATGTTTGGTCATGAAATTAAAAATGGGACACGTGTGTGGCATGACAAAATCAAATCAAGTGGAAAAAAGTGGGCCCTTTTGTCAAAAATTGGAGTTTTGAGGATAGTTGACTTTTGGCAATTTTGGAAAAATGCCCAACTTCAACAATGCATAACTTCTTCAATTTTTAACTTTTGGAAGTGCTCTTGGTCTTTTTAGAAACCTTGAGATGTCCTCTAATCAACCCTTTTGTTCTCATCTCATTTTGAACTTCCATGCTAAAGTTATAAGCTTTGGAAAAAAGGTGTTTTTGTTGACTTTCAAAAATGACCTATAATGTCCAAATTTGTAACTTTTTGTGAGAGCATTTCTTGATCTTGGGGTGTGAAGATGGATTTTAGGAAATTGCATCCTCTTCAAAATGAGCTTTGGATGAGTCATTTATCATAAAGTATGAGAAAGTTATGTTTGGTCAAAGTTGGGTTGACTTTTCCTACAAAACCCTAATTTAGCAACTTTTGAATCTTGATGAATCTTGAGCAATACTTGATGAATCATGATCAACCCTTGATCAAATGATGAATTATCCTTTAAAATGATAATTTTGATAAAAAATATTGAGGTTTGACTGTATTTGGGCCACAATTGACTTTTGCCCTAGCATAGTCGATTTTTGGACCCCTTGAGCAATTGACTGACCAAACTTTCTCTGCAAGGCTTGAAATTTGACATGGATGAACTTAAGAACATATTAAGACATTGGGAAGCACTTAGGGACATTTGTATATGAGGACCTTAGTGCAACACAAAACCCTAATTTGACTTGACTGCCTTAGGAGGTGATTTGACTATCCAACCCTTGAGCCACCTTGAGCAATTTGAAGATTAATCTTGACAAATCTTGAAGAATATGGGAATGCAAACTTTGGGGTACAACAATGTCCTATGCAAAATATTATGAAGAAAAATGTTGAGTTTAGATGTTTCATCAACTAAAGCAACATGTCATACAAGATGTCCCATGTAGAGTCATTTGACATCAGGACTATATTGGGCTGGGTTGTTGGATCGGGTTAAGTTAACATATGCAGAATATTCTGGGAATATTATGATATCCGATGTGGCGCTAATTTTAAGGTCTGGAAGATTAAAGTTGGAATTAAGAAGAATATTTAATTTCTAATTATTGAGATAAATTAGGAAGGTTATGATTGAAGACCTATCTTTATGCATAAGTTTCTACAGACTTTCAATAACTTATATGTTGTTGTTTCGAAGCCCATGGATTGATGAAGATTATAAAAGGAAGATTTAGACCTCAGGATTTTTACTAATCCTAGTAGAAAAACTTTTGTAAAGAAACTATAAGGGGTTAGGGTTTTGAGAGTCGTATACTTTCTTATATTGTAAGTCACTCTTTGTATCGGTTTGATACATTGTGGTAGACTTTGTTTTCTATACAATTTCAAAAGCCTTAAGGTAATGAACTATATATTGTTCTTGGATGAATATTTGAAGAAAATCCAAGTGTGATTGTTAGTTAAGAGTCTTGGCTGAACTTTATGATTGTTAGATATCTCTGAGGTGATTTAGGAAGTGAGATGGTGATTTCTCATATTCAAGGATGACCTAAGTAGAATTTGCATTGGGTAGGGATTAGGAGAGAGGTTGTAAACATAGGAGTTTAGCTTTGAACTAATACTGCTGATAGTGGACTTACTTCCCGGCTTGGTAGCCCCCAGAGTAGGTGTTGGTGTACACCAAACTGGGTCATCATATCTTTGTGTTTTTATCATTTTGTACTATTCAATTTTGTTTCTAGATTGATTGACATGCCATATAATATATTTGAACATCTAACATGACACTGTTGTGATATAATTATATTAGTGTGATTTATCCAGTCCAAGTGTTGTTACGCAGAGATCTTTGTCTCAACATGTGTTAGGACATTGTTATTTGTATACCATAATTTCATTTGGTATCAAAGTAGGAATTCTGTTTTGTTCTGGGTGAGATCTAGGGAAGATACTTTCTAGTGCATTGGACTTGAAGGAACAAAGTGTTGGTTGTAGTTGTTGCTATGGTTATGGTGTTAATTGCAAGGAAATTTTCTACTACATGTGCCTCTGCTATGTGAACCTGTGGTGTTCATGTTGGTCTGTCTTCTGTGATCCTCTCTTAAGAAGGAGGATGATTTGATATGACCGAGGGAGTTATGTCTAATCATTATCTGTTGGCTGATTCTGAGGGTGTTTCTTGCATGATGTCCTATAAGATGTTTCTGACATCCTTCCTGGAGGCTGTAGAGGATGTGATTTGTTCTGATGCATATGTATACGATGTGTGTTCTTTAAGCTATGGTTCAAGGAATATATTTTCTTGGAATAACTTGAGATTAATGATGCAAGATGGTGCCAGTGTTTATAAAAGTACAAGACCAGCTGGGAGTAAGAAAAAAAGAAGAGGTTGTATTGATTCTTTCATGTTTTGATCAATAAGCATTCTTTTCACGTATAAATTAGCCAAAGATACTTGAAATCTCATTCAAGTCCACTCATAAAGTAACTTCTATCTGTGAAAGGATCTCAAAAGAGAAAGTAATCATGATGAAGACACTCTAGAAAGACAAGAACAATTTATTTTTTCCTTTGAAGAGCTTGTTTTCGTATTTCTGATGAAGGCAATCCTAGAGCTTAAGATATTTTACTAGGATGCTTCTTCTCAAGGAAAGGTTGATAGAGGTGTCTTCTATTGTTGAAGATGTATGATCAGTCTATTGGGTATTCTTTGGATATGGAGGACAAGGTAAAACTTCATGGACATTCTCACTAACATCTGGAAGAATCTTCTGATCTAAGTAGCCAGAACTCTATGGCAGGTTCTAATCTGGAGTTGGAAGGCCTTGAAGAAATGTCATAAATAATATCTTGACATCCTCTTATTAAGAATTTATTTTTCTCAATATGTTTTCGCTGGTGCTTTTAATAAATAGGATGAAGGTTGTTTACTTAAACTTGATATTATTATCAAGTATATGAGAGCATGGAACTCTTGTTCTGTTGTAGTGGAAAACACATCCAAGGGGTTATATGAAATGGAGAGGTATCAATCTGAGTTAAGTTAATATTCTTCAGGGAGATTAACTCACAGTTATGGTGTGTATAATTCAATTGGTTGAGTGTTGTCTGCACTTTTGGAGTTCCATCAAGACTACTAGGGATAAGCTTTCAAGTTTTGAGTCTCGAAGAATTGGAAGAAGGAGTATGTCAGAGGATGGGTACAAGTGTGGTTCGCTTGTGTTTCCTACAAAATTTGTGTTTGGATTACAATAGGTGGTGTCTACAAAGCCATAGTAAATGATTAAATCCATGATGTATGAACTGGTGTTGGAACATCATTTCAGTTGGTTTCTTCTCCAGCTAAGGAGGTTTGTTTTGAGCTCATGGCGGTGTCAAGAGAATATCTGTCATGACTGTCTGTGGTGTGCAGAAGGAGAATGTCAGGTCGAATGTTCTACCACTTGAGAAGAGTTATTCCTATCATCTGTTTGGACCTCTAAGAGAAACGGTGATGCAGGTGTGCATGTGACTAATGGTAAATACATTAACGAGAGTTGTGTATTTACCTAACGTATTTATGCAAGTCTGAAATATGACTACTATACTTCAGAAAGTGTATGAGAGTTTATTTCTATCTGTGGTTCTCTGGTGTGTGCTAGCTGCTGAAGTTGCGTGTCTTATTAAGATCTTCTTGTATAGCTTGAAATAAAGACATCAAAGCATGATGAGTCCGTTGGATGGCGAATCAATAACCAGAGTGATTAGGTTTTGTGATGTGAAGCTAATGTCCTAAATGATGTTGTAACATCATGGTAGTTGGTTGCTATTTAGAAGTTGTATAGAATTATGGATGTGGAGATTAATGTTCAATATTATTATCAGAAGAGGCATTTCTGATTATAGTGAGATGATTCTAGTACTGTCTAAAGTAGTATGCTTATTGAATGCATGACTACTATCGAGAAATTTCAAGTAAGGGCAGAGGAATGGTATCAGATAGTGAGATCTGATCAAGAATCTTATGATGAAGTGGATTTCTTCTGATGCAAAAGGAATGTGTCGGTCTAGAGCGTGTGAAGAAAGGAAACTAATCATTTTTGTCAAAGTGAAGAAGTCAGAGGACTTGGATGTGTTCTCAAGGAGCTAGAGTATCTAGCTCAGGTTTATGTTCACAAAGGTGTAAATGTGTTCAACAGGGGTGTGAAGTTATATTACTTCACTTTGAGAGTGTGACACCTTTCATGTACACAAGTGTTCATTTTCAGTAGAAGCATTGTTTATCCATGATAGAAGGGGTTAAGTACTGGTTTATAGATTGTTGATGCAATGGTGCAGATCTTATGAATCTTGCATGCTGTTCAAGCTTGTGAAGATTGGATACCTCTTATGAGGGTGTGATGTCAGACAACATATCATAAGGTTACTGGATGTAGTTATTTTTGCTTCTGACTAGGCATGTATGGTTCCAGCCATGTGATCATGATTGGTTGATTCTTATGTTCTCATGGTTCTTAAAAGTGAACTCTGAGAAACAGTGTTTGTGTCTGGGAGAATTTATTTTTATCTGCAAATTGAGGAAGGACTCAATGATTGTTTTGATTGATGATTGAGAGATGTCACACATGATGTCTTGATATTTTGATTTGTGCTGGCCAAAAGAAGTATACATAGAGACAAGTGGAAGTCATTGTGATTATGCTTCAAATGATATGGAGAATTTTGAGAAAGCATTTTGAGCCGGAGATGTCTTTAATCAAAAGCAGACAATGTCTGACTGGTTGTCATGACATTATTCAAGACATGTTTCCTTTGTAACCGACAAGGGGATATTTTGGATGGTGTATTCAAGCACATGTCAAGAGGGAGTGTTAAACATACATTTGACTATGAATGCTTGCTTCCCGACACATTTTTTGGAGAATAAGTCCAGAGACAATAACGACAGTCAAAACTGCTTTGGACGGTGCACATTTATTTTGATGGAGTTAGCTTCCTCAAATAACGTTCTCCTTAATTAAGACCTATGAACACAGTCTAGGATCGTTAAATACTGAGTACCTATGTGGGCTATTTAAAAAGGTCATTTCTTTTCTTCTTCATTCTGTGTTTGAGAGTTTTTCAAAATATAACTTATGACTTTTATCCGGGTACAGGTGAGTACCTTTTGGATCTTATTTTGTGAGGGTTTTGTTTTTCAATTTAGGACTAAAAAGGGGGAGAGGTTTTGTTCAACTATTAAATCTGAAGTTTGTGTTTGAACCAAGTTTCACAAAGATGTTGAATATGATGGTCTACTCTGAGTCTATTGGTTTTGTTATTGTAACTTCTGATCTGAGTTATGAATAAACTTGTAACATGTGTTCTGAGTTACCTAGTATGATGGTTGGTCACCTTTTAAAGGTTTTCTTGTTCCCCCTGTGAGGAATGTTTCTGGATTGAGGGGGAGTTTCAACAATCTTCTTCCTCGTGTACATCAAATGACTTCAGAACTTTATCCTCATGAGTATAAGCTTGAGATGCTGGAATGGAAATGTTTAGAGCTGTTGTGAAGAAGATGTCAAACATGATGTCCTGACATCAATCAGACTAAAGACATATTGCATGTTTAGTATCCTCTTAAGACTAACTCTAATTTTAATTTATTGCTGTAATTTGAGTTGTAATGTGAATCTATTTGTTTTAGCCAAAATTTGCCAAAGGGCGAGATTATTAGTTCTCTATTTTATGGTTGTCACTAATTTTAGTAAAACAAATATAACATCAATATGTTAAATAGGATGTGTTAAGTTTCTAAGATAAACAGGTTGAACAAGAAGTCTTATTTTATTAAGAAACATGTTAAGTTGAGATGTTTCATCAACTGAAGCAACATGTCAGACAAGATGTCATATGAAAAATATTATGAAGAAACATGTTGAGTTGAGATGTTTCATCAACTGAAGCAACATGTCGGATAAGATGTCCTATGCAGAGTCATTCAACATTGTAACTGTGTTGGGTCGGGTTGTTGGACCGGGTTAAGTTAACAGATGCAGAATATTATAGGAATATTATGATATCTATGTGGCACTGATTTTAAGTTCTGGAAGATTCAAGTTGAAATTAATAAGAATATTCACTTTCTAATTATGGAGATAAATTTAGAAGGTTATGATTGAAGACCTATCTTTATGCAGAAGTTTCTGCATACTTTCAATAACTTATATACTGTTGTTTCAAAGCCCATGGATTGCTGAAGATTATAAAAGGAAGACATAAACCTAGGGATTTTTAACTAATCCTAGTACAAAAACTTTTGTAAAGAAATTATAAGGGGTTAGGGTTTTGAGAGTCATAGACTTTCTTGTATTGTAACTCACTTTGTATCGGTTTGATACATTGTGGTTGTGTTGATAAGCAAATTTTTGACTTAAGTATTAGGCCACATGTTAGATGATATCATTTGTCAAAGAAGAGCCTCAACAAAGAGCTATGGGCATGTCTATAGGATTTCAGGAATTACGCCCAAAAAAGAGGCCGACGAGATAGTATCAAGAGCAAAGTAAAGTCGGTGATGACCAGGCAGGTCGTGAGCAAAGGCAGATGGCGGTAAAAGCGGTTATCAACAATGAGTATTGAGAGAGAGATGTGAGTTTCAAAATTAGTTCCGCATGAACCATCAACATGGGTGGCTCAAGTGACCATCGAGGATTACATATTTATAATCTATTTGAGCGAAATAATGTATTCGTTTTAGGGGTTGCATTTTGTAACATTGTAAGAGAGCACTCAAAGTACCAGCGTATAGAGAAATGAGTCAGTTCTGAAAATGTACGATTGAGTCCACCTTTAAATTCAAAGAAATTTTATCTTTACAAAGTCTTGTTTATTTTTTCCAGTCTTGCAATTTATCTACCATTTACTTGTCTTTGTTTTCTTATTTTCGGCCTTCCCGCCTTGATCTTGTCAAGCCCCCAAATACTGTCAAACTTAACACGATAGTCTAGGACTCCTGTAGCCGGTCCTACAAGTAACATTTAATTAATAGGCTAGAGATTGTTCGCAAGAAACTCCCGTGAAGAAATTGGCGTACTTGGTGTGACACATTTGTGTTAAGTTCATTTCAATCCGTGTATGAGATTGAGAAGTGGAAGAAAAATTGTAGATCCTAGAACTCCGGAAAGGGATCAAACCCTGAGAGGAAATACAAGTGTGGCAGCGAGTGTGGATTCAATTTCTGTGGTTGTGTCTTCGACTGCACAAAACATAGTCACCACGACTCATCCAGTAACTGCAAGACCAACCATGGTCACAACTTTTGGGAAATATGTTCCTAGCTTTGTAAGAGATACACACAATGGTGTGGTCACAACTGTTGGGAAATATATGCCTAGTTTTGCAAGAGATACACACAATGTTGAACACGAGTATGGAAGGCCAACAACGATGATGGTAGGCATGCATAATAGTAGTTTGACATTCGGTGAAAACTCAACGTCATTGTTTCCTCATATGATGCCTCAGGACCATTGGGAAATCAATTTAGTCGTTAGTCTGGATTTGGATTTTCCCACCAAATCATGCCTACTTTCACCCCAAGTACCATTGCTATCATGAGGCAGTAGATGGATGAAATTAATCATGAGATGATCAATATTCTTACTCAACATATGAGTTTCATATTAAGACTGTTGATCGATAATTTGGGTGCAGAGTTATAAAACTTTGTCAACTCAAATGACTCGTATCAGTGACTTTTTTAGTGCCCTAAGAATGCCAATTCTACAAGATGCACTGCCCCCACGTGAGGAACCAATTTAATATGTGGAGGTGGTCGATAAGACAGACGGCCAAGAACCACCATTTCCCTAATGTGTCAATCCTATACCTAGGTTGTTCCAATAACCCCTAGTCGTGATAATGGATCGAAATCAGAATGCTGCCTAGATTTTCAAGCATGTTGAACGAGAGGCATTGGCTAGGGAGAAAAACCTAGAGGCTATTATCGAGCGAGTTATGATCCTAAATGGCATGAATGCTGGTTCTCATAGACCAATATATTCTTCTCCCTTACCATTTTTGTTTTAGAAACAAAATTACCTAGGGGTTGGAAAGTCCCTAAATTTACTAAGTTTGCATGGGATACAAAAGAATCCATTGTTGAACATGTTGCCAGGTATCAAACTGAAACTGGTGATATAGCCAACAACGAGGATCTGAAATTAAAATATTTCCCAAGCTCCCTATAAAAAATTCATTTACTTGGTTCACAATGCTACCTCCCCAGTAGATTCATATGTGGAATCAATTAGAGAAATTGTTCAATGAACAGTTTTACATTGAACAATTGAAAATTATCCTGACGGAACTTGTTGGGGTTAAACAAAAGGCGGTTGAGTTAATTGACTAGTACCTAAATAGGTTTAGACTTTTGAAAGCCAACTGCTTTATTCAGGTCCCTGAACACGAATTAGTCAAGATGGCTGAAAAAGTCCTAGATTATTTAATCAGGAAAACTTGGATGTTCAATACTTGAGAGATATGGCGCAATTAGCTGTTAGGGTTCAACATATAGAACGCTTGAAAGTTGAGAAAGCCAAAGCTAGAAAACATCAAGAGAAATAAAAACCTAGCAAGTATCAAAATAAAGGGAAGTTTGCATATGTAACCATTGAAGATTATTCTTCAGACGACATCGAGTCAGTTGAAGAGACTGAGGTAAATGTGGCTGAACTACAGCCTGGACCTCCATATGCTTGCAAACCATTAAGGCAGTTGAATGGGAAGAATCTCGTCTAGACCGAGAAAATGGCAAGCCATTACAAAAACTTAAACTTTTGATATAACTAAGTGTGATGAAATATTTGATTTGTTAGTATCTGACAGCCAAATTATTGTGCCTCAGGGTCTAAAGAATCCCTCTTTAGAACAAAAGAAGAAAATGTGATTTTGCAAATTTCATAATTTTTTTGGTCATAAAACATCTCAAAATGTTATTTTTAGAGATTTGGTGCAAAAGACTCTGAAGGAAGGCAGGCTTCAATTTGGCGAAAAGCCAAAAATGAAATTGGAAACGGATCCCCTGAAAGTAAAGGAGGCTCTATTTGCGGAACCTTATGAGTGCATGATGGTTGAGGCTACTGACAACCTTGACGAGACAAAGAAAAATGACTTGCCAGCAGTTTATGCTCTGCGTGAGGAAAGTTTGGCTGATTTTCAGGAAAAATGCAAACTGAATGGGTCAGATGCCAGATTATGCCTAAGGTGTAATGTTATTTATGATGAGAAAGCGGATCAGAAATACGAAGCTGCAGCAAAAGATCCTTTTAATAAGAAGGAGCCTCTAATACCAAGGTATGTGTTCGACAAAGAAGGGGTTCCTTGACACAACGAAGAATATCAGAGGAAATTTCAACATCCTCGACAAAAGACTTTTCGTCCTCTGTCAGACACTCCACAGGAAAAATGGATGGAGCCAATGAATCAGAAAGGAGGGAAAACACCAAAGTAGAGAGTAGTTATTCATGAGGCTGTGGCTCAAGAGAAGTAGCCAAAAACTAAGGGATATTAGGTTTCCCCAAATTATAAAGGGAAGAACTTGATGACCAAAACATAGTGGAGGCATTACCAGAGGAACAAGAAGGCTGTAAAAGAGGCCTCAATATAAAAAATAAGACATGTCAAAACTTTGAAAGATAGGGAGATGATAAGGCATGTCGACAATCTGAAGCAAGTGGGAGCCAACGAAGTTGTTTGGGTGTAAAAGAAACAAATATCTGAGATAGAGGCTGAGAGAAAATGAAAAAAATTACTAAAGATCAGAGATTGGCAATGAGAATAAGACTTCTAGGGAGTAAGGAGGTAGTGGTGACACAGAGTGTGAAGTACACTCCCATGGCTGAAGATGGAAACAAAGAGGGAGTGGAGTATGAACCTCTTCTAGAGGATGAAGGGGACGATTTTGGCCCCTATGAAGATGATATGGTTGATGATGATTATGGAAAATACTTTATCATCAATCATAGCGTTGTGTCTATTTTTCTTGCTGAATTCGACTAGGCATCTGAAGTGTTAGAAAATGAGGATGATTACGTGCCAGACGACACTAATGAAAAACCATTATTCTACTATGTTATGAATAATGGTGTGGTGGAGGATTATAATGCAGTGTTTGAAAAACTATGTCCAGGCATGTTGTGTCACCTCAAACCCTTGTTTATAAGGGCGAAAGTAGACATAATGCCAGTCAACAAAGTGTTCATCAATGGGGGGCAGTTGTGAATTTGATTCCTTACGCTTTGTTAAAAAAGATGGGAAAATGCAGAACTGGTCTTCGACCATATTGAAGGTAGAGAAAAACACAAAGGGGTTTGAATTGATTTTTTTTAAAAATAGTTTGCAAAACTATTTTGGCTACTCAGCACATAATTGAATAATAAGTACAATGAAAGCTAAAGAGAACACATTTATTTTATACAAGTTCACCTTAAGAATAAGGTTAAGCCTGGTCCACCCGCCAAGGTGATTTGGTCTTTGAAAATGTCTTAATATACTAATATTGAAAGATTACAAGAAACCTCTAAGAGTCTAGAAATACAATTTATCCCTCTCAAGTATACAGACTAGAAAGTCACTTGAGGAAAAAACAACTGTTTGAAAATTACAATGAAAAGTTTTTAGCTTGCTTCTTTGATAAGAAGAATAATGAAAAATTAAAACAATATATGAACGCTAAAGTATGACTTTTGCTTTTGAACTTTCTGCGCTATGTTTTTCTTGATAGTTTCTTGATTTGGAGTGATGATGATGTGATCTTTATATAAGCCTTCAAAAAGAGTCTGTTGAAGCAAATAAGGAAGGAATGATAAATGGGTGTAATTATGTCTTTTTTCGTCACTCTATTTTAAGAGGAATTTGTGCCTTTAATGATAATAATGATTTCATAGAAGGCACATTAAATCTTTTGTCTTATTCTGTCTGTAGAGATTTTGATTCTTCTGATATTTTGATGTTTCTGGAGTCAACGGTCAACGAGTAGAGCTACTTGTTGCTTCTTATAAAAACGTGCTTTCCATCATAAACATTAGCAAGACTTCTGACGATGCTTTGTATGCTTGCCCTTTTCTTCAAAATCAGAAATGATACTTTTAACCAAGTTGTACGCTATCCTTTCTTTAGAACTCTACACAAGTGTTTATGATCTTTTCTTTAGAAGTGTTAGTAAGATACAATGAATTTCCCACATTTAAAGCTTAGAGCACAAATAATTTCATATAGTATATTTTTGTTATCATCAAAATAAGGACTTGTTTAGAAACAATTTTTGTTCTAACAATCTCACCCTTTTTGATGATGACAAAATTTTGTATTTTGATGAAATTTTTTTAAGATAGGAAAAGCGAAGAAACTCCCTTAAAAAGTGAGCAGACTCCCCCCGAGTCTTGTATTCATTTTCATCTAAGACAAGTTTTGTCAACGTGTTCTGGGGTGATCCTGAAATTTTCTAGAAACATTCTAAGCAGAAGGTTAGATAATAATGTGAGCGTTGAGTTTCTAGAGACTTCGGTATATTATCAAAATCATTTTGTGTTACTCCCCCTTTTTGTCATAATAAAAAAGAATCAAAATGAAGAAGAGAAAAACTTTCCATTAAGTAGAAATAAGAGTACAGAGTAAAAAAACCAAAAGGAAAAAGAGAAAACACAAAAAATGTTAAGGCTTTTGCGTAAGGTTTCTTTGAATAAGTTGACTAAGCAGAAGAAATTTATGGCATATCTTGTGATGACCCAAGAACTTTCTTACCAACTTCCCCTTTTCTGGCCAATTCTCTTTCTTGTTCTTCAGCTTCCTTGAGAACTGCTTCAACAGCTTCCTTTTCAACAACTTCTTTTTCAGTAGCTTCTTTTTTAGCAAATATCTGGGCTTCAATCTCAAGATACCTTTGTTCAACAGCTTGGACACACTGATTCTAATTATTAGAAAATACGTTCTTGAGTTTGATGAATTGAATACTCAGAAATCTCTGAAACCTACTCCAGCTAGCATTCAGATTTGCAGGATCGCTAGTGGTGTTTGATGCCTCTTTTGGCTTTTGCACTTTCCATATAACGATGTCCTTAAGTTTAGAAAGCATTTCTTCAAGGACGAGAAATGGAATATAAAAAGTTTTTGAGGTTAGTTCTTCATCAGAATCAGTCTCTTCAGAGCTATCTGGATCAAATCATAGTTTATATGAGTGAGCAGGTAAGAATGGAATAGGCTTAGAAAGTTATGAGACAGTTGTTCCTTCAGGGATAGAAAAAGTATTTCTAGTTGAGATGGTGGAAAATTGATTAAGGGAAGGATGTAAAGGTGTGCTTTCCATGATAATGGTAAGATTATCTATTGTGGAAGTGGTTTCAGGAATGATTGGGATGAATGTTGTTGTAGGTATGTCTGGGGTGAAGGTTTTTGTGGCGGCATAAGAGAAGGAAAAGGACTGAAGTGAGATGGTTTGTCCAGAAGGTGAAATTGTTTGTTTAGGTTGTGGAAGTGTTTGGGTAGGTGGTGGAAGTGTTTGTGGTTGTGGTTCAGGTTGATTGATAGTTGGAATAGGTTGGGAGTGGATGTTTCAGGTTGTTGTTGAACTTTGGATTTTTCAAGAGGAGCAAGAATGATTTGTGGTGATGGTGGGATGGATAGAGTGGTAACTATGGTATAAATGTATGGTGATGGTAAAGGTAGAGAGCATATTATAGGTTAAGAAACTGAGATAATAGTAGTAGAAATGGAAATAGATGAGTTACGAGAAGGAGCAGGGTTGGAAACTAAGGCAAGTTTTTGTGTAGATGTACCAGAAACAAAAATCTTCAAATCATTCTATTGGGTCTTATTTTTTCTCTTATAAGACTTATCACACTTTCTTTTCAACTATGCTGGAGGTTCATCCATCAAGATGGAAGGACCAAATTGTGATGTATCCAGACCTTCTTCCAAAAGGTAGGACATCACAGCTTTTGGAGGATCAATCTTTGTGAAAAGAGGATATCCATCAACGATTGTTCTTTTGTCCTTCAACGTGTCTCTTTCAGTGTTGAGGCTAGGTTTCAACAGAATATTATCAATGAACCCCATCTGCTTGACATTTTTCCCGTTGAAAGTTTTCCAACTTCTATAGAAAGATCCTCGATCAGATTGTAATTTTTCAGATGATCTATTAGACCAATTTCTATTAGAATGTCTGATATTAGTATGCCTAGAGGAATGTAATTTATAGGTTTTCCATGGTTTTTGTTTCTCTTATAAAATCCCTGAGGTAGCGAAACAGAATGGAGGGTAAGTTGATCTTTTCTACTTTCATCAGATAGTACATGATGCACTTCTAATATGCGTTGACATAGTTAGAAGATTTTGTTGGTTTTTTATTTTGAATGCTCCCCAAAATAATCTTGAACCATACACGAAGGATTTGAGGAAGTTCTTGAACATTGAATGAAGGTGGTTTTCCATCATCTTTCAGTTCAGTGAAGATTTTAGGGTTTATCTCTTTTACGATCATTTTTTATTTAGAGTTTACCTTGTAAATCCTTTTTCCTTTAGCATTTTCCTTCCCTAGTAAGGTAGCAATATATTTCTTCGTGATAACAATCTTAACACCTGAAACGTGTGAAATAATGTACTCCTCATAAGCTTTAGCGAAACGCCAGAATACCTTGACAAGATTTTGTCGTAACCGACAAAAACAAAATAGAGAGTTGCCACTATTAATTTTTATCCTAAGGACTGGGAAATAACGTATAACCCTAATTTTGTCAGATATTCTAAATTCGTAAGTCAATTAGACAAAGAGAAGGTGTTAGGCACCCTTCATCTCCCTTATTCTCAAGGGGCTCCACTTTTAGGTTTAAGGGTGAAATGGGAATTTGGTAGTTAATATTTCTATATGTTGAGAGAAAGAATTTTAGTTTTTTAATTATGAACTCACCTTGGTTTTAACCGCGTGCCTACATATCTTCTTATGAAGAATAAGAGTCGAATTTCATAGTTCGAATGTGTTTGGTTAGTTTTTTTTATGGATTATGGAAATATTTTGAATTCTCCTTGAACCTTGTCTGGATTTGAAAATAGCGTAGTCATAGATGCAGTTCGCAGTTAATATAAAATATACCCACAATCGTTTTTTGAAAATAAGTTGAATTTGAAATTAAGTTGGTAAAAATGTTAGTGTTTCATGGGTTCGCTGTCTTAGAATGCATAGCGTAATATGTAAAAAGAAGAATTTGAATGATGAATTTTTTTGATAAATAGAAATAAAATATGGTTAGTATTTTAAAAATATTTAATAAATAACTATTTTCTTATTATTAAAAATATATTTAATATCTTTAACATTAATCCAATATTTATTTATTAATAATTTTATGATAAAATGCACAAAAATATTTTAATGCAATATGCTAAAAAAATGACATGGGACAATATATAAATAAAATAAATAAAATAAACAACAAAAACTGAATTAATTAATTAAATGTCAAAATTACGCAGAGGGGTGTATAAATTAAATCAGGAGGTGCAAATATGAATGGGCCTAAGCCCAAAATTAATTCTGAGCCCAAATGCGCGAGGGGTAAGAATTCTAATTGGTTAGTAAAATAAAGGGGTGTGGTTAGCATTAGGCTTGGCCCAAGATGTTGTTCAGAGGGCCCAAGATGAACTCTGGGTTCATTTGGGTGCGACGTGGGAATGAACATGTGTTATGATGAGGAAGCAGAGATCTGGAATATGCGTTCAATCTAATAATTCTCAGAATCTTGTCCTGGAGTGTTGATCCGGGGGTAATCAGAATGAAGGGTGGGGATCTGAGATAGAAGGAGGGAGTATGATAGGGAAAGCATAAGTGATTGGTCAACAATCACCTCATCCAAGGGCTCTCAGGGAGCCACCTGGCGTGCATCCGGGGACAAAGAAAGTATTATATAAATGAAACTATGAGCTCTTGGCACATTTTTCATTCTTCTTTCTCTCTCTACACAAACATAACACAATCCTATTATAATTACTAGAGAGAGGCTCTGCCTTCTCTCTAGAAATTCGGTGATCTTTGCCTCCACCCTGGGCGCCACCGGTAGGAAATCGCTTCCGACAGCGGATGCTCCAGGGAACCACCACATTCATCAATAGCCACCGTCCAAATTCATGCAACAAACCCATATCTTCAACCCACCTTCAACCCAAAATCCAGAAGCCTTCACATATTCATTTGGATTTGCAAGAACCCTATGAAGATCAAACCTAACCCTAACAATCTTCATCCCAACCCTTCAAACGCTAACCCCACTTCACCAACCCTAACCACCTTAAGCTATTCGTACCTAACCCTAAACCAAATCACCAAAACCTAATATGTTTTACCCTAACCCTAATCCAACATCAGAAAGAACCCAAAAACCCAAATCCAAGCAGAAATCGAATAAGAACAACACCAATCATCATCAATAAAATTATACCCTAAGCTAAGTTTCAGAATTACCATCTGTGTAGTGAATCTCGTAGTATTAATCATCTTCTAGTTTTCCTTCTTCTCCTTCTAATTTCTCTCTCTCTCTCTCTCTCTCTCTCTCTCTCTCTCTCTCTCTCTCTCTCTCTCTCTCTTACATGTATCTTGAATTGAGAGATGGGGTCGAGCTCTGAAGAACTTAGGGTTTCAGCTGTGAAACCTAAGTTTTCAAATAAGATGAGATTTGGTGAGGGTATGGTTTGCAGTAAATCAAGAGTTCTCTCTTAGGGTTTTTCTTGTTCATCCTGATTCCAATAGCATAGGGCTCCTTTTATAGTCTTAGGATTTTAGAAGTTATAGGTTGAATTAGGAAATTAGTCAGTGATTTTTGTATGATTTGTATGATTGATTCAATCAGAATCAATTTAGGATTATATTTTAGTATGTAATTAGATTTTTTGTGTTATATCAATGTATATGGACTTGTTATTATATAAATTCGAAACAAAATCAAATAAAATTCCAGATTCAATTTGATGTGGCTACTGACTTGATTCAGAAACAATAGAAAATGGGCTTGGGTACCTTGGGGACAAAGATGACAGATTGGGCACGACTTTGGGAATTAGGGTTTTACCCAAATGTTGACTTGGTCCACAAAATTATCATAATTAACGAAAATAACAAACAAACAAATAAATAAAAATAACAGTCCAATATTTATATGAAGCGTTGACTCTAGGTCAATATGCATAAACTAAAATAATATTGAATAATAAGAATTAGATAATAATAATAATGATAACAATAAAATAATGATAATATATTATGTGAAAATTAGATGTTAACATCGGTCAACCTTCTTAGATACAAATCTAATGGTCCTCACAATTAGATAATGGACTCCTATTTAAATTGCAGACCACACTCCTTTAAAAATAGTAAACATGCCCCCTTTTTCAACAAGAATTTAGCATTAACAATTAACGTGAATACAAGTTAGTAAAGTTTAAAATATAATAACACCAACAATAAATAAAAATGATTAGTTCTAGTAAATTAATCATTAACATTAGCAGGACAAATTTGGGGTATGACAGTTGCCCCTATTTAACCGCTCTTCGATTGAGGGTGCGAGAATACGCAGATCTCGCACATTCGGACCAGAGGGTTATTAAATAACAGAATGACCCCAAAATTTGACCGTAGACTTGAACATATATGAAAAGATAAACCCTAAAATATAATTGAGCTAGATACAACTGTAGCGGTAGAAATGTTTAATGCTAAGCTATTGGATTGACTAGACTTATATAGATCAAAATAAAAATCACCATCGCGCTTTATTGTTTCCATAGGAATGGGAAAAGAGAGAATAACCCAAAAGAGGGGGGAAAGGTTCAAGTTAAGGGGGTTGGTTATGAAAAGGGAAGGTATTAGAACCCTAAACATCTACGGTACTCCGCAAGAATGTCTTTGTAAAATATGTATATTTTGGCTATGAAATGTTGTATAAAAATAGATGGTGGAGGTGAGAAAAGAAATATTTTTATAATTTTTAAACTCGCCACGGTTGCGAACCTTTAGTGCCTACGTACCACCTTTCGTGCAATAGGGGATCAGGGTACACGTAGTTCCTCTTTTAAAGATTTTAAAACACAAGTGTCTTGGTTGATTTTAAGAGATAAGACATCATCGTCATTGTCCGTGTGGAAAACATACTTACTACCCACAATCAAGAGAAAGGAGAATTTGCATCATCTCAAAGTGGAGGATATGGCTTGGATTTTAAAATCAACAATGCCTCACTCAGCACCCAAGTGGAAAATATCTCACTTCACTACATATTGTAGAAGTATAGTTGTTTGCATCACTACAAGGATTGACAAGAGTCCAATCTTTTTGAGAAAAGTGTAAAGTTAAAATCCAAAGTGTAAAAATGGTTTGAAATGAGATTGATTGAATTTTAGTCTTCTCACAAAAAAAGTCAAAGTATTATTAAGTTTATTGAATTTTATTTATGAAAATGTTTGAAAATGCATGGACCTAAGTCCAAGTTTATTATGAAAGTGGTTCAAGTTTAAAACAAAAAGAGTTTTCAAAAGGAGGGAGAAGATTTTTGAAATTAAAGAAGATTTGAGGAGAAGAAGAGGCTATCCTAAAGCATAAGGTAAAAAGCTAGGGATAAGAACCATCTAACCAACAAAAATCCAATACTTGACATTATGAGCCAAGATAGAATTCCCATTCTTTGGATTGAAACCAAGCAAGCAAAGATACTAGACCTCTTGAGGGAACCAAACTTCAAGTGTATTAAGTCTTCACAAAAATTAGGCATAGTAACGGCTGTATACGGGTGAATTCTAGATTACAAATAAAGAGTGTAATCACAATAACCTTCACACAAAACAAACAAATAACCCAATGCCTTGAGGTAAACCTCAAGAGCTCCAGACAAAAAAATCAGATAAGGTCACAAGGTCTCCAATCATAGGCCAAGGTTTCTAATCCTAAGTTCAAAAAGTCCAATGCTCCATAATGCCAATGATAGTAACCAAATAGTCCAAGTATCATTAAAGATTTTTAGGGTTTATGTTGATTATTAGGTGTTTTGAAAAAAGAAAAGTAAAGCTCAAGTGAGCAAAAATAAAAATGACAAGAAAGTAAATACTCAAATGAGAAAAGATGAAAATGGCATGAAATGTAAATTCTAAAAGTAAATAGTGCATAAAAATAAAGGGGCATATAATAAAAATAAAGGATAAAGTCAATTATTAGTGATTAGTGGTTAGTTAGATGATCATCTTTAAACTTGCATTTGGAACTCATTAGAGGATTGGTAGAACCAAAGCCTCCACATAACAAGTTGCATTTGCTTTTTGTCAAGTATATAATCCATTTGGGATCCTCATGAGTACCATTTAATGATCAACGATGTTTAAGTGATCCGCGTTGACCAAAGGTGTTGTAGATCCATTAGAGGATTGGTAGAACCAAAGCCTCCACACAATGAATCTCAAGGTTATTGGATCAAATAGATCAAATTAACATACTTGGGCTTACGAACATAAGTTTGGGCCACAAATGATCATTTATTCGAATCGGGAAAAAATTTAGCGCTATGTTAAGCAATCGTAAGTGGACTTATATAGAAGTCGCACCTATTTTTAGGTCGGTCAATAGCAATCTATGCACCATTTATTTTGAGACATGATATAGAGATCATGCTCCAATAACATTTAGTGCAATAAGAAAGGGATGAGATGAAGAGGGGTGAAAATTTATAAAAAATACCAAAACAAAAAATTAAATTGTGAAAAAATAAAAATCAGAAAGAGAATAATCAAAAATATTTTTTTTCATAATATTTTCAGATTTTTTGGACTTAAAATGAATTTTCTATGATTTTTTGAAGTTTAAAACAATTAAGTATAAAAATCAGAAAAGAAAATAAAAGTAAAAATCATGTGGACCATTGGATGAGAGTCAAAACGTGTTAGTAATCAAATCCAAGAGATCTAGCGCGCTATGCATATCATGGTCATTAGTGAATAATGCATAGGATCAATAATTAAATCAGATTTCAAAAAATACAAGTGGCGTGCCATCATTGGTTAGAAGATGACACGTAGGTCATCTTTAACCTCCAGCCAACGTGAATTGCAGGTCTCTCAAACTGTAAAATCAGAAGCTCTAACCTATGCCATTCGCTTTGTCTCTTCAAGATGAAGACAACCACACCCTCACACAAAATTTATATAAACTGTAGTTCAAGCAATTTTGAAGGAAAGTTTTGAAAATGGATTTAAAATTTCATGGTCAAAACGTGTTTCTAGTAAAAAGCAAGTGTTGCGACTAGAACCAGGGAAATGAGATCATTACAATGATATCAAAGTTTTAAAGAATTGATGAAGGAATCTACCTATTGAAGTTGAGTTGCAGAGCTCTGAAACTGGACTTATATGGAGAAATATAGGGCATGATTCTTGAATATAATTATATGCTTAGCTTCAGGGAAGATCAAGGAAGGTGAATTGACGAAAAAATTGGATTGAAAAAGGCTTGAGAATGGATTTCGAAGTTGCTGAATTTTGAGTTATGGAAAAGTTTGGCAGGGTGATTCAGGTTATCCAAGCTTGAGGAAATGAATGGGTAACGACCCTCTATTTATATGGAATCAAATGGAATGTCCAAGCGTGTGAAATGATGAAGTTTAGAGGGAAATCGTGTGAAGTTGCAAACAAGAAAAGTGTGACTTCCAATTTGATCAAAACTCATCCAAAATGCGTGTTTTGCTATGCTAATTGCTTCTGGAACTTAATTAAACATGTTTATAGGCATAAACGCACAGAAAAAAAGTGTTTAGAAGCTAAACCAATGATTTCAAACTTCTGACTTGGTGAAAAATTCAGTTTCAAATTGCCAACTTCTGACCAATGGCATTCTCAGCTCAAGGGGTCTTAGGGCATGATTCTTGTGCTTTAGAAAGATGAGGTTACAAGATTTTAAATTTGGAAATAATGGAGAAAAATGGATGCTTGAGCTGAAAGTTATAACGAATCAAAGTTTGAAAAAAATGTTGACCTTCCATACTTAGAAATATTTCAAATTTTTTCTTCAAAAATTACTTATAATGTCTTGCATCGGAACATAGCCTTCCACTTGGAATTTTCTCTTGACAAAAAAAGATGGCATGAAGTAGACCTATTGAATGACATTTTGAAACTTGAACCATTCAAAATATTAAAAAATTGAGAGAGTTATGAGTTTTTGAAGTTGCCAAAAAATCATGAAATGACCTATAATCTTTTGTATCCTTAAGGCAACTTCCATCCATTTTCTCACTTTACAGATAAAAGAAGGCATAAATTTCACATCCTGAATATCATTATGGAAAAAGAATGGGCTCAAGATGATAAAAATTGACCAAGTTATGATCATTTGAAGTCACACATGGAAAATTTGGGGTGCATCTGGAGGACTTGTAATCGTTCTTCTTCATCAAGTTTCTTCCACATGAAAACTCCTTGGAACTTTTGAAGTGATTTGTTGATAAACCTTTGAAGAGAATGATGTCCTTGGAATCACTCAAAAATAACAAAATATGAGCAAGATATACTCCTTTGAAGTTCAAAACCCTAGCTCCTAGATCAAGAAACATGCCTTGAGGAACTTTGACAATTTTGATCAAACTTCTTGTACCAAAACAAATGCTTTGTAAATATAAGTTGTTGAGGATGATAATGAGAACTCATAGAAACCACAACCAATTCCATATCTTTAGAATTGAGAGAAATATGAATTTGTGACCAATGGGAACAAAACCTTGTCCAAACAAGCCAACTTCTCCAATCAATCCCTTATGCTTTTGAACCAAAATTTATAACCTTGAAATGTGGTGAACCAAAATAACTTTACCATGCCACTCCTTCCAAAAAAAATTCAATGGTGAGGCTTAAACTTCTCAAGCTTTATTAACTAGGGCATGTAAATTAACTCATGAACCTATAGAGCAACTTGCTGAATCTTATTGCCTTTACCTACATGGATAACAAGCAAGACAAACCAACATTGCATTTTGTTAATTAAAAGAAGAAATCAAGACAAAAAATATTCATGATCACAAAAGGACACAAGTCAAGGTGCTTGGTGATTCCTCAAAGAGCAAAGCTAAATATAGGGAGGGGAACTAAGAATCCTAATGTGATTATGTTGTGATGGAATCGACATGGTATGATGAAGGGATATTAGGGTAAAAATTGGGATACAACATCTACCCTTATTTAAGTTTCTTCTATCTAGAGATACAAAGGTTAAAAATCTTCGTGTCGACGCGATTGAAGATACTTAAATATAAAACAAACCCTATTTTTGGCCCTAAGATGCCATGCAATGCTTATGACCATGCATGCATATGAACAAGACCAAAGAGACGCAAAACGCCACTGGGGATGTAAAAAAAATAAAGAAACAAGAGAGTAACCCAACCAAGAAAATAAATCACTGGTGGATCAAAAAGACCTGAATCAGAGAGGATGCTAAAATGGTCAAAGGATACACCAACTTCCACTAAAGGTGAAGCAACCTACGTTCACTGAAGGTAGAAAGAGGAAAGAAAGAACAACACCGACATTCACTGACAGTGAGCTACCAATGTTCACTGAAGGTAGAAGGATAAGAAATATCATAGCATCACCGTTCACTGACGATGAACTACCAACGTTCACTGAGGGTAGCAAAAAGATAACAATCATCGACGTTCACTGTCGATGACCTACCAACTTTCACTGAAGGTAGGAAGAGAATATATCATAGCACCGCCGTTCACTGACGACGAACTACCAATGTTCACTGAGGGTAGCAAAAATATAACAAGCACCAACTTTCACTGATAGTGATCTACCAACTTTAAGGTAGAGAGAAAATATATCATAGCATCTCCGTTCATTGACGATGAACTACCAACGTTCACTGAGGGTAGCAAAAAGATGACAATCACCAACTTTCACTGATGGTGATCTACCAATTTTCACTGAAGGTAGAGAGAAAATATATCATAGCATCGCCGTTCACTGATGATGAACTACCAATGTTCACTGAGGGTATCAAAAAGTTAACAATCACCATCTTTCACTGATGGTGACCTACCAACTTTCACTGATGGTGATCTACCAACTTTCACTGGAGGTAGAGAGAAAATATATCATAGCATCGCCGTTCACTGACGATGAACTACCAACGTTCACTGAGGGTAGAAAAAAGATAACAATCACCAACTTTCACTGATGGTGATCTACCAACTTTCACTGAAGGTAGAGAGAAAATATATCATAGCATCGCCGTTCACTGACGATAAACTACCAACGTTCACTGAGGGTAGCAAAAAGATAAAAATCATCAATGTTCACTACCGATGACCTACCAACTTTCACTGAAGGTAGGAAGAGAAAAGAAATAACAACATCGACGTTCACTGGCGGTGAGCTACCAACGTTCACTGAGGGTAGCAAAAAGATAACAAGTTTTCCCCAAAATTCTGGTATTTCTCCTAGAATGGGTCTCAACTTCTTCTTTAACCGAGGCACTCCGCCTGGAAAGGGTAATACATAAGTTGTCTCAAATAAAGAGACCTCCACTTGCAAATATTTCACAACGAACTTTCTATGTGATATATGCCATCCACTGGAGTAATTTGACAACGAACTTCAAAATATCCACTCATATAGAAGATAGCAAAAAAATAACGTCGACTTTTACGGGGAAGTACAAGTTACTCAAATAAAGAGAACGACTACTTTCTGTTATGGAGGATTGTAAAAAGAAATGACTTTGTGGGGAGAATAATATGGATTCCCAGGGAAAGAAATATGACTTCCTAGGGAAATGCCACAATATTCATACTGAGGATATAATGTCTTGTGCAAAATAAATGCATGAACCAAAACTCGAAGCTTTCAGAAATCCAGAGTAAATAATATTGCTGAGAAACCAAAAGATTTAAACCAAAAATAAAATTGAATGAAATAGTCAACCAAAATACAACCTTTGAGAAATAAAATCAAGAGGGAAAACCAAATCCATCTAAACAAGGAGTTATATAGGAAGGCTAAAGAAAAAATCTTCCACGAGGGATAACTCAGTGGGGAAATTGAAAGAATATACGCTTTCTGCTTAAGGCCAACACTCTATTGAAGAGAGGACAACGTAACTCTGCAAAACAGGGTGATATGTCAACAAAAATATTAACAAATGTTAATGAGCAATGATTTACCAATTTTAGCTATGCATGAAGTATGTATGAATGTATGAGTGTTATCGTGCGTATGCTGACAAAACAAATATGTAACACTGGGAATAACCATGCAAAACCATTTTGGGCACAAGCAACACTCGGCTAAATCACATCCAAGATGATCATTCCAAGAAAAAGTAAGCGCCAGCTGCAGAAACATGACCTACTGTCTGCTTCAGCTTTACTGGGGAGAAACAAAATCCGGAAGTAAACAGAACAAAGTGATAGAATAGTAGAGATATAGGGATTGAACATTCTTCTCCAGAATTCACCGGGGAAACAAATGTTTTCAAAAGTAACACTTCTATTGGGGATTGCAAAACCAATCTCAAGTAAAGTAGATGGACACCAAATCATCAAAACATTCACTGGGGAATTCCAACCCACTTCATTGGGGAGGTTAACACCACATTCACAAAGGGAAAACCAAAATACGTTCTTCACTGGGGAAGACAGAGGTCCGTGTTTTTCGAGAGTAATTATTGTACCGACTTCTCTGGAAAAAAGAACTTCCATTAGACTGAATGAAAACTTCACTGGAGAAATCTCGAATTAAAACCTTACATCATGAAAACTCAGACAAGGAGGAGAAATGAATCCAAACTTGACCGAGAATACCGGAGTTTCAAACCCAATACTGGGAATCATCCTGAGTAAACATTCCCGAGGGGAACAAAAACTTCTTAAAACAAATGGAGTTTGTCCATTCCCGGGATCACCATTTTTGTTGTTATTATTTTTTCTCGCATCACAAATTCTAAAGTAAAAGCAAATTGTAAATTCTTTTTGAAAAATCGATTTTGTTATTTAATCCTTTTACTTTGGAAGTTATTATCAATAATAAATGGAGTCTTTGCAAGCTAAATAAAATAAGAAACACAAAGAATTGGGTAATAGCTCAAACTTTATTAATAGAATGGTAGTCTGCGAATGGTGAGACTCTATAGATGATTACAAGGTTTGGAAAATGGTAATATATAATGGAAAATATACATTGAGATACATTGACCACTATCCCCTCTAACAATTTTTGAAATCCTGAGAAGTAGCTACCGTTGAAGTATGATGAGTATTCGAGAAGATTGTTGCTTCAATGATCAGATCTTGCATGATGCAGTTACTTGCCAAGAAAGTCCCTATCTTTTGCTTAAGATGCCCTTGCAGGTTTTCAACTTAGCGGGAAATTTATTCTGTTTATGTCTCTAACTTTTGCCTAGACCACCCTTTCGGGTTTTCGACCTACCGAGACACTCTTTTTTGCCTAAGCCGCCCTTTCGGGTTTTCAACTTAGTGAGATGTTATTTTATTTATTTAGGTGAAGTATTTCTTGACTGCATCAACATTCATAGGACGTGGGAACTCCTCGCCATCCATAGTTTCAAGAATTAATGCACCGCCAGAGAAGGCTTTCTTAACAACATATGGGCCTTCAAAATTGGGAGTCCACTTACCCCTAGAATCAGTGTTGAAAGACATGATCTTCCTGAGCATGAGGTTGCCTTCTCTGAACTCACGTGGTTTGACCTTTTTATCAAAATATTTCTTCATTATTTTCTGATATAACCATCCATGACACAAAGCTGTCATTCTCTTTTCTTCGATCAAATTCAATTGGTCAAACAAGTTTTGGACCCATTTAACCTCTTTCAACTTGGTATCCATTATCACACTCAAAGAGGGAATCTCAACCTCAACTGGGAGTACAGCCTCCATTCCATACACTTTGGAGAATGGGGTTGCTCCCGTTGAAGTGCACAAAGATGTTCGATATCCATGCAACGCAAAAGGGAGTATTTCCTGCCAATCCTTATAAGTAACGACCATTTTCTGGATAATTTTCCTGATATTCTTATTAGCAACTTCAACAACCCAGTTCATCTTTGGCCTATACAGAGAGGAATTATGATGGACAATCTTGAATTCTTTGCACAGTTATGTCATTATTTTATTGTTCAAATTTGAGCCATTGTCGGTGATAATTCTGTTCGGCACACCATACCGACATATAAGATTATTCTTGATGAAGCGCACAACCACCTGCTTAGTAACATTGGCATATGAAGCAGCCTCCACTCACTTGGTGAAGTAATAAATTTCTACCAAGATAAAACGGTGTCCATTCGAAGCTTTGGGTTCTATCATCCCTATCATGTCAATACCCCACATAGAGAAAGGCCATGGGGAAGAGATCACATTGAAAAGTGTCAGAGGCACATGGACCTTATCTGCATAAATCTGACATTTATGTCACTTCTTTGCAAATTTATAACAATCAGATTCCATTGTCATCCAATAGTAACCCACCCTTAGCATCTTTTTAGACATCGAATGTCCATTGGCATGAGTGCCAAATGAACCTTCATGAACCTCATGCATCAACATGCCTACTTCGTGTCTATCCACGCATCTGAGCAAGACCATGTCATAATTTCTCTTATACAACACATTTTCACTGAGGAAGAAACTGCCAGCCAATCTTCTCAATGTCTTTCTATCCTTCTTCGATGCACCGATCGGGTATTCCTGAGTCTGAAGAAAATGCTTGATGTCACAATACCAAGGTTTTTCATCTGCTACCTCTTCTGTTGTAAACACATGAGCAGGCCTATCCATTCGCCGAACCATAATTCGAGGTATATTGTTCCAAGTATTCACTTGGTACATAGAAGCCAGAGTTTCCAGAGCATCCGCCATCTAATTTTCATCTCTTGGAATATGATGGAATTCAACTTTATTAAAGAAGGATAACAACCTTATATCATAATCTTTGTAAGGGATCAAGCTAGGGTGACAAGTATCCCATTCCCCTTTAATCTGGTTTATTACCAAAGATGAATCACCATACACATCTAGAATTTTAATTCTGAGATCAATAGCTTCCCCGAGACCCATGATGCAAGCCTCATATTTTGCCATATTATTAGTATAATCAAATATTAACCTTGCGGTGAAAGGAATGTGTGATCCATGTGGAGTGACAATCACAACACCAATTCCTTTACCATAAGCATTCACAGCTCCATCATATATCATACTCCAACGAGATTCAGGGTCAGGACCTTCCTCAGGCAATGGTTCATCACAATCTTTCACTTTCAGCAACATCACATCCTCATCGGGGAATTCGTATTCTACAGACTGATGGTCCTCTACTGGTTGGTGAGCAAGATAATCTGCCAACACACTGCTTTTAATAGCTTTTTGAGTGCGGTATTCGATATCATATTCAGATAGAAACATCCGCCAGCAGGCAATTATCCCAGTAAGAGCAGGCTTTTAAAAAATTTACTGATTGGATCCATTTTGGAGATCAACCAAGTAGTGTGGTTCAACATATACTGCCGTAAACGCTTTGCCGCCCAGGCCAAAGCAAAATATATCTTTTCCATCATGGAATACCGCGACTCACTGTCAGTGAACTTTTTACTGAGATAATAAATGGCGAACTCTTTCTTCCCTGTTTCATCCTATTGTCCCAGAATACAACCCATGGAATTATCTAACACTATCAGATACATAATCAACAGTCTTCCTTCGACAGGAGGGATCAAGATAAGAGGTTCAAGCAAATATTCTTTAACACTTTCAAATGCCCTTTGGCAGTCATCCATCCACACACAACCTTGATCTTTCTTTAACAACTTAAATATTGGTTCACATGTTGCAGTCATGTGGGAAATGAATTTGGAAATATAATTCAAACGCCCGAGGAACTCTCTGACTTGCTTTTCAGTTCTATGCGCTGGCATCTCTTGAATTGGTTTGACTTTATCAGGTTCAACTTCAATTCCTTTCTAGCTAACAATGAAACCCAATAATTTCCCTGATCGAACACTGAAGGTGCATTTATTTGGATTCAAGCGGAGACGATACTTCCTCAAATGTTGAAACAACTTCAACAAATCTTCTACATGCCCTTCTTAAGTATGGGATTTGGAAATCATATCATCAACATATACTTCGATTTCCTTGTACATCAGATCATGGAATAGGGTTGTCATAGCCCTCTGGTACGTTGCACCAGCGTTCTTCAACCCGAAGGGCATCACTCTGTAACAGAATGTTCCCCAGGGTGTGATTAACGTTGTTTTTTCCATGTCCTCTGGAGCCATTCTTATTTGATTATACCTGGAAAATATGTCCACGAACAAGAATACTTTGAATTTTGCTGTGCTTTCCACTAACATATCATTGTGTGGCAATGGAAAATCATCTTTTGGACTAGCTTTATTTAGATCTCTGTAATCTACACACATGCAGACTTTTCTGTCTTTTTTCGGTACTGGGACAATATTGGAAATCCATTGAGGATACACTGACGTCACAAGAAAACCAGCATTAATCTGCTTTAGAACCTCCTCTTTGATCTTCACTGCCATATCTGGGTGAGTTCTTCTCAACTTTTGTTTAATTGGAGGACACTCTGGCTTCAACGGCAAATAGTGTGCTACAATATCTGTATCTAGAGCAGGCATATCTTGATAAGACCAAGCAAAAATATCCACATACTCTTTCAACAACTCAATCAACCTTCTCTTCACATCAGGATGCAACAATGCTCTAATCTTGACTTCCTTCGGATCTTCTTCTGAACCCAAATTGATCACTTCTAGTGGCTCTTTATATGGCTTAATGGTATTTTCCTCATGCTCATGCAACCGTGAGACCTCTTCTGGAATCTCATCATAATCTTCTTCTTCGACCCCATACACAGGACATTCGAAGTTGGGAGAGAGTGCAGAGTCATTGTATTCAACGGGTTTTTTAATTAATCTGCACATATGATTTATGATTGCTTTTAGAAACTGACACATATAACAAGTGATCATGCAGATTGAATTTCAGTTATTTATTTATTTTGAAGGGTTTTTTCTGATTACCATTTTCCAAGAAAAAAAATCAAAAAATAAAGACACAATTTGGGAAACAAAGATAACTTTTATTATTGATTTTAAAAGTCACAACAAACAGATAAGCCCTACAACATTAATACTTCCACCTTGGGAAGAGTGAAAGTTTTTCAAAAAGACTAACAAAACAAATTACTCTGAAACATGTATGTAAGAGGGAACATCAGTGGTGATCCAGTTCTGAACCCTAACTGTGTGCGTCACATAATTCAGCATTTCCTGCTCTGCTTTATCTTCTACAATGGAATTAATCTTGGAAACAGTTGGATGAAGATAACCCCCGCTACGGAAGATGTCTTGATACTTGCTTGCAGCAGACTTCAGCTTCATGCTCTTACCTTTGTCATTCTTTAAAGAGAACCCCAACCCGACTTTGTTCTTGTTCACGGGTGGATCCATAATCTTTCCCCATACCTTGCTATGACCCTTTCGTACAACTTGTTGTGCATCCTTAAGCGAAACCATGGAATTCTCATTTCCTTTTATGTTGTCAATGGATAAGGCTTGGAACTGAGTTCCGAACTGAGTTCCGACATCATCTTCTTCCGCCTCTACAATGTTGAAAGAGGACAAATGACATATCAATAATGCATGTTCCCCATTTATGATCACTACTTTCCCTTCACGTACAAACTTCGATTTCTGGTGTAAAGTTGAAGTGACAGCCCCTAACTCATGAATCCACGACCTTCCTAGCAAACAAATATAAGCGGGTACAATATCCTTGACCTGGAAAGTTATCTGAAACAAATGTGGTCCTATATGAATAGGCAAGTCCACTTCACCAATAACAGATTTCCTTGATCCATCAAACGCTTTCACAATGATGCCACTCGGGCGCATAGGCGTTCCTTGATATTTTAACTTCATAAGAGTGATCCTCGGTATAACGTTCAAAGCGGATCCATTATCAATCAGCACATTGGATAGTGAATCATTCTTGCAATTCATAGAGATATAGAGGGCCAGGTTATGATTCATTCCTTCCTCTGGTAATTTATCATCGCAGAAACTCAAATTATTACATGACGTAATGTTCCCTATTACGCTGCTGAATTGGTCTATGGGCATACCACTCTCCACAAAAGCTTGGTCCAATACCCTCATCAAGGATTCTCTGTGAGCAGATGAGTTCATCAATAAAGCCAAAATAGATATTTTTGAAGGAGTCTGCAGTAGATGATCTACAATTCTGTAGTCGATCATCTTGATTATCTTCAAAATATCATCCACTTCTTTCTCTAACGTAGCCCCACTAGTCTCACCCGTAGCCTTCTTGGGTTCAACATTCTCAGTAATTTTCTTTCCAACACTAACATCTCCTCGAACAACTGGTGCAAACACACGGCCACTGTGGGTCACCCTACTATTTTCAGAAATATTTCCAACTCCATCCTCTAAGATTGTAGTGTTGTATTTGTAGGGCACAACCTTATCTGACTTGTAGGGGATAGGACCTAGCAACTAATTACCAATGGAGTAACAACTGGCTTGCTATAATACTCAACTTCAAAATGGGCAGGTGCGCCAAAACAAGGCACAATAAAGATTACCCCTTCTTAAACACAATCAGTCATTATTGAGTCATTTTTGGAAAACAAATCCTTATCTGAGGAGAAATACTCATCTACAGAGGCATACTCTTCATCCGACTCTTCTTCAGTCAAGCAAACCTCAATCAAATCAACTTCATGGTAATCATCCCCCTGACTTGTAACCTTGATAGTTCCATTTTCCAACAACAACTGAACACCCTTCTTCACGATTGAACATCCTCGGGAGTCCTGGAAAAAAATTCGGCAAGACCCATACTGGTGTTCTACCTGACCAACCATATGGCAGAAAGTAGCATGCAATTGCACAAGGTCCTCATTCATATACTCTACATAAAAAATTCTGAATTCTCTAGGACATCCTGAAACCATATTCACCTCCTCTTCATACTCTACCCTAGGCTTGATTATGTGGATGAGGCCCTCATCCATCATCACCTGTAAATCAACCTTTATCTTATCGCAACCTTGTACGTCTGTACTGCAAATAACACAACCATAATAGTCATGTGTATGATAGCTAAATTCACAAAGGTCTGCATGCATTTTCACCAAATATCCTCTAACCAGATTGATATAAAAAATAAGGAAGTCGCCTGGACAACCGGCCACCATATTCAAAGCATTTACTCCACCATGCTTGGGTAGAGGATTGTCTTTGACATTAGGTCCCACATCCTTGAAAGATAGAATACCAGACTTTACCAATTTCTGCAACTCAGTCTTCAAAGGCTAACAATTCTCAACATTATGCCCTGGTGCTCCTTGATGAAAAACACATGTTTGGTATGCCTTGTAATACCACGACAACGGTGACAGTACAATGGAAGGTGGTCGGGAATTAACCAACTTCTTCTGAATCAATGTCGGTAGTAACTCTATATAGCTCATAGGAATAGGGTCATAACTCTCCCTTCTTGAGTAAATGAATTGGTAATGACCCTCTATTTATATGGAATCAAATGGAATGTCCAAGCGTGTGAAATGATTAAGTTTGGAGGGAAATTGTGTGAAGTTGCAAACAAGAAAAGTGTGACTTCTAATTTGATCAAAACTCATCCAAAACGCGCATTTTACTATGCTAATCGCTTCTGGAACTTCATTAAACATGTTTAGAGGCATAAATGCACAGAAACAAAGTGTTTAGAAGCTAAACCAATGATTTCAAACTTCTGACTTGGTGAAAAATTCAGTTTCAAATTGCCAACTTCTGACCATTGGCATTCTCAGCTCAAGGGGTCTTAGGGCATGATTCTTGATTATTTAGAAATATGAGGTTACAAGCTTTGCAATGTGGAAAGAATGGATACAAAATGATGCTTGAGCTGAAAGTTATAACGAGTCAAAGTTGGAAAAAATGTTGACCTTCCATACTTAGAAATATTTCAAAATTTTCTTCAAAAATGACTTATAATGTCTTGCATCCAAACATAGCCTTCCACTTGGAATTTACTCTTGACCAAAAAAGATGGCATGAAGTAGAACTCTTGAATGAAATTTTGAAACTTGAACCATTCAAAATATTCAAAAATTGAGAGAGTTATGAATTGTTGAAGTTGGCAAAAAAGCATGAAATGACCTATAATCTTTTGTATCCTTAAGGAAACTTCCATCCATTTTCTCACTTTACACATGAAAGAAGGCATAAATTTCACATCCTCAAGATCATTGTGAAAAAGGAATGGGCTCATGGTGATAAGAATTGACCAAGTTATGATCATTTGAAGTCATAAATGGAAAATTAGGGGTGCATCTAAAGGACTTGTAATCTTTCTTCTTCATCAAGTTTCTTCCACATAAAAACTCCTTGGAACTTTTGAAGTGATTTATTGATAACACTTTGAAGAGAAGGATATCTTTGGAATCACTCAAAAATACCAAAATATGAGCAAGATATACTCCTTTGAAGTTTAAAACCCTAGCTCCTAGATCAAGAAACATGCCTTGAGGAACTTTGACAATTTTTAACAAACTTCTTGTACCAACACAAATGCTTTGTAAATATAAGTTGTTGAGGATGATAACGGGAACTCATAGCAACCACAACCACTTCCATATCTTGAGAATTGAGAGAAATATGCATTTGTGACCAATGGGAATGAAGCCTTGTCCAAGCAAGACAACTTCTCCAATCAATCCCTTGTGCTTTTGAACCAAACTTTATAACCTTGAAATGTGGTGAACCAAAATAACATTGCCATGCCATTCCTTCCAAAAAAAATTCAATGGTGAGGCTTAAACTTCTCAAGGTTTATTAACTAGGGCATGGAAATAAACTCATGAACCCATGGAGCAACTTGTTGAATCTTATTGCCTTTACCTACATGGATAACAAGCAAGACAAACCAACATTTCATTTTATTAATTAAAAGAAGAAATCAAGACAAAAAATATTCATGATAACAAAATGACACAAGTCAAGGTGCTTGGTGATTGCTCAAAGAGAAAAGCTAAATATAGGGAGGGGAACCAAGAATCCTAATGTGATCTTGTTGTGATGGAATCAACATGGTATGATGAAGGGATCTCAGGGGAAAAAATTGGGGTACAACAACGACGACGCATATAACTCTTCAACACCTAGAAAAAGTAGTTGTAGATTTTGCATATTTACCGTACCCTAGGAGATAAATAACACAAGTTTGAATATTAACTTAGTAACGCTTCGAGACTAACATAGTAAACTACAACGTATATTTTTCCTACTTATCACAACCTATGGGATGAGTAATAAAAAGTTTCATAGCTCATTGTCGTTTGCAGACTAACAAAATGGACCATATCGCAGAAAATAAATAACTTATTGTTGCTTCGAGACTGATGCAACGAGTTGTATCACAAATTTTGTATATCTACTATAACCTAGGGAGTGAACGATACAGGTTTGAAAATATATTATTAACGCTTTGAGACCAACATAGTAAGGTATATCATAGATTTGCGTAGAGGATAAATACCACAAACTTGATGATTCATTGTTGCTTGGAGACTGATACAATGAATCATGTCGCAGATCTTTGCCTATCTACCGCAACCTAGGGGTGGATAATATAAGTTTGAAAAATAGATAACTTACTAAAGCTTCGAGGCTAACATAGTAGGCTATATCAGAGATTTGCATATCTATCACATCATAGGGGATAAATAATGCAGATTTTGAGAAAGTGTTTTGATAATTGAATCTTAGATAACTAAACCAAAGATATAAGTCGAAGTTTATCGGTTGTGTCTGTTCTCAACCAAAATATTTGTTTGTCTTGCATAGATAAGCTGATTCATAATAGGCCCCAAGATACGTCGCAGTATTCTTGGTCTAAGAAGCTTTTGAAAATGCAATGCACAATGTATATGCACAATGCCCCAAATTGATATGATGCCTAAATGTGTTGTTTTGTATATGCACCAATTTTTTTTGATAATTTTTCCCTTTTAAATCATTGGGTTTTCTAAGTCACCGACTCCCTAATGTTGTTTGTTGTTTGTTGTTTCATTGCGGTTTGTTGTTTGTTGCCCAAATATGTTTGTTTGTTATCAAATGCATTCTTCGTCTTCTTTTGATACAACTGACCATGGCACAAAGCTGTTAAGCATTTTTCTTCAATAAGGTTGAGCTCATAAGGTCGTGCCTGAACCTACTCTGATTCTTCAAGCTTTTTTTCCATTAGAACTCGTAGTGAGGGAATCTCCACTTCAACAGGGAGTGCAACCTTCATGTCATAAACAAGAGAAAAAGGGGTTGCACTTGTCGAAGTATGCACCGAGGTACGATAGCCATGCAAAGTGAAGGGAAGAATTTCATGCCAATATTTTCTAAATGATTTTCTTTATATTTTTATTGGAATGTTTAACGGCCTCATTCATCTTGGGTCGAAAATGCAATGAGTTATAATGTTCAATCTTGAAATCATCGCATAAATACTTCATCATTTTGTTGTTCAGATTGGACCCGTTGTTTGTAATGATTCTGCTTGGAACCCCATATCTGCATATAAGGTCCTGCTTGATATATCGAGTGACCACTTGTTTGGTGACATTTTCATTTGACGCAACTTCTTCCCACTTGGTAAAATAATCAATGGCGACTAGTATCAATTTGTGTCCATTAGAAGCCTTCGATTTGATCATTCATATCATATCAATTCTCCACATCGAGAATGGCCAAGGTGAACTCAGGACATTTAGAGGAGCTAGTGGCACGTGCATTTTGTCAGCATAGATTTGGCATTTGTGACATGTCTTCGTATATTGGTAGCAATCAACTTCCATTGTCAACCAATAATAACCAACTCTTAAGATTTTTCTAGCCATGGCATGTCCATTTATATGAGTCCCGAAGGTTCCTTCATAGATCTCTCTCACAAGTGTATCTGCTTCGTGTTTCTCCATGCACCTGAGTAACACCATATCGTAGTTTCTTTTGTAAAACACATCACCATTTAAAAACAAATTCATAACTAGATTTAATAGAGTTCGCTTGTCAATTATTGAGGAATATTCTGAATATTCTTATATCTCTAAATACCTCTTGATGTCATAGAACCAAGGTTTGTTATCTGGTCCTTCTTCAATGGAAAGACAATGCGCATGTTCTTCAAGACGTCTGATCGTGATGCACAGTTTGTGACTTGGCCAAGTTACCTTGAACATGGCTGACAAAGTTGCCAAGGCGTCCGCCATTTGATTTTCTTCTCGTGGCTCAGTGAACTCCACAGCTATCTTCAACACATGATCCCGATATAGAATCAATTTGGGATGTTAAGTGTCCCATTCAATGTTGACTTTGTATATGACTAACGCGTAGTCTCCATATACTTGAATGTGTTTAATTCTTAGATCAATAGCAACTTCCATACCCAAGATACAAGCTTCGTATTCTGTGACGTTGTTGGTGCAACAAAATATAACCTTGCAGTATAAGGTTTGTGAAAATTCTTTGGAGAAGTCAGTACTTCCCCAACTCCATGTCCTAGTGCATTTGAAGCACCATAATACATGAGTGTCCAATGTACCCCTGGTTCAGGCCCCTCGTCAGGTCCCAGTATTTCATATTCACATATAACTATGACATCTTCGTCTGGAAAGTCGAAATTCATTGGTTGATATTCTGGAAACGGATGATGAGCTAGATGATCAGCAAGTACACTACCTTTTATGGCCTTTTGAGTAACATATTAGATGTCGTACTCGGATAGTAACATCTTCCATCTGAAAATTCTTCCTGTAAGAGTTGGTTTTTTAAACACATACTTTACGGGATCCATTCTTGTTATTAACCACGTGGTGTAAGTTAACATGTACTGTCTCAGTCGTTTGGTAGCCCAAGCCAAAGAACAACAAGTCTTTTCAAGGAGTGGGTACCTGGTTTCACAGTTAGTGAATTTCTTGCTAGCGTAGTATATTGCATGCTCTTTTTTACCTGTTTCGTCATGTTTCCCCAATACACATCCCACAGATCCTTCAAGCACTGTTAAGTACATGATAAGTGGTCTTCCAGGAACAGGTGGCATCAAGATTGATGGTTCTTGTAAATATGGCTTTATTGTTTAGAAGGTTGTCTGACAGTCATCACTCCACTTCACTATTTGATCTTTGTGAAGTAATTTGAATATAGGCTCACATGTAGCAGTTAGGTGCGATATGAACTTTGAGATGTAGTTCAATCGTACTATGAAACCAAGAACCTCTTTTTCCGTTCTCAGAGCTGGCATTTCTTGTATGGCCTTCACTTTGTCGGGATCCACCTCAATACCTCACTGACTCATAATAAAACCCAATAATTTGTTTGACCTGACACTGAATGTACATTTGTTTGAATTCAACCTCAGTTTGAATTTTCATAGACGTTTGAATAGTTTCTGCAAGTGAATGATGTGATCCTCATTTGTAAGGGATTTGGAAATCATATAATCCACGTACACTTAAACTTATTTATGGATCATGTCATAGAATAACATGACCATTGCTCGTTGATACGTTGCCCCTGGATTCTTTAGACCGAAGGAAACACTTTGTAACAGAAGATGCCCCAAGGAGTCATGAAAGTAGTATTTTCCATATCCTCGGGTGCCATTTTGATCTGATTATAACTTGAGAAGAAATCCATGAATCAGAATACGGAAGCTTGGGCTGTATTATCTGCCAAGACATCTATGTGAGGTAATGGGAAATCGTCTTTGGGACTTGTTTGTTTAGATCCCGATAGTCTACACACATGTGTACTTTACCATCCTTCTTGGGAACTGGCACGATGTTAGCTATCCAAGATGGATAATCTACCACAGCTAGTAACCCTGCATCAAATTGTTTAAGGACCACTTCTTGAATCTTGTCAGACGAGTTCTTCTGAGTTTCTGTCTAACTGGAGAATAACCTTCCTTGAGAGGTAGTATGTGCACCATAATATATGTATCTAATCCTGTAATATCTCTGTAAGACCAGACAAATATATCCACATACTCATGCAAGAGTTTGATCATCCTTTCTTTGACGCTTTCTTCCAAGGTTGCCCCTAACTTGATCTCTTTTGGATGTTTTTTGTGCCAAGGTTAATGATCTCAATAGATTCTTAGTATGGTTGTATATTGTCTTCTTTTTGCTCTAACACCCTCACCGATTCTTCAGAGAGTTCAATATCTTCTTCATCTTCCTCTTCAGCTTGGTATATCAGTGCATCAAAATCATATCGAATAGCAGCAGTAACATTATCAGTTGGTTTAGATGTAGATCTACACATTTTATCATGTTTTGGTGCATTTTAGAATGTGAATTTGAAAAATGTATATGAATAAAAGTATTTCCATTTTTGAAAAGAAAAGGAAAATGCAAAAGAAAGACATGGATCTTAATTGAATGCAAAACATAACTCTTATTAATTGAAAATATAGTTTGAAACAACTGGGGGGGCCCTTACAAGCTACCCATATGCCTCGGGCATGACATAGGTTTTTTTTAAAAATAGAAAAATTACTTTGGAAAGAAAAATATCTCTGGAACTCCACAATTGTCCAATTCATGAGCTCTTCTCCTGGAGCATATTCACGGATGAAGTTAGATGATCCTTATTAGAACAAGATTTGGTTATGAAATATTATCTATGAGTTTTGATGATAACTAATGAGTATGTTTGTATGAGAAATTTTGATACTCTAATGTTTGTTATTTTTTAGTATTTAACAAACAGGTTATGCTTCTGATGAATGGCATGGCCAAGACATTAGAAGAGAACTAATTTCGCTTATGCGCTACACAAGTTATGGTGAACAGTAACAAGACACTCCAGAAGAATCTGAAGTGTAGGCTCTAATATGAAGTCTAAAGAAACCAGACAAAAGATCTGAAGAAAAAAGTTTCTACTTAAGTCAAGATGCTAAAGACTAATGTTTCTGAAGACAAAGGATTCTCAAGACCAAGTATTGAAGATTATGATAGATGAAGTTCTAAAGACTCTGAAGACTTGAAGCTCTAAAGACTCATGGTTCTAAGAAAAGGGTTAAAAATACCAAGTGCTAAAGAATCTGAAGATAGAAGCTCCAAAGACTCTAAAGACTTGAAGTTCTGAAGACCCAAGTTTCTAAGAAAAGGTTCTCAAGACCAAGTGCTGAAGACTCTGTAGACACAATTCTGAAGACTCTCAAGACTTGAAGTTCTGATGACCTTGAGTTATATTCTCGCTTCTAAACTCATGCTCGCAGAAGCCTCTAAAGTTCAGAAGGAAAGAATATAACATTGACGTGGTATAAATAGTACATTGTACAATCAATGTTTCAATCCACTACCATGAAAGGAAGGACGTGTTGCACGATCTTGTCCCCCATGTGATTGCTTAAGCTTCCAATGTTTCTGCAAATCCCAAGAGTACCCATCAATTGATATATTATTTTATTGGCTATATAAAGGCTTAAAGACTAAGAGAGAAAGCGGAGAATTTTCACTTAATATCCATGCACAAGCGTTGTTCATAGCTTTCATATTTTTAGTCTATTGTTCTTAAAATAGTTTACATATTCAGCTTGTGAAGAAGTAATATTATTGTAAACAAAACTTGTATTCAAACAATTTTTTGATTTCCTTAAGGGATCGGTTAGGTATGTATCCTTAAGATGTCTAGGACTAGTGTGTCTTAGAAGTTTGGTTTTCCTTAAGGGACCGGTTAGGTCTGTATCCTTATGAAGTCAAGGACTTTTGTGTCTTAGAGGTTGTTCGTCACTTGCAGGTAGCTTGTGCATTGTAATAATCATTTGGATTATTGGATTAAGTACTCGATTAAGAGAGGAGAAATCACCTTGGCGGGTGGAATAGACTAGCTCGATAGTTTTCAAGTGAACTAGTATAAACATACCTTGTTCTTTACTTCTTGTTCTTAATTATTGTTATTATCAAGAGTGAAGGAAAAAGTATTTTGATTAAAGGGGAATATTTTTAAAATAAAAGTTTTGATTTAAAACCCAATTCAAACCCCTCATTTCTTTTGTTTTTCACACCTTTAGTTGGTATAAGAGCTCCAGTTCTGAGGAGATACAAATTTTGAATTTTTATCAACACTTAACAGTGTTCAGTATCAATCCAGTGTGTGAAAAACCAATAAATACACCTACTTCCACTGTTTTATATCCATAAGAATCCGTCAAATCTGGAAGCACAGAAAAAGCAAGTTCAAAGGATAAAGAAGAACGAACAGAAGAGGTGAATCTACTTCTGGTTAGAAGAATACTTTTGTAAAAGAAGTTACTTGTTATGAGTGAAATGAGACTAGACATTACAAAAATGATTGCCCAAAGCTCAAGAAAGACAAGAAGCCTAAGAAGGCTTACAAAGCTAAGAATGGTCTCATGGAAACATGGGATGATTCAGAATCAGAAGATGAAGATTCTGATGAAGAGCATACAAACATGGCACTCATGGAACTACTAACAAGAAAGAACCCATAAAATTGGTACCCAAAGATTAGATAATCTATGTTCTAGATGTTCTTGATGGTGCAACTGAAACACCAATTATGGCACATGGACAATGGATTCATGCAGCACATGATGGGCGAAAGGCATATGTTCCAACATTTGGAACTTAAGTCTGGAGGCCTTGATCGTTTCAGAAGGAAATTAGAAGGGAAAGATAATCAGCTCTGGAACTATTGATGTGAAGATAATGTTTGATGAACCAAAGGAAAAAACTCAGGAAGATAAAAAAATATGAATCCCCTACTTTTGATATTGTTATCTTTCCATCTGATCAACCTCAACAAAAGAATAACAAAATTTCATCATCTCTTTCTGAAGATCTAACTCTAGAAAACAAAGATGCTCTAGTCATAACAAGATCAGTGCTCAAACCATCTGAAGAATACTAGACTCTATTTTAAAAAGGTATTGTATTTCTTTTAGAACCTCAGTAATCAGAAGATGTTCCGGTCATAAATGTCTTTGATTAGATGGAAACCTTTTGGTTCTCCATCTTTTGAGGATATCAAAAGTGTCACTTAGTTAGATGTATTGATTAACGTGTGTAACACTTGGTTATGGTTAATCATCACACACTATCTAAGATATTCAATGAGCAGTGTGTGTATTTTTTGGAATTGATTGAAATCGTAATTATTACTTTCATTTAATGCTCCTAATTATTGTGTTTATTTGTATTTTCATTATTTTATTTTCTCTCGCTTCTAAAACACTATAAATCACACACTTTCACTTCATTCCCACGCTTTAAAAACCCTAAACCCTCATTTCTCTCAACGGTTCAACAAGTTTTCTACAATCTTCAACAAACCTTCATCATCTTCATCTCTCTTCAAAAATGATGACTCCTAATCAACAAGTTGTTGTTGAGTTTGCAAAAGAAGTGGAACAATATATGAATTAAACAACTCCATCTTCATCAACCATCGCCCCGTCTTCATCAACCACGGTTCCTTCATCTTCAAAAGTTCCTCCATCAACTTCATCTACTCATTCATCTTCTACAAACCCTATTGATGATAATCACATTACGTAGAGAGGTTCTTAAGTTCATTGCAACTTAAAACCAACAGAGTTGATTGTTCTTAAGGAATTAATGGTAGATTTTGACAATCTTGTAGCAAATGGGTTTGACATAAAAGAGGAATTAAAAGCTAAAGGCTGGGAAAACTATTTTCAAAGGCTTCATGGTCCTGTCTATAGGGTGCTAGTGATAGATTTCTAGGAAAATGTTGATTGTGATGATTTTCACATTGATTTGATGTTATTGGACAAAGAAACATTATTACTGAAGAGTCCATTGCAAAAATGTTTAGATTTACGTTTTTAAAAGGAAAACATGTGTATGGATTGGATATAAAATCAAAGGCTGTAAATAAATCTGTATATCAACTTTTGCTTACAAATTTCTCTGTTGAGAAATCTAAATACAAAAGCAAGGATCTTCATGACAATCTCAGAGTGTGGCACAGGATTATTCTAGGCTGCATAAACCCTAGACCTCGTTGAAGCTCCTCTGATTATTTCAACATCAATCGGAAGTTCATGTTGTACTTTCTGCTGTCCAAACAAAAGATTAATCTTCCCTTTATTCAGTTTAATTATCTGAAGGATTCTATTAGAAAGTATAGAACCACCGCCCTTCCCTACAAAAAGTTATCTCATAATATTCCTTGTGGACGTCTTCTAACATATATTTTTGTTGAAAGTGAATTGGTAAGGTTTTTGGTCGAAGAAGTCAACTATAAAGAGGATATGACTCAAGCATTGTAGATTCCTTCAATGGGAAAACATTGAAGAACACGAGGATGATTTAAGAACTCAAGGTAAACCCTCTGATTGAACCGTCTGATAGGTATCATCACTAAAGAATTCATGTTAATGACTATCCTTTATTCTCCAAGAAGGATCATGTATCTAGCGTGGCTGTATATGTTCTGATGATGCAACAAGAAGGAAATGATATGTTTTAATTCAATTACTCAAACTTTCCTATTGATGAAGTTGACTGTTCCATTGGTAAAAGAAAGAAAAGATCAGACGCTTCTGAACCAGACAAGAAGAAGCAGAAATATGGTTTTCTGAAAAATGCCATTCTGGGAGGTGAAACGTTTGTAACATCTAGTAAGTCTGGTGTTTCTATTCATGCTTCTTTTTCTATTTATAATTATGTTAATGTATGTTGATCCACAAATGCTACTTTCATTTCTCTTCCTCCACCAACCAATACAACACCCATTTCTAAGACTTCTACCACTTTAACTCCCATTTCATCTATTTCATTTACACCATCAATTCTAACAATACCTTTATCTAAACTAGGCCTATTTTTGGTCTGATCTGGTCCGGGTATCAGGGTTCCCAGTTTGGGGATAAATACAGTAAACGGGTAATCTGGAACCGGACCATAACAGTGTTGGCTCATTTTTTGTATCTAGAACCGGTCTGACCCATTTCGGTCCGGGTAACCGGTCCATCCAAATGTTTGAATTTTTTTATTTTTTTCTATTGATACATACTAATTTGATTCATAAGGTATTGAACTATTGATACATAAACACAATTTCACCTAAACAAAGTCTACTACACCAAATATGAGTTACTACATAAGTTTTAAAACTTTTGTTTTACAAGTAGTACCGAAACAAAGTCATTAGAATTACATACGATGTTTCAGAATAAAGTGATCATTGGCAACAAAAATCATATTGCTTGTACTCAAGTCAAGTGTCAACAAAGATAATACATTAATACCACCAACTCAAAACATAAGTTATAAGTATAAACATAAGTTATAAAACTTATGTTTTCAAAATAGCATTACATATAAACGAAGCCTAAGAACAAACTCATCATTGGAAATGGGAATAAAATCCATCAACTTGCATTTGGAGAAGCAACGACACTTGGATCTTCACCAAAATGATATTTCAAAGGTTCATTTTGTGGTACCTCAAGCTACAAATAAAAAACATGTAGTAAGATAACATATTAACATATAGATAGAATAAAATTAAATACAAAATCAAAATTTAGTTACAACAGAAGCAATTCAGCCCTTCTTAATCCCATACTTCTCCTTCACCTAATCACCCCCACAAAGTACCATTTCAATCGTCTTAGTTTTTATTGATGCTCGTTTCGAATCAATAACCCTTTTTCCAGCATTATAAGTTGCTTCTGAAGCAACTGTAGTAACTGTAACAGTTAGGATATCCTTTTCCAATTTACTAAGAACATGATAACTGGCTTCATTCCCCATCCATCATGTTAAAACATAAAATTTGGCTTTGGGGGAACTTTCAAGGGAGGCTCCTCAAGACATAATTTAAGATCATTTTTTGAATTACTGTTACCTACTACAATTTCTAAAAACATCTCAAAACTCCTTATTCCTAACCTAGAACTAGTTCCTACTTCTTGACTTTCATATATATGGGAATTCTCATCATTTATAGTACCATAGGATTCTTGGTACAATTGGAAGAGGGAATTTAAGTTGGCTGCCCACTCTTGTTCATAGGCCGTGGCTTAGGTTGGATTTCGATACAAGAAGGGATACACCCATTTGATGAATATCATTTTATACCTAGTAGATAAATGTAGATTATAAGGTAACAAAATTGGCCTCAGACATAATTCACAAGGCAACATATAAGGCCTCAAAATTAATTTACATCATTGGCAGGCAGGAATCACGATACAAAATAGGCCATGGATACATTTAATCACAAGGAGGTAATCAGACATGTAACAACTTAGACAATAACTCACAAGAAAATTTAATTGCATCTTAGGCACTATTATATCACAATTCTTAGGAAAATCTGAATAAGGCAGCCACAAATTCTATCAATTATTTATCAATTCCTTCACAACATGCCTCATACATACATCATCAATCATCATAGGAAAATTTGAACAAGGCAACCCCAACAATACTATCAATTATTTATCAATTCCTACACAACATGCCTCAAACATACATCATCAATCATCATAGGCAAATATGAACAAGGCAGCCATAATTCTTATACAATTATTATTTATCAATTTCTACACAAAATGCCTCATACATACATCATCATAGGAAAATCTGAACAAGGAAACATATCAAGCTATAATTCATAAATCATAATTAGGCAACATATCAAGTCATCATTCATAAATCTGAACAAGGAAACATATCAATCTACACAAGGAAACATATCAAGCTACACAAGGCAACATAATATTAATGTATAATGTAATATACATACCTTGGATCAAGTATTGCACCAATAGAAATCAATATATTGGACTCTAACCAGTACTTGTCATATTTCACCTTCATCTCATTGGAAAGTGATTGTAACTGAGGATTATTTGAGATGCTAGAAGGTTTATCAAGTAGAATCCTCACCTTGTAAAGCTCAGCCAAAAACATATTAGCAGTAGGGTATGAAGTACCACTTTCCTCAACATACACTTCTTCCCAATCATTTGCCTCAGGAAAAAAACTGATAAATGCACCATTTTCCTCAACATATTTAGGCCACACATATTTGTCGTGATATGCAGTAAACAACATTAACCAAGTCGAGTCTCATCTTGTCTTGGTATCTGACACTTGCATTATACCTTCAAGTTGTAAGTCATCCACAAATATTACGAATGCTTTTCATCTTGCTTCAGAATTCATAAAGTATTTGAAACCATATCTAATATTATTAATAGTCACTTTAATCATATCAAGACCATTCTGCACCAACAAATTTAAGATGTGTGCACAACACCTTACATGAAATTTTTTACCATCTAATGGTAAATTCCTCCTGCCAGAATAATCCCTCTTTAGTCTAGTTATGAAATTATCATTGGCACTAGCATTATCTACTAAAATTGAAACCACCTTGTCCCTTATCCCCCAATCACCCATCACCTTAATCAGCTCCCAACACAAGACCTCCCCAGAATGAGGTGGTCGCACATTCTTAAAAGATAAAACTCTTTTATGAAACTGCGATTTTGAATCAATAAAATGCCCAATCACAGTAATGTAACCTATTCTTTGTTCACCATACCACCACAAGTTAGTGGTAAGACTAATCCTATTAATCAAAGACATAAATTTTTTCATTTTAACATGCTCAACCTCATAAAATGTTTCAAAATCAAGCGTAACTTGTTGCCTATTTATCTTTTTGTACCATGGATAAATCTCTCTTAGAAAGGCATTAAATATTACACCTTGCATAATAGAAAAGGGAAATTCATGGACTAAAATCATATGTGCTGCAATTTCTCTAACCCTAGCATGATTATATGTCCAAGTTGCCAAACTAGGAGTACTATCACTACCTATGTTTAACCTAGACTGTGCAACCTCTTTATCATTATTTCCTTTCAACCTTAACTTTCTTTGAACACAAGATTCTAAATGTTTCTTAGCATTTGATGTACTTTTCCACTTAGCATCATAAGTAAGAAGCTTACCACACCATCTGCACTTCCACTTCTTTGTACCATCAGGTTGTACAATCACCACCATCTCAGTATGAACATCTGATTTTTTTGGGTGATGAGCTTTACCATAAGCAGTTCTTTGAGACTGAGAACTCTGATCATTAGTGGCATTAGTTTGGGTGGTGGTAGTGGCAGTTTGAGCTGCTGTATTTTCAATGGGGGTGGAGGTGGTGGCATCATTTTGAATTGGAAGACCCATACCAATCATCTCACTAATTTTTATACCTCCATCTGTAGTCTCCCCCTCTTCCACAATCCCATCAATAAACATATCAATATCAATAAGATCATCAACCATGTTTGGAGTAATTGAAGAATCTTGAAAAGACATAGTATAAAAAACAATCAATTAATCAAATAATAATGTAATAAGGAACCAAACAATTAGGTCAAAACTCAAAATAACAAGAACAACACTCAACACTCAACACTCAACAGAACCAAACAATTAGTTCAAAACTCAAAACAGAAATGTTATAAGAACAAATAACACTCAACTCAATAAAACCAAATCATATTCCACATTTTAGGTCAAATCTGAAAACGGATTTTTAGGTCAAAACTATAAAAATAAAGTCTAGGTCAAAACTGTAACAATAACATTCTCATCAAATAAAACATGCAATGCAAACATTGATATTACTATATAAACATAATATTATAAATTAAAATAAAAAACAAGAAGAAATTTTAGATGACAATACATTTCAAAGAAATCGATAGAACCCTAGAAACCCTAGAATCTTTTAACAAAAACTTACGTAAGTATTATGAAGATGAAGGTCACGAATCACGATTACTCAGTTACACAAGTTATCGGGTAGTGGAAGAGGAAGAGGAGTGTGCGTCGGTATGGAGGAGACTGGAGAGTGGGTGACGAAAAATGAGAGACATGAGTGAGAGAGAGAGACTAAATGGGGAAAAATGAAGAATTGTAAAAAATTTTATTTTTAAGTTAAGTGTACTGATTCTTTACCGGGTACCGGTCCAGGTAGTGTATCGAGTAGTGGGAAATAAATTTTCCCAATCCCAATACGATTGGTGTGTCGGTCGGTCCTATGGACCAATTCCACCGATCTGGTTCCCGGTTCGGATCTCGGTTCCCATATCCCATTAACAGGTCTACCTATGGCTATGACTTAAGTTATTCTAAAATTTTGATGAGGATTATTTCATGTACTTTGATTTTTTTCATTTAATACCAATGAAAATAATCAAGATAATAAATTCTCATGAAATATTTCAAGAAGAGAGAATTAAAATTGTATTTTTTTACATAATAGTTTAGTGAATTTCTTTAGTTATTAAATAAGATGTAACTACCATAATAGAATTTTAAACATTCTGTTATGATCAATACTCTACTTGCATGGACATGTTAGTAATGGTGTAGCACCATGCAAAATATATATAGGATTACAATCTCATTGTTATTAGAAAGTGTTTTTACATACTTCACTTCTTCTTCTTTGTCTCTTTCAAGGTTTAACCATGGTGTTTCCATGGAGTTTTCACTTTATCAATATGGAATCATGAGTCTCTTAATCTGAGAGTGCATTATTTTCGTGTTTCACGGCTCCTCCTCGCGATCAACCTCATGCAGATCTTCAACTAGATCAATTTAATCCTGTCTTTGTTCATCTGAGCAATGGACCATCATCGATTAGTGTATCTCCAAAGCTCAATGGTGGGAATCATCACTCTTAGGCGCGTTCAATGCGTCAAGCACTTGGCAGAAAGCTCAAACTTGTGTTTATTTATGGCACCATTGATCCAATTGTCGATAGTTTTGATCCATTGTATCGTGGAACCGGTGCAATATGCTTGTACATTCTTGGATTATCAAATTTATATTCGAATCTGTTGCTCAATCCATTGTTTTCATGTAAAATGCAATTGATGTTTGGGTTGATATCAAGGAGCGCTTATCTCAAAGTAATTTGGTGTGCATCTCTAAATTAATACATAAATTTATGCTATGCAGTAAGACTCAAGGTCAGACACTGAATTTAATTCTGATTTAAAAATTCTATGGGAAGAACTTGATATTTACATTCTGATTCCTACATGCACTTGTCGTATTAAGTGTTCATGTCAAGTTATGCACAATGCTCGAAAGAATCACACCACTCTGTATGCAATCAGATTCTTGACTAGTTCAAATCATAATTTTGCTGTTGTGAAATCTCAAATCTTGTTAATATATCTTCTCCCACTATGCAAAATATTTTTTTATGGTTCTTCAAAATGAAAGAAAAGGAAATTTCAAAAAGTTTCTGAAGATTATACTTCCCTTCTAAATGCTGCTGATTCTCAAAGATTTAAAGGAAAATTTCATGGCTCAAATTCTTTTGGCAAAGGAACAGTCGTGTGTGTACTCATTATGGTAAACCAACCACACAGTTGATAACTATTATACCAAGCACACATTTTCTCCTCACATGCAGAAGAAATTTTCTAATCATTCATCCACAAATGATCAAGATATGGAAGTTTCTTCACAAGTTAGTGATGTGAAATCCACTTATCCATCCATCACTTCTAAACAATGTGATCAACTTATGCATCTATTACAATAATCCATTATCAACCAACAAACCTATACCTCTTCTAACCAAGTTAACTCCTTTTCACCAGTTGGTCCTCAATTAAGTCGTAATCAAAATTCAACTTTTTCTTACTCTCTTTCGTGTCAAAATTTCACCTTAGGCTAATGAATTATAGACTTAGGTGCAAGTGACTACATGTGTGGCTCACTCAAATGGTTTCATTAATACACTGAAATTACCTTTATCCATATTAGAATGCCTACAGGACAATTTTCCTTTGCTGGACATGCAAGAACCATCAAGTTTTCTCCTGAATTTATTCTAACTAATGTGCTTTATGTTACTTCTTTTTCATTGAATTTAATTTCTACGTCAAAACTATGCCAATCACTTGATTGCACAGTCGAGTTTAATGGTTTCAATTGTTTCATTCAGGCAAAGAGCACGAGGAAGATGATTGGACATTGTGATAAAGTTTAAGACTTGTATTACTTAGTCATGAAAAATAAGATAATGTGTAGCTCTAGTTCAAACTCTATCACTTTATTTGATCATGCTATTTGGCATTTAATATTAGGACATATATTTATATAATACACGAATGCCTTACATTCTAATTTTCCCTTCATTAATGTAGATTCAAAATTTGTATGTGATGTTTGCCAATTTTCTAAACAAATAAAGTTACCCTTTTCAAAGAGTTCAAATAAAGCTTTAAAATCCATTGATCTCATACATTTAGATATATGGGGATCAATTTCAATTCCATCAATACATCGTTATTCCTATTTTCTGACTGCAGTAGATTTACTTAGCTTATACTAATGAAACATAAAAGTTAGGAAATACAACATGTTAGAGACTCTATCAGCCTCATCTTAACCCAAAACAATCATCGAGTTAAAATTTTCAGAACTGCCAATGGCCTAGAGTTCGAAATTCCTTATTTTTATGCATCCCATGGCATTGTGCATCAAACAAGTTGTGTAGAGTCTACTCAACAAAACAGGCGAGTCGAGAGAAAACACCAACAAATTCTAAACATTGAACATGTTATTCTCTTTTAATCAAACTTACCAAAACCATATTGGTCATATGTTGTTTTACATGCATCCTTCATTATTAATAGAATACCTAATTCTACACTTAAATTAAATCTCCTACTTCATCATGCATCAACAATAAAATGCACGATCTTAAAGTTTTTGGCTCCCTTGTATTTGCCTCTACCCTATAAGCACACAAAACCAAGCTTTCCCCTTATGCAAGGCAATGTGTTTTCCTTGGTTATAAAAATGGTATGAAGGGCATAGTCCTTCTTGACATTAAAAATAATGAGATATTTGTTTTAAGAAATCTCACACATCATTAATATATCTTTCCTTACCATTATTCAAAACCTATTTTAACTTGAACTTATCATACACAATTTGATTCACCAACCACAACTAACATTGATTAACTTAACACTAGAAATTACCTAGACTTAACACAACCTCAAAACATATTTCAACAAACACACGAGCCTAATACCTCACATGTTAAAAATTCAATTGAACACGTTCTTTTACCTCAAACCATACCTGAAGCCATACCTACTACTGATAATAACCAAGACAACCATACCATACTTGTTAGACACAAGCACACTCCCTCTTATTTACATGACTATGTATGCAATTATTCTTCAAGTCACACATAACTATCACCCTTGGGTACTCTTTATCCTATTGTGTTTTATTCTTTTGATCATTTTCCCCTTCTCAAAAGATCTTTTCTATGTCTATCACGAAATGTATTAAGCCTAGGACATATAAAGAAGCATGTCAACATGAATGTTGGGTGAAATAAATGAAAATTGAGTTAGATGAATTGGTTTCTAACAACACATGTTAGTTGGTTGACAAGCCATCTCATGTGAAAACTATTGACAGCTGTGATACGGTGAGAGGACTGTCTTAGGTGTTTTGCGTTTTATCGCAAATGTTGCGGATAGCAAGAGTCACCATCGACTTTTCTTTTATCCAATAAAGGAAAGGGTGAAAATAACATGAAAGACCTTTTGAGAAATTTTCTTGAGTTCGGAGGGTAGGTTATGAAAATGGAAGGTATTAACACCCTTCTAATCTGTAGTTATCTAGAAGCTCTTAATTGGTTGATCACTTTAAAATGCTTTGTGTTTGTGTAAGTTTGAAAATGTTTTTTGAAGATTTTTTGAAAGTGGTAATTTTTCAATGATTCTCGTATCATTGAGAATGTATACAAAATGTTTGTTTTTAGAAATATTTTGAAAACTCCTTAGTGTGACAATTTTGCAATGATTCTCATATCGTTGAGAATGTATACAAAATTTTTGTTTTAAAAATATTTGTTTGGAAAGGTAGTGTTTGAAAAGATGTTTGTTTTTGAAAGTGTGAGCTGTAAAAATGGTTTTAGTTTATGAGCAAGCAATTACGAGCAATATACCTACTCAAAAAGTCTTTTTTCTTTTCCTCATTCTTTAGATAATTCTATTTTATCATTGATTGGTAGAGAGCCATATCATTGGATGTGAGGGACGAGCGTGGGTCATCGTACAATCATAGAAGGTAACTTGTAATATGTTTTAGCAATTGTTGTAAGGGACTAAGATCGTTTATTGAAGGCAACATTGAAGGGTCATCGAGGGATTACGATCTTTTAATCGGGGGACTTTGCTAAAACATCTCACGTTCGAGGGACATGACTGTTTTTATCCGAGGAAACAAGTGTGGGTTACCCTAGAGGTGCATGTGTGAAAAGTGTTTTAATTTCATGTATATTACCTTTGAATTAGGGTTTTCTAATGTTTGATTTTAGATCTTATCATGCAAACCCTAATTACTAAGAATAATAAGGAAAGCAATAAATTACAGAATTTAAATGTCCTACGCTATTATAATGCTTTGGGAATAGGGGGTACAAGTTTGTGAAATAGGGGGAAGAAAGCAATAAACCCTAATTATCTATTACAAACCATTGAATCATGAATAATAATAAAATGTACAAAATGTAAAGAAGAAGAATGAAATTGTTTTAGGGTTTTTTGATGGAGAAGGTTTAAAGATTAATCTAATTAAACTAATTAATTTTAATTACAAGAAGAGTTAATTAATTATTTAATCAAAACCTAAAATCTAAGTTAATTGAATTTTAAGAAGAAAATAAAACCCAAGTCTAAATGGTTTGTTTAGAAAATAATTTGAATGTCAATATTAATAAAGAAAATGTTTTACAATGTAAAAGAAATAATAAAACTTAATTTATTAAAATAAAATGCTTAAATTAAAACATTTTTTAATTTAATTAAGAAAATATATTTTTTGGTATTTTTGGTTTAGATAAAATAAATAAATAAATGAAAATAAATAAAATATAAAAGAAATAAAAATAATTGGGCCTGGTGTTAAAAAGTAAAAGAGGTGTGAAAAAGTATTTTTTTATTAGGCCCAAACAGGTTTTCTATGAAATTAGAGGAAATAAAATAAAAAAGAGTATGAATGGGCCTGCGCTTAAAAAGTAAAATGGGGGGGGGGGTGTGAGATCAAAAATAAATCAGGCCCAAAGTGGAGTGTCCAGCGCCTGGGTTAATCCAATGTTGCTGGCTTTTTGATATGCATCATGGGCTACACATGTGGAACGTTTGATCCTTGTTGCTTACACATCTGATGGTGATGGTATGAAGCTTATGGTAGGCACGCGTGGCTTTTACGCATAGAATTTGAAACAAGAAATTATGAAAAAACAAAAGGGTACCAATGGGGCTCGAACCCAGGTCCTTATACACTAATGCCTTACACACGCTTTCTCTACCACTGGGGTGACAGTTTCATCCGTTTATAAGACAAGTTGCAATAAATTTAAAATAAACCCTTCCCTGATTGTACTTCATCCCTAACTTCGTGTCAACCTCTTTAACACCATTTTTGAATTTCTGATCTTGCTTATTTCTCAAGCATTTTAAAAAAATGTAAACATGAAAGTTGTTCCATTTTTCACAACAAATCCAACCATAGAAATAACTAAAGCTATAAATCAAAGATGAACATGAATTTTTTTTTTGTACCAAATAAAACCTAATTTTTTCAGAAAGTTCAAACTCAAAATTTGCATCACTCAGGCAACATAAATGAAAACTAAAGACATGCTTAGCTTCAGGGCTATGATGTCTACATTTTTCATTCACAAAGTAATCATTAATGATGCTTGTATAAGGAGTTCAAAGTTGATAAAACTTACCTCAAAGTTGGAACGTGTTTAGAGTTTGAGCACTCCTGTAAATATGGTGATGATCTGGATAACTTCACTGGACTTCTAGGAAGCTAATGCAACTCTTACTTTATGCTGAAAGTGCCTGAAACGTGCTGAAGAAGTCAAGTTATAGGTTTGAATATTTGGAAATGGAGGATAATGAAGATGAAGTTACAATGCTGAAGCAGGGATGGGGTTGAGTTATATATGAGGTACGGAAGCTTTGTGGTTGATTAGAAGTGAAAATGCACGAGTGGGTTGTGAGATTGTTGTTCAAAGTCAGAAATGACAAGTTATGGAGATTTTTGTTCAAATTCTAGTTTTAGGGAGTTTGAGGGGGTTAGAGGGCTTGTAAACTCGTGTGTTAGCTTGCGAATGACTCCTCTATTTATAGAGGGAAGGTTTTGAAGGCTCTAGCAATCAGAAATCAAGAATCACATGTTATGGCTATGTGACTTGATTTTGAAGTAAACTTGAAATTCATGGTTTCAATGTGAGGTACAAGGGCTTTTAGGGTGGTTGAATACTTTAAACACAATTTTTTTTACTTTGTAGATGGAGTGTAATTAGAATAAACAAGTTAGAGGCTCAAGACAAGTTGACTTTGTGATTAAAGTCACTTTTCCAAAATGGAAGTGTGAACTTTGTTCCTTAAATGGTAAGGTAACTTGGACAATGCTTGAACCACTTGGACAATGGCTCAAAAGTTTGTGTAATCAACTGATTATGGATAGATTTAGAGGTTAAGGGGTCTGCAAAGCAAAATTATGCAGCATGCTTGAAGATTGGTCATAATGATCTTCATGAAAATGACCTAAAATTTAACAATTGATGCCCAACTTCTTCTCTTCGAATCTCTTAGCTCAAGCATGACCTCTTCAAGTTCTTGGACATTTTGGAAAGCTTGAAATGTTGTATATGACCTTCATGTCAACCAATTTGGTTAAATCAACTTGGAACTTGGTAAAAAAATGCCAATAAGTTGGGACAAAAAAATCTGCCTAACTTGTTGAAAACTTCACCAAGTGTTTTTGATAAAAAGTCATGACTTCATGGGCCTATATCTTCAAATCCAAGAATTTTTTGGACATCAACCCTAATGGAAAAAGTTGTATAATTCATAAAGATATACAACTTTCATGTCGAAAGTTTTCCTTGAATCATTTTGCATCTTGACGAAAAATTGTCATGAAGTAGTGAAATTATCAAGGTCAAAAACACTTAGAATTTTCTAAGTATTGGAAATTTTTGACTTTTGTTGACTTTTATCTAATTTCTTGATTATTTATGATCAATTTTGATATTTTTGAATGTCTTGATGAATCTTGATCTTTGAAATTCAACGTTGACTAAAAAGTCAAAGTTTGACTTTTTGTGTATCAGTTGACTTTTCATCAGTTGATCTAAATTCAACTATGAACCCCTTGTTATTGAGAAGTGATTTGAACCATGAAATTAGGTCAACATGTTGTGTTTAATTTCTTGTGATCATGCTTCAAGCCATTAGGTCATGTACTAGGTCAAAAGTCACTGATAAATCAATCTCATTAAGTCACTGATTTGAACCCCTTTGATGATTTGAATGCTTTTCTTGAGGAATTATGATAAAACCTTGATCAATTTATGAATATGACTTCAAAATGTTTATGTTGGCCAAAAATCACGAAGTTTGACTGTATGTTGTCCATAGTTGACTTTTTACCTAATACAATTGATTTTCAGTCGTCTGAGCAATTGATTGAGAAAATTTATGATACAAGACTTGAAACTTGGTATGAGAAATCTTTGAGACCCATAATGAACCATGAAATTCATTTTAAGCATTAAAATTACAATTGTCCTTGAGAAAACCAAAACCCTAATTTGTGGTCCCAGTGCTTAGGAGATGAGCTTGTCATATTAACTCTTGAAACTTCTTGAGCATTTGAGATCTTTTGTGAGAAATGTTTTGAAGAAAATGGAGGGAAATTTTTTGGGTACAACAGCCGCAAATGGGTTTACAAGATGAAACACAAAGATGATGGATCAATTGAGATATGTAAGGCTAGATTGGTAGCCAACTGTTATAATCAAATAAAAGGGTTGTATTTTTTTGACACTTTTCACCTGTGGTAAAATTAATAACAGTAAGAATTTTGATTTCTCTAGCATCTCTTAAAAATTTGCATATTCACCAAGTAGATGTCAACAATGCATTTTTGCATGAAGACTTGCAAGAAGATGTTTACATGTCCATTCTTGATGGAATTGGGGGCAAAAAAATAGGTATGCAAGCTCCGAAAGAGTTTCTATCGTTTAAAACAAACAAGTAGAAAATAGTAAAAGTTGAGGAGGTTTCTTGATATTTTCAGATTTCAGTTAAAAGTTGGAATGGTGATCAGGTAAAAATAATTATGGTGATGTTCAATTATTGTTGTTCTTGTAATTTGTGTACTGTTTGGAATTTTCAGTTGCAGGAGAGTTACTTAAGGAGAAGCAACAAATTAAGTTTTGGGTTGTGATGACACTTTGTCATTGTATATGTCTTGTCGAAGAAACATAGAAAACGAGTCAAAGATCACTTAATTTGATGAAGAATAGCCAAGGAACAGAGCAAAAAGAACCAAGTATGAAGAAAAAGAGGCTTGGGGAAAATTGGTTGAAAAGGGATTGAAATTTCAGGTACAGGAAACACATGTTAATATTAATATCCCAATATCATAACATTGTCAAGATAAATGTTACAACATCTATTGACATGTTGAACTAATTTACCTAGATGCAAGTGATACTTAAATTAAATTGCAGAATGATAAATAACACACAGAGTTGTTAACCTAGCTCGGTGCAACATCCCCTACTCTGGGGGCTACCAAGCCAGGAAGCAAATCTAATATTAGTAGTATCAATTCAAAGCCTAAACAATCCCATTTTACAACTTCTCACTTAATCCTTACCTAGTGCAACTTCTACCTAGAAATCATCATCAATACATGAGAAATCACCATCTCACTTCCTAAATCACCTCAATGATATCTAATAGTCCCAATCCCATAGAATGTCTCAAGAGACCAAAAAGAAGATTACACTACCAATACAAAAATACTTATTCAATACTCTTAACTAAGAACAATACTTAGTTTTGCTTAGAAGCTTCCATCAATAACAATACTCAACTCATTACCTAAAGGCTTATGAGTGAGAATATGATGTCTACTACAAGTATCAAAAGACACAAGAGTGACTTACAAACACAAATTACACAAGATACTCTCAAAACCTAAGACTCTAAGCATCCCCTGATTTACAAATTATTGAAAGTTTAAATTACATTAGGATAGTTCTTCTCTTTAAATACACCTATGCATTCCATGGACTTCGAAATCTGCATCTAGATATTTCTTGATCCATAAGCTAAGTGATGCACCAATTGTGCATCAAAATATCCTCAAATATTGGAACAACCAATACAAAGTTTCCTATTTCATCTATTTCATTTACACCATCAATTCTAATGTATGTTCATCCACAACTGCTCCTTTCATTTCTATTCCTCCACCAACCAGTACAACATCCATTTCTAAGAATTCTACCACTTTAATTCACATTTCATCTATTTCATTTACACCATCAATTCTAATGATTCATGTATCTTAACCAATAACCAAAACTATACCCGTTTCTGTTTCTGCTGCAACTACAACTTCACTAGCCACAAATATCTCACCAACAATTACAATATCTCTATCTGATGATTTTAACTCTTTTTCTATCCCACTATCCACCATAAATTTTCTTGCTTCTTATCCTGTTTCCTCAACCATTCCCTTAACAATAGAAACTCCTGTTTCTGAAATTGCCTCTATAATATTACCTATAATAACAACTGCTTCTACCCCAAACACCATAACCAATTCCGACCTTGAGACCTCATTAACCACACATGTTTCTAATTTACTTTCATTCATCTCTACACCCATACCATCTCAACCCATCTCTACTTTCTCCTCACCACTTGTCTCATTGTTACCATAAATCATCACATCTCAACCTCCACTAGAAATTCCTATTGTTTCTGATCCTTTTCCAAATCTCCATTTTGCTTTTCATCATCACCAATCACTCAGAAACTCTTAAAATACTGACCCTCAATCATCTTCTATTTTTGAAGTGTCTGAAAGAACAATCTCTGGTGATTTTTAAGCCCGTGTAAACCCAACAAATGAAGTGTCTGTCTTCATCTACCATCGTCCCGTCTTCATCAACCGCAATTCCTTTATCTTCAACAGTTCCTCCATCAACTTCATCCGCTCCTTCATGTTGTGAAAACCCCGTTGATGTTAATCACATTACGCAGAGAGGTTCTCAATTTCATTGTAACTTAAAACTAGTAGAGTTGATTGTTCATAAGGAATTAATGCTTGATTTTGACAATCTTGCTGCAAATGGGTGTGACTTAAAAGAGTAATTAAAAGTTCAAGGCTGGCAAAAATATATTCAAAGGCTTCATGGTCCTATCTATGGGGCGCTAGTGATAGATTTCTGAAAAAAATGTTGATTGTGAAGATTTTCACATTGATTTGATGTTATTGGACAGAGAATCATTATTACTAAAGAGTCCATTGAAAAAATGTTGGGATTTACGTTTTTAAAAGGAAAACATGTGTATGGATTGGATATAAAATCAAAGGCTGCAAATAAATCTCTAGATCAACTGTTGCTTACGAATTTCTCTGTTGAGAAATCTAAGTACAAAAGCAAGGATCTTCATGATATTCTCAGAGTGTGGTCCAAGATAATTCTTGGCTGCATAAACCCTAGACCTCTTTTAAGCTCCTCTGATTATTTCAACATCAATCAGAAGTTCATGTTGTACTTTCAGCTGTCCAAACAGAAGATTAATCTTCCCTTTATTCTGTTTAATTATTTGAGAGATTCTATTTGAAAGTCCAGAACCACTGCCTTTCCCAACAAAAACGTATCTCCTAATATTCCTTGTGGACATCTTCTAACAAATATTTTTGTTGAAAGTGGCTTGGTAAGGTTTTTGGTCGAAGAAGCCAACTACAAAGAGGATCTGACTCAAGCATTGGAGATTCCTTCAATGGGAAAACTTTGAAGAACATGAGGATGATTGAAAAACTCAAGGTTAAGCCTCTGATTGAACCTTCTGAGAGTTATCATCACAAAAGAATTCATGTGAATGACTATCCTTTTTTCTCCAAGAAAGATCCTGTATCCAGTGTGGCTGCATATGTTCTGATGATGCAACAAGAAGGACATGATATGTATGACTTCAATTACTCAGACTTGCCTACTAAGGAAGTTGATTGTTCCATTGGTAAGAGAAAGAAAAGATCATACACTTATGAACCAAAGAAGAAAAAGAAGAAGAATAATAATAAGAAGAAGAAATATGGTTTTCTGAAAGATTCCATTCTAGGAGCTGAAACTTCTATAACATCTAGTAAGTCTAGTGTTTTAATTCCTTCTTCTTTGTCTATTTCTAATGATGTTAATGTATGTTCATCCACAACTGTTACTTTAATTTATCTTCCTCTACCATATAGTACAACACCCATTTCTAAGACTTCTACCTGTAGCGGTAAAAATGTTTAAGACTAAGCCATTTGATTGACTAGACTTATACAGATCAAAATAAAAATCGCCACCGCACTTTATTGTTTCCAAATGAATGGGAAAAGAGGGGGAAAGATTTAAGGTAAGGGGGTTGGTTATGAAAAGGGAAGGTATTAGCATCCTAAACATCTACGGTACTCTGCAGGAACCTCTTTGAAAAATCTGTATATTTTGGCTATAAAATATTATATGTAAAAATAGATGGTGGAGGTGAGAAAAGAAATATCTTTTTTATGATTTTTGCACCCGCCGCGGTTGCGAACCTTTAGTGCCTACGTATCACCTTTAATGCAATAGAGGATCAGGGTACACGTAGTTCCTCTTTATAAAAATTTAAAACAGAAGTGTGTTGGTTAACTGTAAGAGATAAGACATGATCATCATTGTCCGTGTTGAAAATATACTTACTACCCACAATCATGAGAAATGATAATTTGCATCATCTCAAAGTGGAGGATATGGCTAGGATTTTAAAAATAAATAAAACCTCACTCAACACCCAAGTGGAAAATATCTCTCTTCACTACATATTGTAGAAGTATAGTTGTTTGCATCACTACAAGGATTGAAAAGAGTCTAATCTTTTGAGAAAAGTTTTTAAAGTAAAAAAAAAGCCAAAGGGGAAAAATGGTTTGAAATGAGATTGATTGACTTTAGTCTTCTCACAAAATAATGTCAAGGTATTATTTAAGTTGATTGAAGTTTATTTATGAAAATGTTTTGAAAATGCATGGACCTAGGTCCAAGTTTATTATGAAAGTGGTTCAAGTTTAAAAACAAGAAGAGTTTTCAAAAGGAGAGAGAAGATTTTTGAAATTAAAGAAGATAGGAGGAGAAGAAGAGACTATCCTAAAGCATGAGGTAAAAGCTAGGGAGAAGAACCATCTAACCAACAAGAAGCCAATACTTGAAATTATGAGTCAAGATAGAATTCTCATTCTTTGGATTGAAACTAAGCAAGCAAAGATACTAGACCTCTTGAGGAATCAAACTTCAAGTGTATTAAGTCTTCACAAAAATTGGGTAGAGTAACGACTGTATATGGGTTAATTCCAGATTACAAACAAAGTATGTAATCACAATAACATGCACACAAAAAAACAACCCAATGTCTTGAGGTAAACCTCAAGAGCTCCAGATAAAATATCAATTAAGGTCACAAAGTCTCCAACATAGGCCAAAGTTTCTAATCCTAAGTCCAAGAAGTCCAATACTCCATAATGCCAAGGATATTAACCAAATAGTCCAAGTATCATTTTATGGTTCATGTTGATTATTAGGTGTCTTAAAAAAAAGAAAAGCTCAAGTGAGCAAAATAAAAATGACAAGAAAGTAAATGCTCAAGTGAGCAAAGATGAAAAATAGCATGAAATGTAGATGCTAAAGTAAATGGTGCATAAAATAAAAGAGCATAAAATAAAAGCAAAAAATAAAGTCAATTATTAGTAATTAGTGGTTAGTTGGATGACCATATTGAAACTTACATTTCGAACTCATTAGGGGATTGGTAGAACCAAAGCCTGTACACAATGAATTGCATTTGCTTTATGTCAAGTATATCATCCATTTAAGAATCCTCAATGTAACATATAATGATCAATGATGTTTAAGTGATCAACATTGACCAAAATTAATGAAGATCCATCAGAAGATTGGTAGAACTAAAGAAACTACACAATAAATCTCAAGGTTATTGGATCAAAGGGTTCAAATTAACATCTTGGGCTTGCAATAATAAGTTTGGGCCATGAATGATCACTTTCTCGAATCGGGACAAAATTTAGTACTATGTTACGCAATCGTAAATGGACTTATAAAGAATTCGCACATATTTTGAGGCTGGTCAATAGCAATCTATGCACCATTAGTTTTGAGACATGATATAGAGATCATGCTCAAATAACACTTAGTGCAATAAGAAAGGGATAAGATGAAGAGGGGTGGGAAAGAATATACAAACCATTTTTGAATTAAAATTTAATCAAACTATTATTAAAATCATTCATCCAATTTTATGGAGTTAGACTCAACACCATGGATCCAATGATGTTAATAAAATTCATGATCAAAAATTCAACCCAAGATCAGCCAGAAAATAATACAAAATAATATTACATTCAATATATGCATTAAAAAGGGTTTTAAAATGTTTTAAAATAGAAATAAGAGAGAAAAATATCAACTATGTTCAAATTAATCAAGAAAGATTAAGTAAGACCATAGAAAAATCAGAAATGAACTCAAATCTTTTTATAAAAATTTTGGTAATTTTTTTAAAGTCATAAACTATTTTTAAAATTAAAAGAAATGAGTAAAATAAACTAAAAATGGTAAAAAATAACAAAGTCAGAAATAAAAAATAAATGAGGTCGCCAATATTTGTCACAATATCATTGGATCATTCGGTATTTTTTTTAGAATTTAAAAATGCATAAAAGTATTTTTAAACATTTAAAAAAATTCAAATAAAGTGAAAATTTTAAAAAAATATCAAAACACAAAATAAAATTGTAAAAAAATAAAAATCAGAAAGAGAAAAATAAAAATAAAAATTCATAATTTTTTCAGATTTTTTAGACTTAAAATGAATTTTTTATGATTTTTTGAAGTTTAAAATAATTTAAATATAAAAATCAGAAAATAAAATAAAGTAAAAAAATGTGGACCAATGGATGAGAGTCAAAACGCGTTAGTAAGCTAATCCAATGGATCAGACGCGATGTGCATATCATGGTCATTATTGAATAACACACATGATCGTTAATTAAATCAGATATTCAAAAAATTCCAAATGGCGCTGTTTCATTGGTTGAAGGATGACACGTTGGTCATCTTCAACCTCCATCCAGTCTCAAATTGAGCTTGCTCAAACTGTAAAATTAGAGCACGAGACTTGTACCATTCGCTTCGTCTCATCAAGATGAAGACAACCACACCTTCGCGGAAAAAAATTATATAAACTGTAGCTCAAGCAATTTGGAAGGAAAGTTTTAAAAAGGAATTTGAAAATTCATGGCCAAAACATGTTTCCAGTTAAAATAAAGTGTTGCGACTAGAACCAGGGAAATGGGAGCTTCACAATGATATCAAAGTTTGGAAGAATTGATGGAGAAATCTACCTATTGAAGTTAGGTTGCATAGCTCTATAAATGGACTTGGTCAGATTAATTCAGAAGGTTTCAAGGCTCAATTCTTCTTCTGTTAGCTTCGGGGAAGATCAAGGAAGGTGAATTGATAGAAAAAATGGATTGAAAAAGGCTTGAACAATGATTTCAAAGTTGCAGAAAAGTGAGTTATGGAGCGAATTGGGCAGGGTGATTTTGGCTGTTAAAGCTTGAGAAAATGAATGGGATAGCTCATGTATTTATAGCAGAAGCAAATGGGATCAAAAGGAAGGGCGAGTGATGCAATTTGGAGGGAATTCGTGTGGGTCTGCATCATGAAGAAAGTGTGACTTCTCTTTTGTCAAAACTCATCCAAAACACGTGTTTTAATGCACTAATACACTTGGTAAAGTTGGATAATCATGTTTAGACCCAAAATGCATGCTAATTTGAGGGTTAGAAGTTGTAACATGAAATTCAAATTCTGACTTGCGATGAAACTTCAATTCCAAGTTACCAATTTTGAAACAATGGCATTCTCAGCTCAAGGGGTCTTAAGTCATGGTTCTTGATACTTAGAAAGATGAGATTACAAGATTTGCAATGGGGAAAAAATGGAATCAAATGGATGCTTGAGCTGAAAGTTGCAATGAGTCAAAGTTGGCAAAAAGAGGTTGACTTTCCATAATTAGAAATATTTCAAGTTTTTCTTCAAAAGTGACCTATAATGTTTTGGATCCAAACATGGCCTTCCTCTTGGAATTTTCTCTTGACCAAAAAATATGGCATAAAATAGACCTCTTGAATGACATTTTGAAACTTGAACCATTCAAAATCTCCAAAAATTGAGAGAGTTATGAATTGCTTAAGTTGGCAAAAAAATCATGAAATGACCTATAATATTTTGTGTCCTTAAGGCATACTACATCCATTTTTTCACTTTGCAAATAAAAGAAGGAATACATTTCACATCCCCAAAATCATTTTGGAAAAAGAGTGGGCTCAAGGTGATAAAAATTGACCAAGTTATGATCATTTGAAGTCACACATGGGAAGTTGGGGGTTCATCAGGAGGACTTGTAATCTTTCTTCATCATCAAGTTTCTTCCACATGAAAAATACTTGAAACTTTTGAATTTATTTGTTAATAACCCTTTGAAGATAAGGATGTTTTTGGAATCACTCAAAAATACCAAAAGATGTGCAAGATATACTTCTTTGAAGTTCAAAACCCTAGCTCCTAGATCAAGAAAATGCTTTGAGGAACTTTGACAATTTTAAACAACCTTCTTGTATCAACACTTTTACTTTGTAGATAAAAGATGTTGAGGATGATAATGAGAACTCATAGCAACCAAAACCACTTTCATATCTTGAGAATTGAGAGAAATATGCACTTGTGACCAATGGGAACAAGGCCTTTTCCAACCATGACAACTTCTTCAATCAACCCCTTGTACTTTTGAATCAATCTTGATAACTTTGAAATATGGTGAAACAAATTAAACCTTTCCATGTTATTTCTTCCAAAACAACTTCAATGGTGAGGTTTGAATTTCTCAAGCTTTATTGACTAGGGCATGGAAATAAACTCATGAACCCATGGATCAACTTGCTAAGCCACATTGCCTTTACCTACATTATTAACAAGTAATAAAAACCAACATTGAATTTTATTAATTAAAAGGAAAGTCAAAACAAAACATGCATGATCGCAAAAGAAAAACCAGTCAAGGTGCTTGGTGATTCCTCAAAGAGTAAAGCTAAAGATAGGGAGGAGAACCAAAATCCCTATGTGATCTTGTTGTGATTGAATCAACATGGTATGATGAAGGGATATTAGGGGAAAAAATTAGGGTACAACACTACCACTTTAACTCCCATTTCATCTATTTCATTTACACCATCAATTCTAACGATTTCTGTATCTGAACCATTACCCAAAACTCTACCTGTTTCTGTTTCTGCTGCAACTACAACTTCACTAGCCACAAATATCTCACCAAAAATTACCATATCTTCATATGATGATTTTAACTCTATTTCTATCCCACCACCCACCATAAATTTTCCGGCTTCTAATCTTGTTTCCTCAACCATTCCCTTAACTACATAAACTTTTGTTTCTGAAACTGTCTCTACATTGTTACCCGCAATAACAACTACTTCTACCCCAAACACCATAACCACTTCCGACCTTGCAACCTTATCAACCTCACATGTTTCTAGTTTACTTTCATTCATCTCTACACCCATACCATCTTAACCCATCTCTACTTTCTCCTCACCACTTGTCTTCTTGTTACTATAAATCATCACATTTCAACCTCCTTCAGAAATTCCTATTGTTTCTGATCCTTTTCCAAATCTCCACTTTGCTTTTCATCACCACCAATCACTCAGAAACTCTCAAAATCCTGACCATCAATCATCTTTTGTTCTTGAAGTGTCTGAAAGAACAATCTCTGATGATTTTGAAGCCCTTTTAAACCCAACAACTGAAGTGTCCGTCTTTATTAACCATCACCCTGTCTTCATCAACCGCGTTTACTTAATCTTCAACAATTCCTTTATCAACTTCATCTTCTCCTTCATCTTCTGCAAACCCTGTTGATGTTAATCACATTACACAGAGAGGTTCTCAAGTTCATTTCAACTTAAAACCAACAAATTTGATTGTTCTTAAGGAATTAATGGTTGATTTTTACAATGTTGCTACAAATAAGTGTGACTTAAAAGAGGAATTAAAATATCAAGGCTGGGAAAACTATTTTCAACAGCTTCATGGTCCTGTCTATGGGGCACTAGTGATGTATTTCTGGAAAAATGCTGATTGTGACGATTTTCACATTATTTCTGATGTTATTGGAAAGAGAATCATTAATACTGAAGAGTCCATTGCGAAAATGTTGGGATTGATGTTTTTAAAATGAAAATGTGTGTATGGATTGGATATAAATCAAAGGCTGCAAATAAATATTTAGATCAACTTCTGCTTACGAATTTCTCTGCTGAGAAATCTAATTATAAAAGAAAGAATCTTCATGATAATATCAGAGTGTGGCACAAGATTATTCTGGGCTGCATAAACCCTAGACCTCCTTCAAGCTCCTATGGTTATTTCAACATCAATCAGAAGTTAATGTTGTACTTTATGTTATCCCAACATTAATTTAATCTTCCCTTTATTCTGTTTAATCATTTGAGGGATTCCATTAGAAAGTCCAGAACCACCGCCCTTCCCAACAAAAAGGCATCTCCTAATATTCCTTGTAGACTCCTTCTAACATATATTTTTGTTGAAAGTGGCTTGGTAAGTTTTTGGTCGAAGAAGCCCACCATAAAGAGGATCTGACTCCAAGCATTGGAGATTCCTTCAATTGGAAAACTTTGAAGAAAACTAGGATGATTGAAGAAATCAAGGTCAAGCCTCTGATTGAACCGTCTGAGAGTTATTATCACAAAAGAATTCCTGTGAATGAAAATCCTTTGTTATCCAAGAAAGATCTTGTATTCAGTGTGGCTACATATGTTTTTGATGATGCAACAAGAAGGACTTGATATGTCTGACTTCAATTACTCAGACTTGCCTACTAAGGACATTGATAGTTCCATTGTAAAAGAAAGAAAATATTAGGCACTTCTGAACTAGAGAAGAAGATGAAGAAGAAATCTGGTTTTCTGAAAGATGTCATTCTGGGAGCTAAAACTTCTGTAACATCTAGTAAGTCCGGTGTTTCTTTTCCTGCTTCTTTGTCTATTTCTAATGATGTTAATGTGTGTTCATCCACAACTGCTCCTTTCATTTCTCTTCCTCCACCAACCAGTACAACACCCATTTCTAAGACTCTACCACTTCAACTCCCATTTCATCTATTTAATTTACACCATCAATTCTAGCGATTCATGTATCTGAACCAACGACCAAAATTATACCCATTTTTGTTTCTACTGCAAATACAACTTCATTAGACACAAATATCTCATAAAAAATTACCATATCTCCATCTTATGATTTTAACTCTTTTTCTTTCCCACCATCCACCATAACTTTTCCTGCTTCTAACCCTGTTTCCTCAACCACTCCCTGAACTACAAAAACTTTTGTTTCTAAAATTGTCTCTATAATGTTACCTGCAATAACAATTGCTTCTACCCAAAACACCATAACCACTTATGACCTTGCGACCTCATCAGCCACATATGTTTCCAATTTACTTTCATTCATCTCTACACACATACCATCTCAACCCATCTCTACTTTCTCCTCACCACTTGTCTCATTGTTACCATAAATCATCACATCTCAACCTCCATCAAAAATTCCTATTGTTTCTGATCCTTTTCCAAATCTCCACTTTGATTTTCATCTCCACCAATCACTCAAAAACTCTCAAAATATTGACCCTCAATCATCTTCTGTTCTTGAAGTGTCTGAAAGAACAATTTCTGATGGTTTTGAAGTCCTTCTAAACCCAACAATTGAATCCTATTCTATGTCTGACCTTTTCAATCTAACTTAACAATTCAACCAAATTGAACCTGTAACTTTAGAACCCATCCCTTTTGAAAGTGACCTAGCCATAGTTGTCTATGATAAACCTATCCCAAAAACTCTGGATAAATGCATCAACAGGTTTAGAACTAAGGCTATGAAAAAGGTTTCAAAGCTAAAGGAAGAGACAAGTATTTCTACTATGCCTCAGAAAATGGATGATTCTTGGAATAAGTTTCAGAAATGAATGGATTTTGAGTTTGAACATTTTAACACTTTTGCTGAAGCATCAAAAGCTTGGGAAATTCAGGTTGCAAAAGAAAGGAAAGAAGCACAGGAAAGAGTTATAGTTATTAAATTCTTTGCTGCTAAGCAAAAATAGGCCGAAGCTAAAGCTCTCCGAGAAGAAGAAGAAGAAAAAGAAGAAGAAGCCAAACTAAAAGCTGCAAAAGAAGCAAGGAAAATAGAAGAAGCTTCTAAGGCTAAAGAAGATGCTATAGTTGCTTCATATTCTAATCCTTCCATTGCGCGTCTGGAAAACGTAATTGGTGATATTATAGGAGAAAAACCAGTTTTTGGAGAAAGAATCATTTGATAGAAGGTTCTCAATGAGAATGTTCAGAACATGCTACAACTGATTCTGCAAAAGATTTTTGCTTTTGCTTCTGCTCCTCAACCCTAGGCTCTAGGATTTTCTTTTTCCTTTTGCTTATGAACCATAGGACTATGCTTTCTACTTACTTTTTGTGACTACTATTTTTTCTTCTGATTATTTGATATGTCAGCAAGTCTTCTTTTTGGATATTAGTTTGTTCTACTTCCTTCGACTCACTTCTTATGTGACTTTTGGAAATTAATGAAGTCTTCTTTTGGATTATCACTTCTTTTCTTACTTGTTATCTTATTCTGGTTTTTATGTTTTTCACAGATAATTACCTTTTTGATTATGACATAAAGGTAGAGTAACTAAATGGACGTAATTTTGATTTCAATAATCAACTTATGGAAAATTTTCTCTGAAAAGAGCTGCTTACATCCTAACCCCATTAAAGTTTTGTTTATGTTAGAATTGTTTTCTTTTTCAGGAAATGAGAACTATGATTAAAGATAAAGATCTGAAAGAATTATCCAAGGCTTATGTCTAACCTATTAGATTGAGACTTAGATCCAAGAATTGAAATCTGGAATCAGACTCCAAGAATTGAGAATCTGGAAGCTGTCTTAGTGACATTAAAGTTTCAAAATTTCAATTGATTTCATTTTCATTGGCATCTAGAGTCAAGACTCTCAAGATCTCAATATCTGATCTATTAGAACCAGGGGTTTTTTTACTCAAATGGTTCAGAGTCGGGATATTCGAGCTTCATCAAGTCATTGATTCATAGGGAGTTTCATAAAAAGGATAAGTATTCCTTACTCTTTTTATTTTCAATTTTTCTGATTATATGAACAAAATTGTGTCATCAAAATACATAGTTTTGTCACCATCAAAAAGGGGTAGTTTGTTAGAACAAGATTTTGTTCTGTAATATTATATTTAAGTTTTGATGATAACAAATGAGTATGTTTGTATGAGCAATTTTGATACTTTAATGTTTGTTATTTTTGAGTATTTAACAAACAGGTTATGCTTTTGATGGATGGTGTGGCCATGACATTAGAAGAGAATAAATTATGCTTTTGCGCTACACAAGTTATGATGAACATTAGTAAGACACTCTAGAAGACTCTGAAGTGTAAGCTCTGATTTGAAGTCTAAAGAAATCAGTCAGAAGATATGAAGATAGAAGTTTCTACTTAAGTCCAGATGCTAAAGACTAATGTTTCTGAAGACAAAGGGTTCTCAAGACCAAGTGCTAAAGATTTTGATAGACGAAGTTCTAAATACTCTGAAGACTTGAAGTTCTAAAGAGCCATGGTTCTAAGAAAAGGGTTATAAAGACCAAGTGCTAAAGACTCTAAAGATAGAAGTTATAAAGACTCTAAAGACTTGAAGTTCTGAAGACACAAGGTTTTAAGAAAAGGTTCTTACGACCAAGTGCTGAAGACTCTAAGGATGCAGTTCTGAAGACTCTAAAGACTTGAAGTTCTGATGACCTTTTATTATGTTCTCACTTCTAAACTCATGCTCGCAGAAGCCTCTGAAGTACAAAAGGAAATAAGATAACGTTAATATGGTATAAATAGTACATGGTACAATTAATGTTTCATTCCACTACCATGAAAGGATGGACGCGTTGTAAGATCTTGTCTCCCACGTGATTGCTCAAGCTGCCAATGTTTCTGGAAATCTCAAGAGTACCCCTCAACGGATATATAATTTCAATGGCTATATAAAGACTTGAAGACTAAGACAGAAAACAAATTTTTTTTACTGAATATCCACGCACAAGCGTTGTTCATAGCTTTCATATTTTTAGTTTATTGTTCTTAAAATGGTTTACATATTCAGCTTGTGAAGAAGAAATATTATTGTAAACAAAACTTGTATTCAAAGAGTTGTTTGATTTCCTTAAGGGATAGGTTAGGCCTGTATCCTTAAGAAGTCTAGGACTAGTGTGTCTTAGAAGTTTGACTTTCCTTAAGGGATCAGTTAGGTCTGTATCCTTAAGAAGTCTAGGACTTGTGTGTCTTAGAGGTTGTTAGTCACTTGCGGGTAGCTTGTGCATTGTAATAATCAGTTGGATTATTGGATTAAGTCCTCGATTGGTAGAGGCTAAATCACCTTGGCAGTGGACTAGACTAGATTGGTAGTTTTTAAGTGAACTAGTATAAACATATCTTGTTCTTTACTTCCTGTTCTTAATTATCGTTATTATCAAGAGTGAAGGAAAAGTATTTTAATTAAAGGGGAATATTTTTTAAAGAAATATTTTGATTTAAAACCTAATTCAAACTCCCATTTCTTGTGTTTTTCACACCTTCACTCCTTTGGTGTTGCTCTTGTTGGATATTGTTGCACCCCAAAATTTATCCTCTTGATTTCAGAATTTTTTATGGTTTAGGTTTCACCATATACATTCATGCATTTGAGATGGGATCAAGGTATTCTTATCTTTATGGTCTTATTCAAGGTATGAAATTTGGTTGTATTGTCAATCACTATGAGGTGGCCCTCATATCCTCAATATTTTGATCATCCAGGCTACCAAGGCTTCTTATGCCTCAAGGCATCTCACCTGATTCTTTGTTTCATCAGAGGATTCAAGATTTGAAATTATTGTTCTTGAACCACATTTTCTCTTATCCATTGGTTCTTGTGCTAGGATTGTTGATTAATGAGATTCTCAAAAGGCACATAATAGTTCTTAAGCTTAGTGATCAAAGAGGGTTTTTATGAAGATTTTTACTAGAAGGCTTCCTTTAGGTCTCTAATGATCAAGTGAGTTTTTGTTTGCCTATTGGGTCATTTCTCTTTTATAATAGATATTGGAGTCTATAATGTAAGAAATATTGAAGATCTTTGAGCTCCGAAAGGTACATCATTGTCAGGCATGTAAAGAAATAGTGTTCATACCATTATTCAAGATTCAAGTTTAATCACGATTTCATTCCAACTTTACAAGTCTTTTACCATTGAAAGTGCTTCGATATAGGCTCAATTTGGACATTTTGAGTTGCACCAAGTTTAAGATTTTTAGAGCCAAGTTCAAATTCAAGGTTTGTGTTTGATCTCAAGTCATGTTTTTTATTTTTAAGGCATTTGCAATATGGGAAGTCAAAGTGAGGTTTCATAAGAGTTCAAGTTCATTATGATTTTTATCATTTTTATTGAAAGTTCAAAAATTCTACAAAGAGCCTAAATTCTATTTCATGAGATGTCTTTTTGTCTCAAGTTTTGTTCACCATTCAAATTCCAAAGGTTTTGTAATGCTAAAAATTTATATTCAATCCAAAATGCTCATACTTAATTACAAGTCATGTTACAAAGCTTTACATTTTGAGTGTTCATTTAGTACAATAAAAATTCAAAATTAGCAAGGATTTAAGTTACATTGCATCATAAGTTCAAGTTTACAAATGAATTCAATTACAGGAAGATGTGATGTATTCTAAATTCAAAAATCCAACAAAGTTCATAAAGAAAAATTCCTTGAAGTTTCTTCTTCCTCGAGTTTAGCTTGATTAATTTCCATACCATCTTCCCTCTATGCCACAATTTCTCCTTTCCTTTGATGATTTCTCTTATTTCTCGACAAATTCGCTTCACGAAGATTTCATATCCAAGAACTCTCTCATCTACCCTGTGAAGTTGCCGTTTGATGACTTCTTATTCAAGAATTCTTTCATCTCCCAAGCTAATTTGCCCATTGGAGATCATTTACTCATGAATTTTCATTCCCCCAGTTAAGTGATTTCATTTGGAAGTTCTTGTTCAAGAATTCTCCCTTTTCCAAATAGATTTTGATCCTGGATGATGAGAAGCGCCATATCCCTAGAGGAATGCGCTATCATGATTTCTTATCAGAGTTTTCTCGTAGCCTCGACGGGTTCGTTCTTATTGAAGATTATCCGTAAATCCCCAGTTGAGTATATCATGCCAAGGAAACCTCCTCTTCAGCAAGAGTTCTACGCATAAGTTATCTTATCTCCATTTTGGATTTTCATATCCTCATTAGAATATGTTTTTCCCCCAGGCGAGAGATCAAAAATTTATTTTTCAAACAACTTAAAGTGGATTTTATTTCCCCGCAGGCTCCATTGTAATGGCAATCTTCCCAGTAACTCCCAATTTCCATTGGTGTGTTTACTCAGAAGTTACAGTTTCACCCTGATCTTCTCCAACAACAACCAATCTCTATTTGGAATTCTCCTTCAGAAGTTATAGTTTTGCCCTGATCTTCTCCAACAACAACCAATCTCTATTTGGAATTCTGCTTCACAAGTTACAACCTTGCTCTGATCTTCTCTAGAAACGTCCAATCTTCACCGACACCTCTTTTCCTGAGATTACAACTTTAACCTGATCTTCTTCAGCACGAGTTTGTAATTTATTTTTTGCAGCTTTTTCCAGTTGGTAGTCCCCACAAAGTTTTAGTCTTTCAAGGATATCTCTTCAGTGATTCCTTGTATCTTCTTTGCTTCTCTAGAAAAATCATGCATCATTATAGTTCATCCTCAAAGTGTAGTGTTTCCATTCTCTTTTGAAACATTACTCCAAAGAAAAATAATTCAAACATGCATCGAAACATAAGCCCTTTGCAGTTTCTTTATTCTCGGGAAGATTTATTGGAATCTTTGAATTATATCCCCAGTGCGGTCACTTCATCTTCAGTTCCCTAGGTTTTTATCCCTCTGGTTATCCCTGTGGTTTTATCCCCAGTAAATCAAGTGGTACCTTGTTTTGTTCCTATCTTTGTATCTCTTTCATCAATTTTTGTTACTGCCTACCTCCAGGTTGATTTCAGCAGGTGTTTTAGCAGTACGCCCTAATCACCTTGCTTTGGGTCGAGCTTCGTCTCGTTACCCGCACATGAAATCTAATTGTCCTTTTGGTACTCATCTTGTTTGTTTTGTTCTAACTAGTCTTTATGAGTTGAGTGTCATCTGGTTTTGTTTCTTACTCCTGGGATTCTATTAGTTCCTTCATATTGTCTATCTTGAGTTGAAACTTGTCTCATTTACGCCTTGGGTTCTTTCAGTTCCATCCTACTGTTTATCCTTGGTTAAGACGTCTCTGTTATAACTTTTGGGTTCTTTCAGTTCCGTCTTACTGCCTACCCTTTAGTTTGATACTAGCAAGTTCTCTGAGAAACATGCGCTCTCATCACTTTGCTTTCGGTCGAGTTTTGATCTCGTCTCCTATGCATGAAATCCAGTTTGTTTTGCCCTGATACTTATTTCTAGTTAGGTTTTGTCTGACTAGTGTTCATGAGTCGAGTATTATCTCGTTTCATTTCTTACTCCTGGGATTCTATCATATCCTTCATATTGTCTATCTTGGGTTGAAACCGATCTCCTTTACACCTTGGGTTCTTTTAGTTTCTTTTTACTGTTTATCCTTGGTTGAGACGTCTCTTTTATAACTCTTGGGTTCTTTCAATTCCGTCTTACTGTTTACACTTAGTTTGAGACCAGTAAGTGTTCTGAGAAACATGCACTCTCACCACTTTTCTATGGACCGAGTTTTGCCTCGTTACCCGTGCGTAAAATCCAGTTTTTGTCCTGGTACTCATTTCTAGAAATATTTTGATCTTCTAGTATTGTCGAGTCGAGTGTTGTCTCATTTATGTTTCTTACTCCTTGGATTCTTTCAGTTCCTTCATATTGTCTATCTTGGGTTGAAACCATTCTCCTTTACACCTTGGGTTCTTTCAGTTTCTTCTTACTGTCTACCCTTAGTTTGAGACTAGCAGGTGTTCCTAGAATTATGCACTCTAGCCACCATACCCCGCATACTTTTTCAGAGTTTAGTTTTTCCTTTTCTCTTTGGTTTTAGTTTTATCTCGCCCCTTTTGTGATCTAGTGTTATCTTGACACATTCTTTACAGAGTTTAGCTTTGTCTATCCTCCTTGGGTTTGAGTTTTATCTCATTTATCGTGATTTGTGTTTCAGTTTTGTCCTGGCACAATCTTCAAGATCTAGTTTTATCTTGTTTTCTTTGGTTGTGTTTTATATCACTATTGTGAGTCGTGTTCCAGTTTTATCCTGGCACATTCTTTTGGAATCTAGTGATACATAGTCTTCTTGGGTTGAGTTTTATCTCATTATTTCAATTGGTATTTCAGTTTTGTCCTGGCATATTTTTCTAAAGTCTAGTTTTGTCTAGCTTGCTTGAGTTGAGTTTTAGCTCATTTTCGCAATCTGTGCTCCAGTTTTACCTGTCGCATCCTTCTAGAGTCTAGCATCCACTATCTTATTGATGCAAGTCCAATTCTATTTAGCTTACTTCAAAAATCCAATTTCAACTTTGTATTTTTTGGAGTCCAGTATTGACTGACGTTTAATTGGTAAGATTCAATATTCATTAATCTTCTCCTCTGTCATCCAGTTGGTTTGGTGTTGTCCTTACAAACACAATTACCCTGGTTGCCTTACTCTCTTGTTCAAGAGTGTAAATTTTTTGGTTCTTTTAGTATTCAATCCTCTTTCACCATGAACGTTCGAAAGTTGTCACTTTTTTTTCTCACTTATCAAGTTTAAGAAGTTTGAATAAGGGTCACTGTTGCACCCCAAAATTTTGCCTCTTGATTTCGGAATTTTTTATGGTTTATGTTTCATCATATACATTCATGCATTTGAGATGGTATTAAGGTATTCTTATATTTATGGTCTTCTTCAAGCTATGGAATTTGGTTGTATTGTCAATCAGTGTGAGGTGGCTCTCATATCTTCATTATTTTGATTATCCAGGCTACCAAGGCTTCTTATGCCTTGAGGCATCTCACCTTATTCTTTGTTTCATCAGAGGACTCAGGATCTGCAAGTAGTGTTCTTGAACCACATTTTCTTCTATCCATTGGTTCTTGTACTAGGATTGTTGATTATTGAGATTCTCCAAAGGCACGGTATAGTTCTTAAGCTCAGTGATCAAAGAGGGTTTTTATGAAGATTTTTACTAGAAGGCTTCCTTTAGGTCTCTAATAATCATGTGAGTTTTGGTTTTCCTGTTGGGTCATTTCTTTTTGAGAATAGATATTGGAGTCTATAATGCAAGAATTATTAAAAGATCTTTGGGCTTCTTAAGGTACATCATTGTCAGGAACGGAAAAAATCAGGGTTTATACCATCATTCAAGATTCAATTTCAATCACGATTTTGTTCCAGCTTTGCAAGTATTTGACCATTGAAAGTGCTTCTATATAGGCTTAATTTATACATTTTTAGTTGCACCAAGTTTACAAGTTTTAGGGCCAAGTTCAAATTCAAGGTTTGCGTTTAATCTCAAGTCATGATTTTTGTTTTCAAGTCGTTTGCAATATGAGAAGTCAAAGTTTGATTTTAGAAGAGTTCAAGTTCATTATGATTTTTATCATTTTTATTCAAAGTTCAAACATTCTACAAAGATTCTAAATTCTATTTCATGAGATATCTTATGGTCTCAAGTTTTGTTCACCATTCAAGTTCCAAAGGTTTTGCAATGCTAAAAAGTTATATTCAATCCAAAACGCTCATACTGAATTACAAGTCATGTTACAAAGCTTTACATTTCAAGTGTTCATTTAGTACAAGGAAAATTTCAAAATTAGCAAGGATATAAGTTGCTTTGCATCATAAGTTCAAGTTTACAAATGAATTCAATTACATGAAGATGTGATGTGTTCTAAATTCAAAAATCCAACAAAGTTCCTAAAAAACATTTCTTGAAGCTTTCTTCTTCCTCGAGTTTAGCTTGATTTGTTTCCAGTCATCTTGCTTCTATGTCGCGGTTTCTCCTTTCCCACTGTCACCATTGCACATGAAACAAGAAAAGAGAAAATGATTAGCAAACAATCAAGCTTGGGTATAAACAAAGAAATTTTCAAAGTTTTCTTTTCACAAGTTCATCACGAGGGTTTGTGATAGGAATCAAATTATAGGGTGATCTTTGAATCATGTTCACAAAAGCCTCATATTACATTTTGTTTCACACAAAATCATATTCAAGTGTTAAACCAGGGGCCTATTTCCTCTACTACAAATCAAAAAAGTAAGAATTTGGTTCATAGTAAAAGGGGTAATTCACTACTCAGTACATCTCATTTTTTACATCACAATTACTGCAGTAACAAAGAGGGTATACTGAAATCGCATCCAAGCTGTAACACATCAGGAATACATGGGAAAGACCAAAACGAAAATCAATAAAACTTGTTATCACAAATTCAGTTTTGGTTCACAAAAGAGGTTTTTGCAAACAATAAAGCAACATATAAGAAAAATCAATTACAGAAAATAATACCACATCTCAGCACAAGTTGGTTGTGCAGTCAAAACAAGAAAACATATCAGAAATTCAGTTAGCAGCTCAGCAATTTATCCAAAGCTTCTCAAGCAAGTTTCACAAACTTAATCCTCGCCCTCCAATCCTTCTAACAAACTTTCAAATTGAAGGCCAAGATTGTATCAAGTGATAACTAACTTCTCGACTTATAACAGATATAAAAACAAAAAATTTAGGGGTTCAAATTCATTCTCCAATTTCTGGAAGAATCACATAAAAATATCCATAAAATTCATCTCCCTAAAAAAACAGAAAATTTTTTAGAAATCAAATTTCATCTACACATATCACAAAAATGCAGTAAGTTCATTCTAAAAAGCCTAATCTATTCATCACCTTCCTAATCAATAAACCCTTCAGAAATTTGAAAAAGTGATAACACTGATTTCGTAAGTTACAGAGAAAGAAAAAGAGGAAACGCAATAGAAAGAAACCAAAAGCGACGAAGGAGAAGTAAGTGTGAATAATCATAAAGATCTCACCAAAGTAAACTAAGAAGCATCATTTTTGTCACCGGTCGTGCATCATCATCGTCGATTTCTATCATCAGAAACACTTAGGTTTTCGTTTTCCCCTTCAAGATCTACTCAGATTCATTCACCATCTGCAAAAATCAACACCAGATTAGTACTCAGGAGATGAAGGAAAAGAAGATAAGGTAAAAAAATCAAGGATTAGAGCAAGTTCACCATTCGCCGCCACTGCCGCCGCTACGAGCCGATTTTCGGTGTGGCGGAAGCGTCTTCTTAGGCGAGGCACCATGAAGAGAGAGAATATAGGGAGAACGAGAGAAAAAATGTTGAAGAAAGAGAGACAAGAGTCTGTAGGGATTAAATTGTGGTTATGTTTTAGTTTGGTTAATTAAATATTTAATTAACACACTAATCTGGCAGTGACACTTGTCACCGTCCTTGTGGCCACCATGTAAATCTATGCAGGTACTCCCAGCGGTCACACCATGCTCCCTCATGTCTCTGCCGTTAGATGTCATCATATCTTTATCATGCAGATCCAACGCTCAAAAGCAAGATCCCCATGGTGTACCTTTACTGGAGCAGCACGCTGGATCACGCGAACTATCATTCAGATCCCACGTGCACGTCCCATCCATACTATGATGCACCCTTGCTGTCAGCCATTAGATCTTCATTGTCATCAACATTAGCGCTCTAGATTTGAATGCACACGGTGAACCTCTGCGGAGCAGCCACACTGGATCATACAACTTCCCTAGACATGGGCTTGTTGTTTGGGGCCCAACGAATTACTTTTCAGCACCCCTTGTATTGCTAATTTCAGACCCAATTATTTATTTTCTTTACATTTTTTTGCATAATTTCATTTTTAGTTAGATTTTCTATCAAAATAAAATAAATAATAATACAAAAAATAATTTTTTCTTAAATAATTAATAAGATTGAAAAATATTATTTGATAAAATTAATTGATATAAAAAATATTGATGTAATAAAAACATTGGAAAATATTTGGTTTAGGACTTTTCCTTTGTTAATTTTTTCAATATCTTTTTATGATAAAAAGTACAAAATCAAAAAAAACTTGTTAGATTTTTAATTGATTTTAGGAATTCATTTGTGATATAAATGCTTAACTTCGATTTTCATTTCCTTATTATTTCAAACTCATTCGTTGCCATGTGCAAGGCGTTTCAAGAGAGCTTTTGATAGTTTATTTCGATTAAAAAGCATTTGTATTCCACTTTATTTGTACATTTGAGATTCACTTTCGATGCAATTTATCTTGATTCTCATTACATGAGAAATATACACTGCTTGTGTTTTTTCCGGATTGTGAATTCTTATGCAGCTTATTCGAAGATCTCTGGGGTTCGTTACTGTTTAGTTGCTTTATTACGGATTTATATCCGTTCGGTACTTTCTCACTGCATTGTACTTCTTACTTAGGATTGGGAGTTGCTTCCACTTGGAAGGCAATTCTGGAATTCCTCATTAGGAGGCCATGTTTGTGATTGTTTACTTTTTAAGCTTGCACATCGGGATGATGGTTTTAGGTCCTTTTATGGAAACCATTTTTAAGTCCTCATGAGTAGGCAAGTGGAAAGGGTTAGTAGTCAACCCATGTAGTTCCTCTTCCGTGTCGTTCCTATGCTCACTTTTTACAAGTAGATGCTCTGAACATGTGCCCAAGATCTGAATGAGTCTAAGTCCTATTAAGGAAAGTGAAAGGGGTTCCTGCAATCGGATCCCCACATCCTCTTAACTCGTGTTGACCAACATTGATGCTCGGTGTATGCATACACCTTGTCTATTTCCTCCTGATCTTTTTTTCCCTGGTAATTGATGCCGCGGTTAAGAACCTATTATATTTACACAGTTTCATGGCTTGGTTGACTCGTGTTATTCTCTCCCCTTGGCTATGGCTTGACCCTTGGTCTGATGCTTGGTTGCTTGTCTATGGCGGGACCTACTCTTTTACAACTTGGAATGTGCCTTTTAGGTGCTTGATTTTCGAGTGATGCTCAAACTTTTGTTTGTTCAAATGTTTTTCCATTTGTTTATTTGATTCTTGTTACAAGATCTGTGATGTTTTGCCATCTCCCTTTGGATGTTTCATCTCCATTCTCATACTTTCTCTTATGACAGTATGACTGCTCTAGCGTCTCTTTTATGAGATATTTACCATGGTCCCTTAGGATTACTCGTTTAGGATAGTCCTTGAGCTAAACATTAGGATAGTTATCCATATATGTCCACTTAGGTAGATATTTCCCTTTCATCCTTGACATAGGGCCATTCTTGTATGATAACTATAGGGCTATTTTTTCTAGTCCCCCCTAGTCTTTGTCTTTCTCTTTTCCATGTTGCATTTAAAACTAAAACCATCTTTTTATTTCAAACTTTAAAACACTCTAACAACATTTAAATCCTTTTCTAAGGTAAAAAGTACAAACCAAGCTTATTTGTTTTGTGCCTTTTGGCTTTTCTTTAGACCTTTCTAGGCTGTTGTTTTATCATCCATGTTATGATGTTTTATTATATTTTTTGTTGATGTTTCGTCATCGTGTATGTTTGATATCCTACTTTGATTTTTGATATCATTGTTAGGTGTGATATTTTATCATATAATTTGTGAAGTTTTATCATATCTGTTGTGATGTTGTACCATCCATGTTTTGATGTTTTACCATCCATGTTTTCTATCCATGTTGTGATGTTTCGTCGTCCATGTTGTGATGTTTTTCCATCCATGTCATGATGTTTTATCATCCATGCTACGTTGTCTTATCATCTTTACCATGATGTGTTGCCATCTTTGCCAAGATATTTTACTATCTTTGCCATGATGTTTTCCATCCTTGTGTCGATGCTTCACCATCGCTTATGTTTGCTATCATACTTTGATTGTAATATCACTGTTAGGTGTGTGTTTTGTCATTATTGATGTTTTGTCATCTTGTTTGATGTTTTTCTATTTTATCTGATATTTTATCGTCTTGCCTGATGTTCTGCCATTTTGCTTGATGTTTTGTCTTCTTAACTAAAAAACACAAACAAACCAAAACTATTGAGCCGAACTACGGCACTCTGATTCCTTAAATGGGATACGTAGGCATTAGGTCGTGGGGCATAAGAAATCACAACTTTTTAAAATCTTCCTTCTTTTCCTTGTATTTTCTTTCACATGCATTCCCTTTTACATTTTAAGCTTTAGACATAGATTTTAACACACCCTTAGATTAGAACAACAAGAGTCGATACCGTAGAGTACTATGAGCGTGTAGGATGCTAATACCTTCCCCTCACGTAACAGACTCCCTTACCTGATCTCTTGGTCGTTTGATCTTGATTTCACCCTTATCAGGTTTACTCGATGTTTACCTTTCCCTTTCGGATGGATAAAAAACGTTCGATGGCGACTTCATTGAGTTTTATATTTGATGATGGTTCGGCCAATTTTTTCAGCTGGCGACTTCACTGGGGAATGATTGTTGACCAATTGCTGGTTCATCCCGAAGTCAGTCTTAGCTCTTGTTTGCTTTATCTTTTGGGTGTTTTTATTGCTTTATAGCTTTCTCATGTATATATGTGTTTGTCTGTATCTGTGTGTTTACATGTATATATGTTTGCATTACATTGTATTTTATTGCTTTCCATATTTGGTTATCTACTATGATGGTTATGTTTCCACTTTGGGTGGGTGTTACAAGAGGTAAAAGGCCCAATACCCCGACCAAGTGACAATCATAGAAACCCTAGTAATAAATTAGAACATGAACGGCTAGTCGACTTTGGTTTGCTAGTACGGTCATGTCGTCCATGCTCAGATGAGATTACAAATGATATGTTATCATTTCACGTAGGTGTTTCGACGATAGTGGCTTCAGGCGTACCCGTGATTTTGAGTTACTCTTGACTTTACCGTGACCTAGACTACACTTGTGGGTGGGGAGGGAATATTGACTCTTACAGGTACAGGTACCATTGGTGACTTTGTTTCTGATGGTGATTATGGTTCCCATGGTAACTATCGTTCTTTTGGTGTATGTTTCAGACCTTTGATATTGTTTCGTCCGGTTATTCAAAAGAAAGTTCAGTAGTTATATATTATGATAGGGAGATTTTGATCCCATATTGTTTCCTATCTTCATGGTACTTGGTTCTCTTGTGTTCCGAGTTTGGTTCCGAACCTTTGATCTGGTGATATTCATCAGGTTCAGAGACAATGTAGTGGTTATAGATCATGATGGAAACCATGATCCTGCATCTTTATGTTCATGAGCACTATTAACTTCATTTTAGCATACATGTTCATTATTTTTCCAAGGAATCATACCTTTTATCCTCATGCCAAGCTTTTCCATCCTTTACTTTTTAAAAAAATCAAAGCATGAGGGTTCATTGGAAATGAATGAACATGTCTTTGCATGCACACAATGCACTCCATACATCTCATGCATAATAGGTGTTCCAAGTTGGGGTTTCTTATTCAACTTCAGAATTCTCTTCAGAACTGCAAATGTGATTTCTCCCTATTACATGACCAGAGTTCAGGTTTCGTATTCAGACTTGGTATTCTCTTCAGAATCATACTTGACTCACCATTGTTATGCGCTCAAAGATCAGTTGTAGAACAATTTTGTGGGGATTTGACTAAGAAGATAGATCAAGTGAATTTGTTAATGACAGAATTGTAAGTTTGGACCCGTGCTCAGGAATTCTTAAGAGAGGAAAGCATTCGGTTGGATAAGCCTGATCGTTGAATTTTAGAGGACAGTGTTAGGAAATGAAGACGATTGTTCACCTGCTGTTTCAATGGGAGTTTTTTCTCCTCACCTTTTGTACTTCCTTTAAACCATAGAGCATTTCGTGGATCTCTTCCACAACCTGGCGGTTTCTGAAGTTCCTCATCAACAACTAGTCTTTATCCCTTAAGTGAATTCAAGGGGTATGGTTTTATCCACAAAGACAGAAGAAGCCTGAATAATAGCTCTATCTGATTCCCTTGTATTATGCCCAGTTGCTTCCACGCTTGCTTGAGTTTCAGCTAGTCAAGCCCCATACTTTGTTCCAGTGATGGGTGTGTTTTCCATTTTGGGGCACATAGTCACGACACGAGAATTACAAGGTGTTGAAGTATATGAGTTTGGATTTTCTCGACGCAGGTGCATTTATGTTTGCTCCAGATGGTTAAGACATGCAAGTCAATCCTTTTCTGAATTTTAGCTAGGAAGTTGGTAATTGCCTCTCATTCTCAAGGTTGTATTTCCCATCTTGGGTCGCCTCCTCTATAATCTTCACTTCTAGAATTTAATTTCCAGTAGTTGTTGCTTATCCCAAGTCCTAAGAATCAAGGGGTCCATCTGGAGCGATATTACCCTCATTTCAGTCTGAGGGATCCTGAAGTAGTTTTTCCTTGTGCATATAACCAGCCCTTGAGGTGTTGTCAGTTTATTTCTTTTCCGACTCTCATGTCATGAGCTTTCAACTGTTAGTTTCTAATCCTTGAGACGTGTTCTTGGTCCCTTTTGACTCTCGTGTCATTTTTTGACTCTCATGTTGCACTTTGATTCCTTTTTTATTCTCGTGTTGTGTTTCGACTCTCGTGTAGCACTTCGGTTACTTTCTGACTCTTGTTTCGTTTTTTAACTCTCGTGTCGTGCTTCGGTTCCTTTCCGACATTCGTGTCGTGTTTTGACTCTCGTGTCTCACTTCGGTTCCTTTTAGAATTTTGTGTCGTGTTTCGAATCTCGTTTTTCACTTCATTTACTTCCCAACTTTTGTGTCGTGTTTTGACTCTCGTGTTGCATTTTGTTCTCATGAAGAGAATTTTCAAGCATTGAGTTACATATATCTATCATACTTCGCACAATTGTTCTTCAACATCTTGTTACCTTTTCAAAAGTCTTTCATAATATTCGTGACGTATATTCTCCTTTGTTTCCCGGGGAGTCTTATATCCTCAACAGACGTGACTACCATTCCGGGGCACCTGGCCATTTAATTAAAGATTGTATGTCATCCAGAGACAAGGTCCAACCTTGGATCAATCAAAGGGTATTCTGTTCACACCAGATAATGGAAATCATGTTCTAGAATGAGTATCAAGATTTTAGTGCATCATCAAGATCAACAAGTCCAAATGGAGTCAAGTATCCTCTGTAATGGCATTTTTATGTTTCTTTACTGCATTTTCATATGTATCTTGCTTGTTTGTTTAAACATTGTCTGCATGTAGAAACTTGTTTGTTTTTGAATGTTAATCTTAATGCAATGAGTATGTTTGCCTTGATGTAATCCTTTCATTTTACTTAATCCATTCGTTATCACTCTTTAAATGATTTTATGGCATTCTTATACCAATTGTACCAACTCTTTCACCCAAGAAAATATTGGAGGGAGGATGACGATAGTTAAATGCAAGATCTATGATTGTAAGCTTTTGAGTAGAACCATGTTGACGATGTACATGCATTGTTTCAAATCCCTAAACACTGGAGATATAAGGGAGTGAAACTCTCGTTAACCCTTCTGAGCCGTCGAAGTAGGAGTTTCTTTTTTCTATTCAGAAAAACCCTTATTTATTAACCTGGGGCAGGGTAGTGTTCAACTAATTTTATCAAGCGTTCGAAACTCATCAGGAGTGCGCATATGAGGATACAGTAATGGTTATCCTTCAAAAGGTTGAGGAAAGGCCAAATAGCAAGTCCGAACTGTAAATGGTTGTCCTCTACACATCAAAAGGTCGATTTATGAGGATACAACAATGGTTATCTCTCATCAACTGAAGAATGAGGCAATTGACAAATGGTGATATAATATTGATTATTCCACATCAATCACGGAAGTAAGGCAATCACAATCACTTCCGATAAATTGAAGATGATTGGACTGCACGACTTGTTCAAAAGTTAAGGAAAGGAATGAAAAAGAAAGGAAAAAGCCTCCAAGTCAATAAAAAAATATAGTAATAATAAAACAAAACGAATTAAAAGGTGACTTAGGAAAAAAATTGAAGTATTGAAGTGTTGAAAATGGAAAATGAATGTGGTAAAATTGCATGAGTTAGAACAAGATTGTGTGGTCAAACCAAATACACCAGAAGGATGAGAAAGTGGGTTATTTCCATGTCCAAAGTAAATTTGTTTGGTTTCCTCAACCATATCAAAGTCCCTTTTGAAAGATGAATGCTCATGTCGAGTCGACTGAACTTAGGACTGGAGAACATCACGAAGAGGGTGGACACCAAATAACTTGAGCCTTCAAATCTATTTTTTCTAAAACCATGAACCAGGCTACGTTACAACCCTTAAAAGTCCTAACTGAAACATGGGTTTAACTCAAAGGAATACTACAACATGATAGCATTTCCTGACTCCCAAAGATGTGTTACATATTCATGTTGGTATCTTATGCCTGCATCATGTTTCTTTCAAAAAGCTTTTCAAATGTTACACTCTAGCTAGTGATTCATTCACAACAGAGTTGCGACATCTTTTCATTCAAAATTTTCAACTTCAAGGCTTACATAATTGTTGCATTAGAATTTTCATTCTCATAATAAAAACTCTTCTGCATGCAAACAAATTGCTTGACATCAGGGAGCTTACACAATGAACATCAGTGGAGAGCCTAAGTTGTCAAAGAACAAAGACTTGATCATTTTGTTGAATCAAAAGTCGACCATTTCACGAGATGTGATAATATCAAAAGGCATGGTGTGTAAGGATTCCTTTGAGAATTGTGAAAGATGTTTCCCCAATCAAAGTTCCGCAAACCTGGGGCAATCAAAGTGAAGTTTGATCTCTCGAAGTTTCGCCAATCTGGGGAAGTCAAGTTGAGGACCGACCTCTCAAATTTCCGCTACTCCAGGGAAGCATATCAATGATGGTACAGATCCTATGAAGTTCTCTCGAGGAAAATCTCCTCAAAGTTAATCAGAAGCAGTCACATCGAGATTCAACAAAAATATCTATGAACGAGTTGAATAAGAAAGTTGCTCAAATGTTGTCATACCGTACTTGAGGCATTTGTGTTGTGTTTTTCTTTGTAGGAACTGTTGTTCACTTTGTAAGTTGCAGCTTGTCAGCACCAATGCAAGAGTCTTACCTCTAACTTTTAAACTCTGGAATAGGGAATTCCTTGCAGATTTGTTTCTCCCCAACATTGTCAGGTGAGGGATTCTTGAGGCGGATAAGGTTTTTGGATACCTTCATTCCCCAAACAAGTTATGATGAGAATTATCTCGTTTCTTAATAAAGACTATTCCCAGCGGATTTTACCTTCTGATTTGAATTATCATTGAAGTTTGTATTCATAAATTCTCATTTTCCTATCTGAGTTATGACTTGGGGCATTTCTTTATCAAAAGAAACTTTTATCATCCTCGGTAGAGTTGATGCTGGCTGAGAATGCCGTATCCCCAGTAGAGTTCATAATGTTTTACTATCTTCATGGTCTATTTCATGACTGCATATCCAAGATTCCTTTAATCCATGGCATTCAGGTTCTTAGTGAAGAAATCCATGGAAGAAGTATTCCCAGCAGGGCTTTCCATTTTTAGAGTTTTTATCTCTTATCCCCATAAGCAACTTTAATTGATTATGAGTTCACGTAGGAATTCCCCACAGAGTTATTTTCCTCAAAAGGATGTTTCCCGAGAGATTGGCACCCAAGATTCTAGAATCCCCAGCAAGATACTCCCCGGTAGAGTTTTGTTTCCTCAACAGTGTTTTGTTGCCCAGAAATCTTCTTCAAGAGAAAGGCTTCATTTTGAGACTTCAAGTTTGAATATTTCTCATGTCCCCAGTGGAGTTGCTTAGATGAGAATTCAAAATCTAAAGAAGTTTCAATTCCCCAGTGGAGTTTCCAATCAGAGATTCCTCGTCCAAATCTCTCATTTCCCAGCTGATTTGTTGCTTAGGGCGTCCTTATTTAAGGATCTTTCCTTATCCCCAGTAGAGTAAATATTGGTCAATTAATTAAGATTTTGTTAATCTTCAGTAAACGGTAAAAGATTTTTCGACAGAAGTTTCCCCAATAGGTTTGGCCATTTTTGAAGAGTACCCTCAATCTCCATCGGTGTGGTTCTGACTATATAGTTTGTTCGAGGATTTATGTATCCCCAATATAGCGGTAGAAATTTTTAAGACTAAGCCATTGGATTGACTAGACTTTATACAAATCAAAATAAATATCGCCATCGCGCTTTATTGTTTCCAAAGGAATGGGAAAAGAGCAAATAACCCAAAAAGAGGTGGAAAGATTCAAGGTAAGGGGGTTGGTTATGCAAAGGGAAAGTACTAGCACCCTAAACATCTACGATACTCCGTAGGAACATCTTTGTAAAATATGTATATTTTGGCTATGAAAACTGTTGTATAAAAATGGATGGTGGAGATGAGAATATAAATATATTTATTTTATAATTTTTGCACCCGCCGCGGTTGCGAACCTTTAGTGCCTATGTACCACCTTTTCGTGCAATAGGGGATCAGGGTACACGTAGTTCCTCTTTTAAAAATTTAAAAGACAAATGTGTTGGTTAATTTTATGAGATAAAACATCATCGCTATTGTCTGTGTGGAAATCATACCTACTACCCACAATTATGAGAAAGGAGAATTTGCATCATCTCAAAGTGGAGGATACGACGTGGATTTTAAAATCAACAATGCCCCGCTCAACACCCAAGTGGAAAATATCTCTCTTCACTATATATTGTAGAAGTATAGTTGTTTGCATCACTACAAGGATTGACAAGAGTTCAATCTTTTGAGAAAAGTTTAAAGATAAAAGCCACAGTGGCAAAATGGTTTGAAATGAGATTGATTGACTTTTAGTCTTCTCACAAAAAAATGTCAAGGTATTATTAAGTTGATTGGAGTTTACTTATGAAAATGTTTTGAAAATGCATGGACATAAGTCCAAGTTTATTATGAAAGTGGTTCAAGTTTAGAAACAAGACGAGTTTTCAAAAGGAGGAAGAAGATTTTTGAAATTTAAGAAGATGGGAGGATAAGAAAGGATTATCCTAAAGCATAAGGTAAAAGCTAGGGATAAGAACCATCTAACCAACAAGAAGCCAATACTTGATATTATGAGCCAAGATAGAATTCTCATTCCTTTGATTGAAACCAACCAAGCAAAAAAAACTAGACCTCTTGAGAGAACCAAACTTCAAGTGTATTAAGTCTTCACAAAAATTGGGTAGAGTAACGACTGTATATGGGTGAATTCCAGATTACAAACAAAGGGTGTAATCACAAAAACCTGCACACAAAAACAAACAAGCAACCCAACGTCTTGAGGTAAACCTCAAGAACTCCATTTGGATGACCATCTTAACGCTTGCATTTGGAACTCATTAGAGGATTGGTAGAACCAAAGACTCCACACAACAAGTTGCATTTTTTGTTAATAAAGTTCATGATCTAAAATTTAACCCAAGATCAGCCAGAAAATAGTCACAAAATAATATCACATTTTAATATACACAAAAGGGTTTAAAAAGAATGTTTAAAAATAGAAAATAAATAGAAAAATATCAACTATGTTCAAATTAATCAAGAAATAAAAAGTAAGACCAGAGAAAAATCAGAAAAGGGCTCAAATAATTTTACAAATTTTTTGGTAATTTTTTAAAGTCAGAAACTATTTTTAAAATTAAAATAAATGGGTAAACTAAACAAAAAATGATGAAAAATAGTAAAGTCGTAAACAAAAATAAAATAAGGTCACTAATATTTGTCACAATATCATTGGATCATTCCACAATTTTTTCAGAATTTAAAAATGTATAAAAGTATTTTTAAACATTTAAAACAAATCAAATAAAGTGTAAATTTATAAAAAATACCAAAACATAAAATTAAATTGTGAAAAAATAAAAAATCAGGAAGAGAATAATCAAAAATATTTTTCATAATTTTTTCAGATTTTTTGGACTTAAAATGAATTTTCTATGATTTTTTGAAATTCAAATCAATTAAAATATAAAAATCAGAAAAGAAAAATAAAAGTAAAAATATGTGGACCATTGGATGAGAGTCAAAACGTGTTAGTAATCAAATCTAAGGGATCTGGCACGTTGTGCATATCATGGTCATTAGTGAATAATGTACAAAATCATTAATTAAATCAGATTTAAAAAAAAAACAGATGGCGTGCCTTCATTGGTTGGAAGATGACACATTGGTCATCTTCATCCTCTAGCCAACACGAATTTCAGGTCTCTCAAATTGTAAAATTAGAAGCTCAGGCCTATGTCATTCACTTCGTCTCTTCAAGACGAAGACAACCATACCCTCGCGCCAAATTTATATAAACTATAGCTCAAGCAATTTGGAAGGAAAATTTTGAAAAGGGATTTGAAATTTCATGGTCAAAACGTGTTTCCAGTAAAAGGTAAGTGTTGCGACTAGAACCAGTGCAATGAGAGCAACACAATAATATCAGAGTTTTGAAGAATTGATGAAGGAATCTACCTATTAAAGTTAAGTTGCAGAGCTCTGAAACTAGACTTCTATGGAGCAGTATAGGGTACAATTCTTGAATGTAATTATATGGTTAGCTTCAAGGAAGATTGTTGTACCCCAAAATTTTCCCTCTCCTTTCATTAACATTTCTCATCACAAGACTCTTGGAATTCAAGATCAAGCTAGGGTTTGCTTTGCTCAAGACACCTCCTTGCACTGTTGACCTAAATTAGGGTTTGAGTTTGCATAGAGATGTTTTGACCTACAATGCCCAAAATGACTTTCATACTTCATTTTGGACTCACAAGTTTGTCCATACCAAGTTTCAAGCCTTGATTCAAATTTCTGCCCAGTCAAGTGCACAGTTGACCTAGAAATCAACTGTATTGGGGAAAAAGTCAACTGTGGCCAATTGACAGTCAAACCTCATGAATTTTTACCCACATCAACATTATGAACTCATATGAACCATTTTATCAAGTTTGGATCACAATTCAACAAGAAATTTGATCAGATCACCAAAAGGGCAAAATGGTCATTTTTAGGGTTTTGACTGTACCAACGCAATTTTTGACTGTTTGACCTAGCCAATGGCAAATCAAGCTCAACCATGGACTCAAGGACTCAATGACATTGTATTGAACCATTCAACAAGTACAAAAGATCTCAAATGCATAGGATTGACAGATGAATTTTTCAGTCAACTGATCAAAATTTGACTGTATACTAAAAAGTCAAACTTTGACTTTTTAGTCAAAATCAAGTGCCAAGGGTCATTTTTCATCAATACATGTCAAATTAAGAAACTTGTTCATCAAGAAACCCAAAAATGCAAATTAGGGTTTAAAATGGAAAATTTTCATAACTTAGAAAATTTCTAAGTTATAAAATTTTCTTATTTTTTCCTAACTTTGTTACATTTTTTCACCAAGATGCAAATGGATTCAAACAAAACTTGAAACATGAAAGTTGTAGTCATCACAAAGTCTACAACTTTTATTCATAAAGTTTTCTCAAAATAAGCTTGTATCTCAAGTTATGATTTTTGGAACAAGGGTACCTAAAACTTTTAACTTAGAGAAATTTTGCCCTAATTTAGGCAGGATTTTGACCCATCTTCTTGGCCATTTTTCACATAGTTACAATTGGATTTTCAAGTTGCATTTCAAAGATGGATTATAGAACATGTTGCAAGCTTTCCAAATTGTCCAAGAACTCCTCAAACACCTTTGTAGTTACGGAGAATTGAATGCTTGAAGTTGGCAAAAACTCACTTTGATCCATGGCCAATACATGTTCATACCAAGTTACAAATCTGACCAAAATAGCTTAGTACATGATTACAGGCCTCTAAACCAATTTAAACTCCAAAATTGAATGCAAATATATTGGATATTGGCATTGTTCTGGTCAAGAGAGCTTTTTACATTGAACTTTTCCATTTTGAGCATAAAGGTCATACTTCCATTTTCATAAAGGCCACTTTATGTCAATTTCCATTTTCTTGTGCCTTGGACTTTTTTCCTTGCAGCAAACAACTTCCCTAATCTCAGGAATAGTACACCAAGTTAAGCATGCTTGTAACTAGCCTGTACAGGCCCTAGCTTGGACAGTTCACAACTTTGCTTTCAAAACAAGTCAAATGGCAAAAAGCTTGTATCTCTCACATCTGATAAAACCAACCAAGACAAAGTTTTCAAACAAGTTTTGCACACCCTAGAAAGCCAGAAACATGAGTCCTTGACCTCTCAAAACTCCTTGTGCACAAATTCCCCATTTTCTTGCAAAACAGGGCCAGTTCTGCATTTTGCAAGCCATCATCAAATTCCATCGTGCGTTTTCCCCAAAGATACTTCAAAAACCTTCCAACCAACACACCTGAACTATTCCAGACCTCCATTGCTAGCTGTAACACCATTAACACACATTGCCATTTTTGTTTCAAAGCTTTGCAGGTTGAGTTCTGTAGCATGATTCAAGCTATTTCAAAACAAACTAAGCATTGGGAAAGCTTCATTGGGCATCAGGCAAGCTCAAAAGAACCTCAAGCACCCTTGGAAGTTGCTGCATTGTCCAACTCGAAGTCAACTGAAACAAGTATTTCATGAACTTCTATCTCTCTATTTAGGAATAGTTAGACTTAGGTTTGTGAATGAAAGATGTTGTATTCATAGCCATGAAACCATACATGTGTTTAGTTTTCATTTATATTAATCGTGCTAGGAGAATTTTGTTCATGAACTTTCTGAAAAAACTAGGTTAAGAATTAGGGCCAGAGAAATTCTCTCTGGTCTTTGAGAGTTAGCTTAAGTTTTTTATATGGTTAGATTCGTTGTTTGATGCTCTACAAGTTTCATGTTATGAGTTTTGTCAAAAAAGCACAGAATCAAGAGATAGCATTTTGTGCATAACACGCGCGCATTTCTGTTCAAAGGAAGAAGATGAAGTTGATTCTGGGCTGGGCCTGGACTTCTTTGCTTTTGACACCCCCTAGTTCACTTTCAGCACCCCTTGGCCCATTGCTTTGTATTTTCATTATTTTTGCATTTTTATTTTTTCTATGACTTTGATATTTTATTTGCAAACATAAAAAATATCCCAAAAATATTTTCATATTTTTTTCATTTATTAGATATTTTATTCTAATTTTTTCTAATGTAAACATGTTAAATATCTTATTTTCTTTTTGTTAAAACTTAAAAAATAATACAAATAATACTTAAATAATTTATTTTATTTTTATACATATTTGAAAACATTTTCTTGAAAAATACACATTTTTGTAAATAATTTATTTTATTTTTTTATACACACTTAATATATTTAATATATTTAATACATATATATACATATTTTATTAATTAATTAGGACAAAAAACACAAAAATAATACATTTTTATTTTTATTAATATTTTATACTAAAAATACCATTTTTTTAATATACTTATATTTTTGTACAAATTAATACATTATTGTATATAAATAATAAATAATACTATTTATTTAAGAAATTAGGGTTTTGCCCTAAAAAATAAAATAATTGAAATTAACTTTTTATTTATTTACATTTCACATTAAAAATACTCTTTCATACATAAAAAACATTTTTTTGCATAATACACTTTATTTAATATTTATTTATTGTATTTATTTAAATATTGTATATTTAATATTATGCCTTACCCATTCAATATGGTTGTAATAATTTAGGATTTAATTTCTTGCAAAATAATTCCCAATTCAAATTTGTACCCCCTCCATATATCATGTTGTAATAGTGTAGAATTTAAATTCTTGCACCTTTAAATACTTTCAATTATGCCATGATTAGACCTAGGGTTTGTATGCAAAATAAAATCAACAATTAGCTTAACCTAATCCAAGATAACCATGCATGAAAAACAAACACAATGCACACTTGCACCCCCTAGGGTTTCAATCCACTTGTTGCCTTCAAAAATGTGCCATGATATGCATGTCAAGTACTTTGGCAAAACAAAAATAAAACAAAAGATCATAGTCCCTCAATGACGCTATCTGAGTTGCCTAAACAAAATGATCAAGTCCCTCAAGAAAATTGCCAAAAAATACTTGACACAATTGCTATCATGGTATATACGATGACCCGCGCCTGTCCCGTTAAACATCCTAATACAAGGCTGTTCACCAAATATAATGGTGAAACAACACTATTAAAAGGGTTAAAAACATAAGAAAGATCTTTGAGTAAATTAGGGTAGACAACTCTTAGTTACTTGATCAAAGCTTGCAAAAACATCCTTGCTATCTTCAAAACACACTTCACAACACAATTTCAAAACCCTACTTTCAAACATTGAAAACTTTTCAAAAGATAAAAACACCTTTGTGTACATTCAAACAAGAATCATTACAAAGGTTGCCACAACGATGGCCTCTTTTCAAAACATCTTTCAAAATCACACACAAAGCATCATTTCAAACAATTGAAGAGCACCATTTCAAACAATAGAAATTCAAAGCAAGTGATCTAAGCAAGTAACTAAGAGCCCATGGATAACCATGGATAGAAAGGGTGCTAATACCTTCCCTTTCTATAATCTATTCCCCGAACTCAAGAAAACATCTCAAAGGTCTTTCCTGTGCTTTTTTACCTTTCCTTAGGATAAAATAAAAAGTCGGTGGCGACTCTTGCTAAACCGAAACATTTGCGAACAAAAACGCAAAATCCCAAGTCAGTTCTCCCACCGTATCACAGAACTGGCGACTCTGCTGGGGACTACTTTAAAAGTGGAGTAACCTTAGGGCTTAGATCACCCTTTGCATGATTATTGTTTGCTTTGATTTCTTTACATTTGGTTCTCTTGTTTGGGCTTGAAATCCTCCACCCGGATTTGGGAAACATTCATAGGTAAATAGCAATACGTTGTGGAAACTGTGCGGGGTATACCGACACGGTTGAAGCAATAGCTATATTAGTGCGACATATTTGTGAGTACCGGTAGCCTTTGAGTCAATCAAAGAGAATACGGGGCCGCTGAGTGATGTCATGAAGAACTAATGAACTCTTAAAACCTTACTTGACCATCTTGGCCTTTTATTAGGGGTAGTGAGATGACCGGCTTTGGTGCAGTTCGAAGTTGGTAGATACTCGATACTATACTCATTGAGGGTTGTTTTCTTGGAATATTTTGGTCGCTAGTTAACTGGCTAAACCAAAACAATGAACATAGAAAATAATCCAGTGATATTGAGCTCCTTAGAACCCGGTTACTATTTATAGGACAGGTTTTGAGCCAACTAAACTCAAGAGGGTATTTACCTATGAAACCTCATGCAAGCCTAAAACTAGGGTTTTGTGTGACTTGCTTGTACATGTGTTTGTGCATACATCATGAACATCATAAAGCATCATATGCATCCACTAACCATTTCAAGGGTTTGGATCTTCATCTTTGTTCTTGTTTTGTAGGTCATGGAATCTCTTCGCAGGAAAACAATTCAAGTCAACCTTGTGAGATCCCTCCTTAACTCAAGGAGCTTACTTCTAGGATTCCAGAGAATTCTCTCTTCAGTGAAAGACATGGTAGGCTTCTCAACTTGGTCAACTCCAACATTGAAGAAGACATGGTGAAAGTTCTCTTCCAGTTCTTTGACCCCCTACACCACTGTTTCACATTCCCTGATTACCAATTAGTACCCACTTTGGAGGAATTTTATCAACTCCTGAGAATTCCTATTCTTCATCAACTACCCTACAACGGTACGAAAAAAGAACCAAAGCCTGAAGATGTTGCTCAAGCATTACACTTGCAACCATCTGACATCAAGGGACATTGGGAAACTAGAAGTGGTGTCAAGGGTTTCTTGGCAAAGTTTCTGTTTGAGAAGGCACAAGACTGCTGGAATTCTCTTGATCTACAAGCCTTTGAAGAGATTGTGGAACTCCTCATCTATGGGTTAGTCTTGTTCCCAAACCCTGACCAACTTATAGATGTGAATGCTGTCAAGATATTCATATCCAAGAATCCTATACCTACATTTCTTGGGGACATCCTACACTCATTTTACACACGAACAATGAGGAAAAGAGGTGTTCTCATGTGCTGTACTCCTCTCCTAGAAAGGTGGTTTATTTCTCACCTTCCACAATCAGTTTTGAAGAATGAGCAAGGTTTAAGGTGGTCACAACGATTGATGACCCTCACACATTCTGATGTACATTGGTGTTCTCGGTCCAGAGAAAATGTCATCATCATTGATTGTTGTGGGGAATTCCCTAATGTCCCACTACTTGGCATTAGGGGAGGCATTACCTACAACCCCTGTTTAGCTTTGAGGCAGTTTGGATATGCTCGGAGGGATGGTCCTCATGACATGCTGATTCTTGACCTAGTTTTTTACTTTGACAATGATACACAAGGACTTAGACAAAGGTTCATCATAGCTTGGAGGATGCCTAACAAAGTGGATAGTAAGACACTAGGGCACAAGAATTCCATCCCCCTTGAGCCTTATCTCAAGTGGGTACGAACCCGCTCCCAGAATCTTAGGATGCCAAACCCTCACATTCTCCCCTTGATCAAAGAGCCTGTTATGGAAGGAGAGGTTCCATACACCATCCTACATCCTGACATGCCAACATCATGGGAAGAAATGCAAAAGAGTTGGATCCAACTCAAGGAAGAACGGGATACTTTTGAAGCCAACTTCTATGCCAGTGAGAAGAAGGTTTTGGAGCTTACCCGCCGACTTCATGAGGAGGAAATTCTCAACACTTACATCGCACCAAAGAGGATGCGCAATGTCTTTTTACATTAAGAATTTTGTAATATTTTGCCCATGGGGCACTTATGTACTAACAAATTTCTTTTTTAATATGACGTGCGTTCTTTCTGTTTGTAACAAATTTTATATTTCTGAATCCTTGAATGCATTACATGAATAACATACCATTCATCATATGCATAAACAGGTCTTCACACCAGGTTTCCTTATCTTTCTACTGTTTATTTCAGCAAGATGGATTTGGAGCAGACGATAAAGGATCTGCAGGCACAAAATTCACAGTTCCAGTAACTCCTCATGACCTTGGCAAAGGGTCAAGAGGACCTCAAAGCTTTGTTGGAAAAGAATAAAGAGAAAAAGAAAAAGAGACCTGGAGTAGCCACTTTTGGAAGAAGGTTTGAAAGCAATTCCAGAAAGGTTCTTGAGTTCCCCTCAATGTCTGACGAAGGGGCCGGTAAAGGGAAAGGGGTTGTTGTACCTTCTAAATCTGAGGTTGAAGAGGAAGAAGAGGAAGAAGACGAAGACTACTCCAAACAACAGTATCCTCCAGCGGATGATAAATATAAGAATCTTGAGGATAGACTGGAAGCCATGGAGTTGCAGAGGGTCCCTGGTTTTGACTTTGAAGAACTAGGGCTGGTAGCTGGGATTGTTATCCCTCCCAAGTTCAAGGTGCCAACATTTGCCAAGTACGACGGTCTGTCTTGACCAAAGATGCACCTGAGATCGTATGTCAGGAAGGTCCAACCCCACTCATTAGATAAGGACCTCTGGGTACACTTTTCCAGGACAGTTTGTCTGGCACGCAGTTGGATTGGTTCTATCAGCTCGAGAGATCAGAGGTTCACAATTGGGAAGACTTAACAGCTGCTTTTTACCGTCAGTATCAATACAATGCTGATTTGGCACCCACTCGTACTCAGTTACAAAGTATGGGGATGGCTTCCAATGAAGGGTTTAAAGAGTACGCCCAGAAGTGGCGTGATCTGGCTGGAAGGGTGCAGCCACCATTGTTAGATAGGGAGTTAGTTGACATGTTTCTGGGGACCCTGTCTGGGCCTTTCTTCAACCATCTAATTGGGAGTTCTTCCGCGGGATTTACTGAACTAATTTTGACCGGCGAAAGGGTTGAGGACGGTATTAAAAGTGGAATAATTCAAAAGGATGCTTCCGCATCCACAACTGTTAAGAAACCCTTCCCGGCTAAGAAGGAAGCATCTGCTGTGTATACTCAGAAGGGTCAGGGAAGAACCGAGCACCGACTAACTGTAGGGGATGTGATGATTCAAAATTCGTCAAATGATCAACCTCGTAACAATCAGTCGAGGCCTAACCAACAACGGGTAGAAAGGCCACAACGACAGTTCACCCGAATCAACATGACGCCCTCTCAGGTACTCCCTCATTTGTTGAAGCTGAATCTTACTAGTTTGAAGGAAGCGCCAAAGAATCCTAACACTTCCTCTCCATACTACCATTCTAATTTCAAATGTGCTTACCATTCTGACAGTGTCGAGCACGATACCAATAATTGATGGGCGCTTAAGAATAAAATCCAGGACTTGATTGATGCCAAAGAAGTAGAATTCGATGCACCTGAGAAGCCCAATGTGATATCTACTCCGATGCCCAAGCACGGCCACAATGTTCATGCCGTTAAAGAAGACCTCCATGTTACTGATGTTGCCGATATTTTGACTCCATTGTTAGTGATTAAAGAGAAGTTGATGAGAGTCGGGATATTCCCAGGCTGCATGAAGGACTGTTATTTTTGTGTGAACATACGAGCTGATTGCCCAATGTTGAAATCAGGTGTCCAACGCCTGATGGATACTCAAGAGATACTTTTCCAGAAAACCCATGTTGATACCTTCAATCTTGTTACTCCTGTTACTTCTGCTACTTCAACCAATGATATTGCAATCATAACCATTTCTGAAAATCCTCCCAAGGCTTGAAAAAGGCCTGTCAGGATTACACCCAACTCTGAATGTGTACCATTAAAGATCACCATGACGGGACCTGTCCCGTACCAATCCAGCAAAACGATACCATGGAATTATGGGGGAGAAATATTCTACCATGGTATCAAACAAATTGAAACAATCCAAGAGATTTCTGAAGAAGAAAACCTTGACATAGGGAACATTGCGGGTACAAGCAAGATAACCCGCAGCGGCTGGATCTTTTCTCCGGAGATTGCTCCCCCTCGAGCAGTTTTCAGACCCTTGAAAGCTTCTGTACCTGTTGGACCATCTGTGCAAGGCCCAGTGATTGAAGAATTAGATACTCCTGAGGTAAGACCATCTGTTGATACTACTGACAAGGGTAAGGGGATACTGGAAGTGCCTGTCAGGACGAAGGCTTATGCGGTGGTTATCCCTGAAACCACTCAGAAAGAAATGGATGAAATCTTGAAAATAATCAGAAAAAGTGACTACGACGTTGTGGAACAGCTAGGGCAGACCCCTTCTAAGATTTCAACGTTGGCTCTTATACTGTGTTCTGAGGCCCATGCTAAGGCCCTGATCAAATTCTTGAAGGCGGCACATGTACCCCAAGAGACTTCGGCTGACCAGTTTCAGGAGTGTGTGGCCAGTCTTACTGCTAATAATGGCCTGGGCTTTTCCGATGCTGACTTAACTCCCAAAGGAAGGAAACACAACGACGTGCTACATGTCTCAGTTGAATGCAGGGGAACTACCCTCGCCCATGTCCTAGTTGATATTGGTTCTTCCTTGAATGTGCTGCTGAAGAAAGCTTTAGACCGTTTAGACTGCGAAGGATTGACCCTCAAACCTAGTAACATCATTGTTAGGGCCTTCGATGGGTCCAAAAGAATGGTTCATGGAGAGGTTGATATTCCTATCAAAGTAGGCACAGAAGTTTTCAACTCCACCATTTACGTGATGGACATCCGCCCGTCATATTCGTGTTTGTTAGGAAGACCGTGGATCCATTATGCTGGGGTAGTTACCTCCTCTTTGCACCAAATGCTGAAATATCCTGTTTAGGGTAAAATTATAACAGTGCACGGGGAGGAAGAGTTCATGATAAGTCATCTCAATTCCTTCCGATACGTGGAGTTGGATGGCGAGTTCATCGAAACGCCTTTCCAGCATTTTGAGGAAGTTTCTCCTGAGGTAGCAGTTGCGAAGACAATGTTTGAGGTGCCTATCGTTCCCAAGCATGTATCTAGAATGGCATCTCTCAAGGACGCAAAGGCTGTCGTTAAAGAAGAGAAGAGTACAGTATGGGGGCAATTTCCTGATTTCCCCCATAAGACGGACAAGTTAGGGTTAGGGTTTACTGCTGCAGCACAAAAGGCTATGCGTCGCTCTAAGGCTGGAGGGATACCCGTCAAGATCTCTCACCAGGGAATCAATGTTGTAGAAGATGAAGGTGAAGAGAGCCACTTTGAAGATTTGATCTTTTCGACCGTCGAAGGGGGTTTAAGCAACTGGGAAGCAAAGGATTTTGTTCCCATCACCTTTATCAACCAATAATTTTATCTTTGAACAATTTCCCATTTTATGGTCTGTAATAACTAAACAATTTGCACACTATTTTCACCTCATGCTTTGCCCGGGGCATGTACGTCCATTTGTAAGGGCTTGATTTTCTTCATAATCATATGCCATGTTTTAATGAATCATTGGACATTTTTCATCTATAAACTGTTGTGTTCATTTTCTTTCATTTTGCATTTTTGTTTGTTTAAGGATGGCTATCCCTTACACACACCCACACTCACAAATGCAGGTACCCATCCACTCTGGATTCCATGGGTGACTATTCTGCTTTAACCTTCGATAACTCTGACGATTTGGTCAATCATGCTGAATACGAAGTTGACGAAGACTGCGAAGTACCGGGGGAGTTAGCCAGACTTCTACAACAAGAAGAGAGGGCTATTCTGCCTCATGAAGAGTTTCTAGAAACCATTAACTTGGGGACAGAGGAAGACAGGAAAGAAGTAAAAATGGGTGCCAACCTGGAACCAAGCGTCAAGGAGCGTTTAGTGCAGTTGTTGAACGAATATGTTGAAATCTTCGCCTGGTCTTATGAAGACATGCCGGGACTAGACACAGATATCGTGGTTCACCGTCTCCCTACAAGAGAGGATTGTCCATCGGTCAAGCAAAAGGTCCTCCGAATGAGGCCTGACATGTCTGAGACGATTAAGGCTGAGGTAATGAAGCAATTCAACGCTGGATTTCTGGCTGTTACTTCCTATCCATAATGGGTTGCTAACATTGTGCCCGTGCCTAAGAAGGACGGCAAGGTCAGAATGTATGTGGACTATCGGGATTTGAACAGGGCTAGCCCTAAGGATGATTTTCCGCTGCCACATATCGACATCTTGGTTGACAACACAGCTCAACATAAGGTATTTTCCTTCATGGATGAATTCTCGGGATACAACTAGATCAAAATGGCCCCCGAGGACATGGAGAAAACTACCTTTGTCACGCAATGGGATACCTTCTGCTACAGAGTGATGCCATTCGGACTGAAGAATGCAGGGGCAACCTATCAACGCGCCATGTTAGCTTTGTTTCATGATATGATACATCATGAGATCGAAGTTTACGTAGACGACATGATAGCTCGATCACAGACAGAAGAAGAACACCTTGATCATCTGCAAAAGTTGTTTGTCAGGTTAAAGGAGTATAAGCTCAGACTAAACCCAAGCAAGTGCACTTTTGGAGTTAGGTATGGCACACTTTTGGGATTTATTGTCAACAACAAAGGCATTGAGGTCGATCCAGCTAAAGTAAAGGCTATACAAGAAATGCCTGCCCCCCGTACTGAAAAGGAGGTTAGAGGATTCTTGGGACGCTTGAACTATATTGCGAGGTTCATCTCTCACCTGACATCTACCTGTGAGCCAATTTTCAAACTATTGAAGAAAGATCAGGTAGTTGAATGGAACAATGATTGACAATTTGCTTTTGATAAGATCAAGGAGTATTTGCTAGAACCTCCTATTTTGATTCCACTCTTCGAAGGAAGGCCATTAATCATGTATCTGACTGTTTTAAATAACTCAATGGGGTGCGTGCTGGGCCAACATGACGATTCTGGCCGAAAAGAGCATGGCATTTATTACCTTAGCAAAAAGTTTACCGACTGTGAGACTCGCTATTCACTGCTCGATAAAACTTGATGTGCTTTGGTATGGGCTGCTCTCCGGCTAAGATAGTATATGTTAACTCATACCACTTTGTTGATTTCCCAAATGGATCCGATCAAGTATATCTTCGAGAAGCCAACTTTATCTGGAAGAATCGCTAGATGGAAAATGATCCTGACTGAGTATGATATCCAGTATACTACCCTAAAAGATATAAATGGGAGTGTACTAGCTGACCATCTAGATCATCAAGCCGTCGAAGATTACCAATCTATGAGATTCGACTTCCTTGACGAGGACATCATGACATTGGACAACATTGAAGGTAACAGACCATATGATGGACCTGAACAAGGATCCTGATGGACCCTGTACTTTGATGGTGCTTCAAATGCACTTGGCAACAGTATCGGTGCGGTACTCATTTCTCCGGAAGGCTGCCATACACCCTTCACTGCTCGACTTTGTTTTAGCTGTACCAACAACATGGCTGAATATGAAGCTTGCATCTTTGGTCTCAAGGCTGCTATAGACTTGGGAATTAAATCTTTGGTCGTATTTGGGGACTTGACTTTGGTTATCAGTCAAGTCAAAGGAGAGTGGGACACTAAACATCCTAATCTTATCCTATACAAGGAACATGTCTTGACGTTGTTGCCTCATTTCGAGCAGATTACTTTCGAGCACTTCCCGCGAGAAGAAAATCAGCTAGCCGATGCTCTGGCTACAATGTCTTCCATGTTTAAACTCAACTGGGATAACGAGGATCCCCAAATTACCATCGAGCGAATGGACGAAGCTGCACACTGTCATGAGATTAATACAGAAGAAGTAGTGGAACAACCCTGGTTTCATGAAATCAAAAGGTATCTCCAGACTAGAGAATACCCTGAAGGAGCTTCTGTCAATGACAAAAAGTTCTTAAGGAGATTTGCTGCCAAGTTCTTCCTAAGAAATGGCATTCTTTATAAGCGTAGCCATGATTGTGTTTTACTTCGTTGTGTGGACAAAGTTGAAGCAGAGTTGATCATGACTAAGATACACATTGGCACATTTGGCACCCACTTGAGCGGGCATACGATGGATAAGAAGATTCTAAGGGCAAGCTACTACTGGTCTACCAAGGAAGCTGATTGTCATCAACATTCCCGTACTTGCCATAAATGCCAAGTCTACGCCGACAAGGTACATATTCCTCCTGTTCCCCTCAACGTTCTGACAGCTCCTTGGCCATTCGCAATGTGGGGCATTGACATGATTGGGGAGATCAAGCCTACGACATCCAATGGACATCGCTTCATCCTGGTGGCTATTAACTATTTTACCAAGTGGGTTGAGGTAGCTTCCTATGCCTCAGTTACAAAGAATGTGGTTGCCCGCTTCATCAAGCAGAACCTCATATGCCGGTATGGTGTCCCCGACAGGATCATCACAGACAATGGTACACATTTGAACAACACTATGATCACCGCTCTATGTGAACAGTTCAAGATTTATCATCACAATTCATCTCCCTATCGGCCGAAGATGAACGGTGTTGTTGAAGCCGCGAACAAAAATATCAAGAAGATCATTCAAAAGATGACAATCACCTACAAAGACTGGAATGAGATGTTACCATTTGCTCTGCATGGATATCGTACCACGGCACGTACTTCAACAGGGGAAACCCCATTTTCTTTGGTATATGGCATGGAAGCTGTTCTACCCATGGAAGTTCAGATTCCTTCCTTAAGGATTATGAAGGACGCTGGTTTGAGTGAAGACGATTGGATTCAAACCCGACTTGATCAACTTAATTTGATCAACGAGAAGCGACTTACTGTTGTTTGTCATGGTCAGACGTATCAAAAACGGATGATCAAGGCTTTCAACAAGAAAGTCAGGCGTCAGATGTATCAAATCAGAGATCTTGTAATCAAGCGGATCATCTTACCGCAAAGTGATCCCATGGGCAAGTGGACTCCTACTTACGAAGGACCATTTGTGATCAAGAACATATTTTCTGGTGGGGAAATGATTTTGACCACCATGGACGGTGACGACTTGCCACACCCTGCGAACGCAGACATAGTCAAAAGATACTACGCATAAAATGACCCGGCAAGTTGAAAACCCGAAAGGGCGACTTGGGCAAAAATAGGCATCCCGGTGAATCAAAAACCCGAAAGTGCGGTTCAGGCAAAAATTAGGGATAAAACAAAAAAATCTGTACACCCGGCAAGTTGAAAACCCGAAAAGGCGACTTGGGCAAAAAAGGGTTTCCCGGTGGATCCAAAACCCAAAAGGGCGGTCCAGGCAAAAGTTAGGGAATTAAAGCGTATGACTGTGTCTCGTCGAATTACTTTAAGAACAATCTATTCACCAACAAGCTCCAAGCTTTTAATCAATCCATTCATCAGTAGACGAAGAAGCGAATGGACAAGATATTCAGAGTTGTGAAGGCTATAGCAGAATGGGAATCCCATGGAATTATTACACATAGCCATCTTTCTTTTGTATGAAATTTTTCTCAATTTTTTACGACAACATTCTCTTACTAGGATGTTTGTCTCCTTTGTACAAAGATACTTACAAAAGTTAATACAAAGATACTTCAAAGTGCAGAAATTTGCTTTTCTTTCTTTTCTTTTTACACTTATGTTTATTTTGAAAACGTCCAATGTTTTGTTAAATAGGCATATGCATTTGAATATAATCACTGCTTACAAGTAAAACAAAATTGAAAAAGGATAATTACTGATAGGTTGAAGGTGTAGGAAGATATTTTTGTGCCATCTCAGAAGAAATCCCCTATGATACATCATTCAGATCCTCAACAAGGCTAAATTTGGAGTATATTTCCTCAGCGAAGTTAAGCTTCAAGATCCACGGCGGAGCCCGTGCAGTCTAAACTTGATTCCTCGACTGAGTTAAGTTTCAAAAATCCCATCAGATTTAAGCTTCAAGATCCCCAGTGGATCCCGAAAACCCTGAAATACCTATCCCCAGCGGAGCCAGAATATTCTAAACTTTCTTCCCCGGCGAAGTCAAGTTTCTAATTATCAACCCCTGGTGGGAACTGTTCAACTTCCCCCGATTTCCCTAGCAGGTTATCTTAAAATTCTGAAAACCAAGCAAATAACAGTTAACTTCTTGACTTATCCCCAACTAGGATGCTTCCCCAGTAGTTTGGCATGCAACTCAAAACTCCTGATTTCACCGGCCAAGTAAACATTCTCCCCCATAGAGTTATCTCCCAGCAAATCGAAGATTCTCGGTCTCATTTCTCCAAGCAGAAGCCTCCCAGGTTTTAACTCCCCAATAGAGATTTTCCTTATGTCCCAGGAAAGTCATGAAGGATTCTCATTCCCTACAGAAGTTGTCAAAGGACTTGTTAATCCCCATAAATCGCCGAGGATTTTCAATCTCCAACAATGGTCCTAGGATTTCTGCTTCTCAACAATCAGAGATTTTTAATCCCCAAGCAGTCAACAAGGATTTCTCATCTTCAATAATCAAAGATTTTTGGAATCCCCAACATTGGTCAAGGATTTACTTTCCCCGACAGTAGTCAAAGATTTCATTATCTCCAGTTATCAAGGATTTATTTTCCTCAACAAGACATCTACTCAGCTTACATGCACATCCATTACATTCATATATCATAAACATTAATGAAATACAGTTCATTGCATCATACATATAATGCAATATAACTTTGTGTTTTAGCTAATATTTTACCCTTTTCAGGATAAGATTAAAAGGCTATCCTTAACAATTATTCAGATACAGTATGGATACACCCCAGACACGGCGGTCATTCTATTACTCATTCAGAATTTCAAGTCAAAATACAGTACAGATACACCCTAGACACGGTGGTCATTCTACTACTCATTCAGACTTCAGCAATCCGATACAGACTAGATACGCTCCAGACACGACAACCATTCTATCTCTCATTCAGATTCAACTATCAATCACAAGTTTAGATACGCTCCAGTCACGGATGCCATTCTGGCCTTTACACCAGCAGTTTGATTATCCCCAGTGCAGTCGCCACGGAAGTCATCCTGTCACATATTCAGATCCCAGTTACAGTCTCAGATATACTCCAGACACAGAAGTCATTCTGCTGCTCATACAGATCTCAACTTCAGATACAGTCCAGATACGCTCCAGACACGGATGCCATTCTGTCACTCATTCGGAATTTATCCCCATCCCAGAGATGCTCCATACACAGATGTTTCTTTGTCGCCCATTCAGAATTCAAATACAATACAGATACACTTCGGACACGGCAGTCATTCTGATATTCATTCGAAGTTCAAATACAGTTACAACTCATATACGCTCCAGATACGGACGCCATTCTTTTGCTCATACAAACTCAGTCTCCAGATACAGTTCAAATGCATTCCAGACACAAATACCATTTTGACGTTCATTCTGCTTATCCATAACATTGCAATTCCACAAACATTCTTGGATGGCATCTTTAAGCCCATCTCTAGCAAGATTCTACCATCTCTAAATGGCATCTTCAAGCCCATTTCCTCAGCTATATTTTGACGAGTGAAAATTTACAGGCACTCTAGTGTCCAATCCTCTTTTACCTTTGAATCGTGAAAGGCAAACTTGCCAGTCTAACTCTTCAGGTTCAAGAAGATTGAACAGGGGAAACTGTTGTACCCCAAAATTTTCCCTCTCCTTTCATCAACATTTCTCATCACAAGACTCTTGGAATTCAAGATCAAGCTAGGGTTTGCTCTGCTCAAGACACCTCCTTGCACTGTTGACCAAAATTAGAGTTTGAGTTTGCACAGGGATGTTTTGACCTACAATGCCCAAAATGACTTTCATACTTCATGTTGGACTCACAAGTTTGTCCATACCAGGTTTCAAGCCTTGATTCAAATTTCTGCCCAGTCAAGTGCACAGTTGACTTATAAATCAGCTGTATTGGGGAAAAAATCAATTGTGGCCAATTGACAGTCAAACCTCATGAATTTTTATCCACATCAACATTATGAACTCATATGAACCATTTGATCAAGTTTGGATCACAATTCAACAAGAAATTTGATCAGATCACCAAAAGGGCAAAATGGTCATTTTTAGGGTTTTGACTGTACCAACGCAATTTTTGACTGTTTGACCTAGCCAATGGCAAATCAAGCTCAACCATGGACTCAAGGACTCAATGACATTGTCTTGACCCATTCAACAAGTATAAAAGATCTCAAATGCATAGGATTGACAGATGAATTTTTCAGTCAACTGATCAAAATTTGACTGTATACTGAAAAGTCAAACTTTGACTTTTTGGTCAAAATCAAGTGCCAAGGGTCATTTTTCATCAAGACATGTCAAATTATGAAACTTTTTCATCAAGAAACCCAAAAATGCAAATTAGGGTTTAAAATGGAAAAATTTCATAACTTCGAAAATTTCTAAGTTATAAAATTTTCTTATTTTTTCCTAACTTTGTCCCATTTTTTCACCAAGATGCAAATGGATTAAAACAAAACTTGCAACATTAAAGTTGTAGTACATCACAAAGTCTACAACTTTGATTCACAAAGTTTTCTCAAAAGAAGCTTGTATCTCAAGTTATGATTTTTGGAACAAGGGTACCTAAAACTTTTAACTTAGAGAAATTTTGCCCTAATTTAGGCAGGATTTTGACCCATCTTCTTGGCCATTTTTCACATAGTTCCACTTGGAATTTCAAGTTTCATTTCAAAGATGGATTATAGAACATGTTGCAAGCTTTCCAAATTGTCCAAGAACTGCTCAAACACCTTTGTGGTTAGGGAGAATCGAATGCTTGAAGTTGGAAAATACTCACTTTGATCCATGGCCAATACATGTTCATACCAAGTTACAAATATGACCAAACTAGCTTAGTACATGATTACAGGCCTCTAAACCAATTTACACTCCAAAATTGAATGCAAATACATTGGATATTGGCATTTTTCTGATCAAGAGAGCTTTGTACATTGAACTTTTCCATTTTGAGCATAAAGGTCATACTTCCATTTTCATAAAGGCCATTTTATGTCAATTTCCATTTTCTTGTGCCTTGGACTTTTTTCCTTGCAGCAAACAACTTCCCTAATCTTAGGCATAGTACACCAAGTTGATCATGCTTGTAACTAGCCTGTACAAGCCCTAGCTTGGACAGTTCACAACTTTGCTTTCAAAACAAGTCAAATGGCAAAAAGCTTGTATCTCTCACATCTGATAAAACCAACCAAGACAATGTTTTCAAACATGTTTTGCACACCCTAGCAAGCCAGAAACACGAGTCCTTGACCTCTCAAAACTCCTTGTGCACAAATTCCCCATTTTCTTGCAAAACAGGGCCAGTTCTGCATTTTGCAAGCCATCATCAAATTCCATCGTGCGTTTTGCCCAAAGATACTTCAAACACCTTCCAACCAACACACCTGAACTATTCCAGACCTCCATTGCTAGCTGTAACACCATTAACACACATTGCCATTTTTGTTTCAAAGCTTTGCAGGTTGAGTTCTGTAGCACGATTCAAGCTATTTCAAAACAAACTAAGCATTGGGAAAGCTTCATTGGACATCAGGCAAGCTCAAAAGAACCTCAAGCACCCTTGGAAGTTACTGCATTGTCCAGCTCGAAGTCAACTGAAACAGGTATTTCATGAACTTCTATCTCTCTATTTAGGAATAGTTAGACTTAGGTTTGTGAATGAAAGATGTTGTATTCATAGCCCTGAAACCATACTTGTGTTTAGTTTTCATTTATATTAATCGTGCTAAGAGAATTTTGTTCATGAACTTTCTGAAAAAACTAGGTTAAGAATTAGGGCCAGAGAAATTCTCTCTGGTCTTTGAGAGTTTGCTTAAGTTTTTTATATGGTTAGATTCATTGTTTGATGCTCTACAAGTTTCATGTTATGAGTTTTGTCAAAAAAGCACAGAATCAGGAGATAGCATTTTGTGCATAACACGCGCGCATTTCTGTTCAAAGGAAGAAGATGAAGTTGATTCTGGGTTGGGCCTGGACTTCTTTGCTTTTGACACCCCCCAGTTCACTTTCAGCACCCCTTGGCCCATTGCTTTGTATTTTCATTATTTTGGCATTTTTATTTTTTCTCTAACTTTGATATTTTATTTGCAAACATAAAAAATATCCCAAAAATATTTTCATATTTTTTTTCATTTATTAGATATTTTATTCTAATTTTTTCTAATGTAAACATGTTAAATATCTTATTTTCTTTTTGTTAAAACTTAAAAAATAATACAAATAATACTTAAATAATTTATTTTATTTTTATACATATTTGAAAACATTTTCTTGAAAAATACACATTTTTGTAAATAATTTATTTTATTTTTTTATACACACTTAATATATTTAATATATTTAATACATATATATATATATATATATATATATATATATATATATATATATATATATATATATATATATATATATATATATATATATATATATATATATATATATATATATATATATATATATATATATATATATATATATATATATATATATATATATATATATATATATATATATATATATATATATATATATATATATATTATTAATTAATTAGGACAAAAAACACAAAAATAATGCATTTTTATTTTTATTAATATTTTATACTAAAAATACCATTTTTTTAATATACTTATATTTTTGTACAAATTAATACATTATTGTATATAAATAATAAATAATACTATTTATTTAAGAAATTGGGGTTTTGCCCTAAAAAACAAAATAATTAAAATTTACATTTTATTTATTTACATTTCACATTAAAAATACTCTTTCATACATAAAAAACATTTTTTGCATAATACACTTTATTTAATATTTATTTATTGTATTTATTTAAATATTGTATATTTAATATTATGCCTTACCCATTCAATATGGTTGTAATAATTTAGGATTTAATTTCTTGAAAAATAATTCCCAATTCAAATTTGTACCCCCTCCATATATCATGTTGTAATAATGTAGAATTTAAATTCTCGCACCTTTAAATACTTTCAATTATGACACGATTAGACCTAGGGTTTGTATGCAAAATAAAATCAACAATTAGCTTGACCTAATCCAAGATAACCATGCATGAAAAACAAACACAATGCACAATTGTACCCCCTAGGGTTTCAATCCACTTGTTGCCTTCAAAAATGGGCCATGATATGCATGTCAAGCACTTTGGCAAAACAAAAATAAAACAAAAGATCATAGTCCATCGATGATGCTATCTGAGTTGCCTAAACAAAATGATCAAGTCCCTCAAGAAAATTGCCAAAAAATACTTGACATAATTGCTATCATGGTATATACGATGACCCGCACCTGTCCCGTTAAACATCCTAACACAAGGTTGTTCACCAAATATAATGGTGAAACAACACTGTTAAAAGGGTTAAAAACATAAGAAAGATCTTTGAGTAAATTAGGGTAGACAACTCTTAGTTACTTGATCAAAGCTTGCAAAAACATCCTTGTTATCTTCAAAACACATTTCACAACACAATTTCAAAACCCTACTTTCAAACATTGAAAACTTTTCAAAAGACAAAAACACCTTTGTGTACATTCAAACAAGAATCATTACAAAGGTTGCCACAACGATGGCCTCTTTTCAAAACATCTTTCAAAATCACACACAAAGCACCATTTCAAACAATAGAAATGCAAAGCAAGTGATCTAAGCAAGTAACTAAGAGCCCATGGATAACCATGGATAGAAAGGGTGCTAATACCTTCCCTTTCTATAATCTACTCCCCAAACTCAAGAAAACATCTCAAAGGTCTTTCCTGTGCTTTTTGACCTTTCCTTAGGATAAAATAAAAAGTCGGTGGCGACTCTTACTAAACCAAAACATTTGCAAACACAAACGCAAAATCCCAAGTCAGTTCTCCCACCGTATCACAAAGATCAAGGAAGGTGAATTGATGGGAAAATTGGATTGAAAAAGGCTCGAGAATGGATTTTGAAGTTACTGAATTCTGAGTTGTGAAACAAGTTTGGTAGGGTGATTCTGGATATCCAAGCTTGAGAAAATGAATGGGATAGTTCATGTATTTATAGGAGAAGCCAGTGGGATAAAAAGGAAGAGTGAATGATGCGTTTTGGAGGGAATTCGTGCAAGCCTGATGCACGAGTGGAGTGTGATCCAAACTTCACCAAAACTCATCATGTTCTTGTGTTTTGATGCGAAAATCAACTTGGGAAAGTTGGCTAATCATTTTTAGACCCAAAACGTGTGATAATTTGAGGTTTAGAGATTGTAGCATGAAGTTCAAATTCTGACTTGCAATTAAACTTCAATTCCAAGTTACCACTTTTGAAACAATGGCATTCTCAGCTCAAGGGGTCTTAAGGCATGATTCTTGATGCTTTAGAAAGATGAGGTTACAAGCCTTGCAATGGAAAAATAATGGAGTTAAATGGATGCTTGAGCTGAAAGTTGTATTGAGTCAAATTTGAAGAAAAAGGGTCACTTTCCATACTTAGAAATATTTCAAATTCTTCTTCAAAAATGACCTATAATGTCTTGCATCCAAACCTGGCTTTCCACTTGGAATTTGCTCTTGACCAAAAAAGATGGCATGAAGTAGATCTCTTGAATGACATTTTGAAACTTGAATCATTCAAAATATCCAAAATTTGAGAGAGTTATGAATTGTTGAAGTTGAAGAAAAAATCATGAAATGACCTATAATCTTTTGCATCTTTAAGGAAACTTCCATTCATTTTCTCACTTTTCACATAAAAGAAGGCATAAAATTCACATATTGAAGATCATTATGGAAAATTAATGGACTTAAGGTGATAGAAATTAACCAAGTTATGGCCATTTGAAGTCACAAATGGAAAATTGGGGATTCATCTAGAGGACTTGTAATCTTTCTTCCTCATCAAGTCTCTTCCTCATGAAAAATCCTTGGAACTTTTGAAGTGATTTGTTGATAACCCTTTGAAGAGAAGGATGTCTTTGGAATCACTCAAAAATAACAAAATATGAGCAAGATAAATTCCTTTTAAGTTCAAAACCCTAGCTCCTTAGATCAAGAGAATGCTTTGAGGAACTTTGACAACGTTGAACAAACTTCTTGTACCAACATTCTTGCTTTATGAATAGAAGTTGTTGAGGATGATAATGATAACTCTTAGCCACCAAAACCACTTCCATATCTTGAAAATTGAGAGAAATGTGCTCTTGTGACCAATAGGAACAAGTCCTTGTCCAAACATGACAACTTCTTCAATCAACCCCTTGTACTTTTGACTCAAATCTAATAACCTTGAAATGTAATGAACCAAAACAACCTTGCCATGCTAATTCTTCCAAAACCAATCCAATGGTGAGGTATGAAATTCTCAAGCTTTATTGACTTGGGCATGGAAATAAACTCATGAACCCATGGGGTAACTTGTTAAATCTCATTGCCTTTACCTACATGGATAACAAGCAAGACAAACCAACATTGCATTTTATTAGTTAAAAGAAGAAATAAAGACCAAAAAAAATATTCATGATCAAAAAGGAACATAAGTCAAGGTGCTTGGTAATCCCTCAAAAGGGAAAAACTAAATATAGGGAGGGGAACCAAGAATCCTAGTGTGATCCTGTTGTGAATGAGTCAACATGGTATGATGAAGGGATCTTAGGGAAAAAAATTGGGGTACAACATCTGCCCTTATTTAAGTTTCTTCTATCCAGATATACGAAGGTTAAAAATCTTCGTGTCGATGCGATCGAAGACACTTAAATATAAAACAAACCCTATTTTTGGCCCTAAGATGCCATGCAAATGTTTATGATCATGAATGCATATGAATAAGACCAAAGAGATGCAAAACACCACTGGGGATGTAATAATAATAAAGAATCAAGGGAGCAACCCCACCAGGAAAATAAATCACTGGTGAATCAAAAGACCTGAATCAAAGAGGATGGTAGAATGGGCAAAGGATACACCAATTTCTACCGAAGGTGAAGCTACCGACGTTTACTGAAGGCAGAGAGAAAGATAACAAACATCGACATTCACTGCCGATGTCCTACCAACTTTCACTGAAGGTAGAAAGATGATATATCATATCACCGCCGTTCACTGATGATGGACTACCAACGTTCACCGAGGGTAGCAAAAAGATAACAAACATCGACATTCACTGCCGATGGTCTACCAACTTTCAATGAAGGTAGAAAGAAAATATCATAACACCGTCGTTCACTGACGATGAACTACCAACGTTCACTGAGGGTAGCAAAAAGATAACAAACATCTATGTTCACTGCCGATGGTCTACCAACTTTCACTGAAGGTAGAAAGAGAATATCATAGCATCGTCGTTCACTAACGATGAACTACCAATGTTCACTGAGGGTAGAAAAAAGATAACAAACATCGACGTTTACTGCCGATGGTCTACCAACTTTCACTGAAGGTAGAAAGAGAATATAATAGCACCCCCGTTCACTGGCGATGAACTACCAATGTTCACTGAGGGTAGCAAAAAGATAACAAATATGAACGTTCACTGTCGATGGTCTACCAACTTTCACTGAAGGTAGAAAGAAAATATCATAGCATCGTCATTCACTGACGATGAACTACCAATGTTCACTGAGGGTAGAAAAAAGATAACAAATATCGACGTTCACTGCCAATGGTCTACAACCTTTCACAGAACATAGAAAGAGAATATCATATCACCGCCGTTCATTGACGATGAACTACCAACATTCACTGAGGGTAGCAAAAAGATAACAAACATCAACGTTCACTGCCGATGGTCTACCAACTTTCACTGAAGGTAGAAAGAGAATATTATAGCACCGCCATTCACTGACGATGAATTACCAACATTCACTGAGGGTAGCAAAAAGATAACAAACATCGATGATTACCGCCGATGGTCTACCAACTTTCACTGAAGGTAGAAACAAAATTTCGTAGCACCGCCGTTCATTGACGATGAACTACCAATGTTCACTGAGAGTAACAAAAAGATAACAAGTTTTTCCAAAAATTCTGGCGTTTCACCTAGAACGGGTCTCAACTTCTTCTTTAACCAAGGCACTCTGCCTGGAAAGGGTAATATATAAGCTGTCTCAAATAAAGAGGCGACCACTTGCAAATATTTCACAATGAACTGTCTCTACGATATTAAAAGTCTTGCCATCCACTGGTGTAATTTGACAATGGACTGTAAACTATCCACTCATGGAGAAGATAGCAAAAAAGTTATGTCGACTTTTACAGGGAAGTACAAGTTGCTCAAATAAAGAGACATGTTACTCGTTGTTATGGAGGATTGTAAAAAGAAATAACTTTTTGGGAAAGAAGTATGACTTCCTGGGGAGATGCCACGATATTCTTGCTGAGGAGATAAAGTCTTCTCGTGCAAAATAAATGCACCAACCAAAGCTTGGAGTTTTCAGAAATCCAAAGTAAATAACATTGCAGTGGAATATGTCAAAAAAAATATTAACAAATGTCAATGAATAATGACTTGCCAATTTTAGCTATGCATGATGTATGTATGAATGTATGAGTGTTATCACGCGTATCCTTGACAAAATAGATATACAACATTGGGAACAACCAGTCAAAGCCTCCTCGAGCACTAACACCACTCGGCTAAACATCATCCAAGATGATCATTCCAAGAAAAGTAAATGCCAGCTAAGGAAATAAAACCTACTGCTTGCTTTAACTTTACTGGGGAGAAACATAATCCAGAGGTAAACAAATCAAAGTGATAAAATAGTACAGATACAGGGATAGAACATCCTTCTTCAGGCTTCACCGGGGAAACAAGTGTTTTTCAAAAGTGACATTCCTACTGGAGATTGCAAAACCGGTCTCGAGTGAAGCGGACTGACACTGAAACACCCAAACATTCACTGGGGAATTCAGGCCTACTTCTTTTGCGAGGTTAACACCACATTCACAATACGTCCTTCACTTAGAGAAACCAGGGACCTGCATTCTTCAAGAGTGGTTATAATACCAACTTCTCTGGAAAAAGAACTTCTATTAGGCCAAAAGAAAACTTCACTGGAGAAATCTTGGACTGAAACTTCACATCATGAAAAATCAGACAAGAGGAGAAATGAATCCAAACTTCACCGAGGATACTCGAATCATAAACCCAATACAGCGAAAACATCCATAGTAAACCTTCCCTAGGGGAACAAAACTTCTCAAAACAACTGGAGTTTGTCCATTCTAGGGATCACCATTTTTGTTGTCATTGTTTCATCACAAATCTCAAAGTAAAAGCAGATTGTAAATATCTTTTTTTGAAAAATCAATTTTGTTATTTAATCTCTTTTTTTGATTTGAAAGTTATTATCAATAATAAATGGAGTATTTGCAAGCTAAATAAAATAAGAAATACAAAGAATTGGGTAAAAGCTCAAATTTCATCAATAGAATGGTAGTATGCGAATGGCGAGACTCCATAGATGATTACAAAGTTTGGAAAATGGTAATATGTATAGTGGAAAAGATACATTAAGATACAATCACCACTATCCCCTCTAACAACTTTTGAAATCCTGAGCAGCAGCTTCTGTTAAAGCATAGTGAGGATCCGAGAAGATTGTTGCTTCAACGATCAAGTCTTGTCTGACGTAGTTACTTGCCAAGAAAGTCCATAACTTTTTCCTAAGCTGCCCTTGCAGGTTTTCAACTTAGCGGGAAATTTATTCTGTTTAGGTCTCTAATTTTTTCATAAACCTCCCTTTAGGGTTTTCAGCCTATCGAGACGCTCCTTTTTTGCCTAAGCCGCCCTTTCGGGTTTTCAACTTAGTGAGTTGTCCTTTTATTTCTTTAGGAGAAGTATTTCTTGATTGCGTCAGCATTCATGGGACGTGGGAACTCCTCGCATACATAGTTTCAAGAATTAATTCACCGTCAGAGAAGGCTTTCTTGACAACATATAAGCCTTCAAAATTGGGAGTCCACTTGCCCGTAGAATCAGTGTTAGAAGACATGATCTTCCTGAGCATGAGGTCGCCTTCTCTGAATTCACGAGGTTTGGCCTTTTTATCAAAAGCTTTCTTCATTCTTCTCTAATATAACTTGCCATGACACAAAGCTGTCATCCTCTTCTCCTCAATCAAATTCAATTGGTCAAACCTGTTCTGGACCCATTCAGCCTCTCTCAACTTGGTTTCCATTATCACACGCAACAATCTCTACCTCGACAGGGAGTACAACTTCCATTCCATATACCAGGGAGAACGAGGTTGCTCCTTTTGAATTACGGACAAATGTTCGATATCCATGAAAAGAAAAAGGGAGCATTTCATGCCAATCCTTATAAGTAACAACCATTTTCTAGATAATTCTCTTGATATTCTTGTTAGCAGCTTCAACAACCCCATTCATTTTTGGCCTGTATGGAGATGAATTGTGATGGATAATCTTGAATTCTTCACACAGTTTTGTCATCATCTTATTGTTCAAATTCGAGCCATTGTCAGTGATGATTCTACTCGGCACATCATACCGACATATAAGGTTATTCTTAATGAAGCGCAGAACCACCTGCTTAGTAACATTGGCATACGAAGCAGTCTCCACCCATTTGGTGAAGTAGTCAATTGCTACCAAGATAAAACGGTGCCCATTCAAAGCTTTGGGTTCTATCATCCCAATCATGTCAATAGCCCACATAGAGAAAGGCCACGGGGAGGAAATCACATTGATAAGTGTCGGAGGCACATGGACCTTGTCTGCATAAATCTGGAATTTATGGCACTTCTTTGCAAATTTGTAACAGTCAGACTCCATTGTCAGACAATAATAACCTGCCCTTAGCATCTTTTTAGCCATCGAATGTCCATTGGAATGAGTTACAAATGAACCTTCATGAATCTTATGCATCAACATGTCTTCTTCGTGTCTATCCAAGCATCTGAGCAAGACCATGTCATAATTTCCCTTGTACAACACATTTTCACTGAGGAAGAAACTGCCTGCTAATCTTCTCAATGTCTTTCTATCTTTCTTCGACGCACCGATCGGGTATTCCTGAGTCTGAAGAAAGTGCTTGATATCATAATACCAAGGTTTTTCATCTTCTACCTCCTCCGCTGTAAACACATGAGTGGGTCTGTCCATTCGTCGAACCGTAATTTGGGGTATATCATTCCAAGTATTCACTTGGTACATAGAAGCCAGAGTTTCCAGAGCATCCGCCATTTGATTTCATCTATATAGATGTGATGGAATTCAAATTTATTGAAGAATGGTAGTAATCTTCTAGCATAATCTTTGTAAGGGATCAAGCCGAGGTGACGAGTATCCCATTCTCTTTTAATCTGATTTATTACCAAAGCTGAATCACCATACACATCTAGAACTTTAATTTTGAGATCAATAGCTTCTTCGAGACTCAGGATTCAAGACTCGTATTCTGCCATATTATTAGTGCAATCAAATGATAATCTTGAAGTAAAAGGAATGTGAGATCCATGAGGAGTGACAATCACAACACCGATTCCTTTACCATAAGCATTCACAGCTCCATCGAATATCATACTCCAACGAGATTCAGGGTCAGGACCTTTCTCAGGTAATAGATCATCACAATCTTTCACTTTCAATAACATCACATCCTCATTGGGGAACTCGTATTCTACAGACTGGTGATCCTCCACTGGTTAGTGAGCAAGATAATCTGCCAACACACTACTTTTAATAGCCTCTTGAGTGCGGTATTCGATATCATATTCGGATAACAACATCTTCCAGGGGGAAATTCTCCCAGTAAGAGCAGGCTTTTCAAAAATGTACTTGATTGGATCCATTTTGGAGATCAACCAAGTAGTGTGATTCAACATATACTTCCGCAACCGCTTTGCCACCCAAGACAAAGCACAACATGTTTTTCCAGCATGGAATACCGCGACTCACAATCAATGAACTTTTTTACTGAGATAATAAATGGCGAACTCTTTCTTCTATGTTTCATCCCGTTGTCCCAGAATACAACCCATGGATTTATCTAACACTGTCAGATACAAAATCAATGGTCTTCCTTCTACAGGAGGGAGCAAGATAGGAGGTTCAAGAAGATATTCTTTAATACTTTCAAATTCCCTTTGACAGTCATCCATCCAAACACAACCTTGATCTTTCTTTAACAACTTAAAGATCGGTTCACGTGTTGCAGTCATGTGGGAAATGAATCTGGAAATATAATTCAAACGCCCGAGGAAACCTCTGACTTGATTTTCAGTTCTTGGCACTGGCATTTCTTGAATTTCTTTGAATCTATCAAGGTCAACTTCAATTTCTTTCTGGCTAATAATGAAACCCAACAATTTCCTTGATCGAACACCGAAGGTGCATTTATTTGGATTCAAGCGGAGACGATACTTCCTCAAATGCTGAAACAACTTCAACAAATCTTCTATATGCCTTTCTTAAGTCTGGGATTTGGAGATCATATCATCAATATATACTTCAATTTCCTTGTGCATCAGATCATGGAATAGGGTTGTCATAGCCCTCTGGTATGTTGCATCAGCGTTCTTCAACCCGAATGGCATCACTCTGTAATAGAATATTCCCCAGGGTGTGATAAACGTTTTTTTTCCATGTCCTCTGAAGCCATTATTATTTGATTATACTCGGAAAATCCGTCCATGAACGAGAATACTTTGAATTTTGTTGTGCTATCCACTAACATATCAATGTGTGGTAACGAAAAATCATGTTTTGGACTAACTTTATTTAGATCTCTGTAATCTACGCACATGCGAACTTTTCCGTCTTTTTTCGGTACTGGGACAATATTGGAAATCCATTAAGGATACACTGACATCACAAGAAAACCAACATTGGTCTGCTTTAGAACCTCCTCTTTGATTTTTACTTCCATATCTGGGTGAGTTCTTCTCAACTTCTGTTTGATTGGCGGACATTCTGGCTTCAACGCCAAACAGTGCTCTACGATATCTGTATCTAGAACAGGCATATCTTGGTAAGACCAAGCAAAAATATCCACATACTCTTTCACCATCTAAATCAACCTTCTCTTCACATCAGGATGCAACAATGCTCCAATCTTGACTTCCTTCGGATCTTCTTCTGAACCTAAATTGATCTCTTCCAATGGCTCTTTATATGGCTGAAAGGTATTTTCCTCGTGCTCCAGCAACCGTGAGACTGCTTCTGGAATCTCATCATAATCTTCTTCTTCAGACCCATACACAAGACATTCAAAATTGGGAGAGGGTGCAGGGTCATTGTATTCAACGGGTTTTTTAATTAATCTGCACATATGATTTATGATTGCTTTTAGAAACTAACACATATAACAAGTGATCATGCAAATTGAATTTCAGTTATTATTTATTTTGAAAGGTTTTTTTTATTACAATTTTCCAAGAAAAAGCAGAAAATAAAGATACAATTTGGGAAACAAAGACAACTTTTATTATTGATTTTAAAAGTCATAGCAAACAGATAAGCCCTACAACATTAATACTTCCACCTTAGGCGGAGTGAAAGCTTTTTCAAAAAGATTAAAAAAGGGAATTAATTTGAAACATGTATGAAAGAGGGAACATCAACGGTGATCTAGTTCTGAACCCTAACTTCGTGCGTCACATAATCCAGCCTTTCCTGCTCTGCTTCATCTTCTACAATGGTGTTAATCCTGGAAACAGTCAGATGAAGATAACCCCCGCTACGGAAGATGTCTTGATACTTGCTCATAGCAGAATTCTGCTTCATGCCCTTACCTTTGTCCTTCTTCAAAGAGAACCCCAAGCCAGTTGTGTTCTTGTTCACAGGTGGTTCCATGATTTGTCCCCATACCTCACTATGACAATTACGCATAACCTGTTGTGCATCCTTCAGCGAAAACATGGAATTCTCATTTCCTCTTATGTTGTCAATGGATAAGGATTGGAACTGGGTTCCAACAGTAGCTTCATCCGCTTCTACAATCTTGGAAGAGGACAAATGAGATATCAACAATGCCTGTTCCCCGTTTATGATCACTACTTTCCCTTCGCGTACAAACTTTAGCTTCTGGTGTAAAGTTGAAGTAACAGACCCTGCCTCATGTATCCATGGCCATCCTAGCAAATAACTATAAGCGGGAACAATGTCCATGACCTGGACAGTTATCTGAAACAAATGTGGTCCTATATGAATAGGCAGGTCCACTTCACCAATGACAGATTTCCTTGACCCATCAAACGCTTTCACAATGATGCCACTAGGGTGCATAGGAGTTCCTTGATATTTCAACTTCATAAGCGTACTCCTCGATATAACATTCAACGCGGATCCATTATCAATCAACACATTGGATAGTGAATCATTCTTGCAGTTCATAGAGACGTGGAGGGCCAGGTTGTGATTCCTCCCTTCATCTGGTAACTCATCATCGCAGAAACTCAAGTTATTACATGAAGTAATGTTTCCTATTATGCTACTGAATTGGTCTATTGGCATATTACTCTCCACAAAATCTTGGTCTAGTACCCTCATCAAGGATTCTCTATGAGTAGAGGAGTTCATCAATAAAGCTAAGATGGATATTTTTGAAGGAGTCTGCAGTAGCTGATCTACAATTCTGTAGTCGCTCATCTTAATTATCTTTAAAATATCATCCATTTATTTCTCTAACGTATCCCTTCTAGTCTCACCCGAAGCCTTCTTGGGTTCAACATTCTCGGCAATTTTCTTTCTAGCACCAACATCTCTTTGAACAACTGGCGTAAACACACGACCGCTGTGGGTCACCCTGCTATTTTCAGTTATATTTCCAACATCAGGCATTGGCTGGATGAGAACCTCCACATCATCCTCCAAGATTGTAGCATTGTATTTGTAAGGCACAACCTTATCTGTCTTGTAGGGGATAGGACCCGGAAAAATAATCACCAATGGGGTAACTGCTGGCTTACTATAATACTCAACTTCAAAATGGGAGGGTGCACCAAAATAAGGCACAATGATGTTTACTCCTTCTTCAACACAACCAGTCATTAATAAGTCATTTCTGGAAAACAAATCTTTGTTTGAAGAGAAATACTCATCTGCAGAGGCATACTCTTCATCGGACTCTTCTTCAGTCAAACACACCTCAACCATATCAACTTCATGGTAATCATACCTCTGACTCGTGATCTTGATAGTTCCATTGTCTAACAACAAATGAACACCCTTCTTCACGATTGAACATCCTCAGGGGTCTTGATAACAAACTAAGAAAGATCCATATTGGTGTTCCACCTGACCAGCCATATGGCAGAAGGTAGCATGCAACTGCACGAGGTCCTCATTCATATACTATACATCAAAAATTATGAATTCACCAGGACATCCAGAAACCATATTCACTTCCGCTTCATACTCTTCCCTAGGCCTGATTATATGGATTAGGCCCTCATCCATCATCTCCTGTAAATCAACCTTTATCTTATTGCAACCTTGTATGTTTGTACTGCAAATAGAACAACTAGGATGTTCATGCGTATAATAGCTAAATTCATAGAGGTCTGTATACATTTTCACCAAATATCCTCTAAACAGATTAACATCAAAAATCCAGAAGTCTCCTGGACAACCGATCACCATATTCAGAGCATTTACTCCCCCATGCTTGGGTAGAGGATTATCTTTCACATTAGGTCCCACGTCCTTGAATAATAGAACACCAGACTTTACCAATTTATGTACCTCAGTCTTCAAAGGATGACAATTCTCAACATTATGCCCTGGTGCTCCCTGATAAAAAGCACATGTTTGGTCTGCCTTGTAATACCAAGGAAATGGTGACGGTATGGAGGGAGGCGGCCGGGTCTGAACCAAATTCTTCTGAATCAATGCCAGTAGTAGCTTTGTATAGCTCATGGGAATAGGGTCATAACTCTCCCTTCTCTGATTATACCACTGATTCCCCTGTTGGGATGGTCTCTGGTAAGCAACGGTAGTTAGAGCAACATTCATAACAGGAGTAACTGAGGCGACTTGCTGATGACGCTGATAATTCCTTCTAGGAGTGTTTACCCTCCTATCTTGTGTAACAACGTTTGCATCTCCTTCTTTCTTCTTGGTAAACCCATAAGATGGCTTCTTCACACCTCCGGATCCTTCACTCTTCGTCAAACGACCTTCTCTTACAGCATCTTCTAGGCGGATACCCATTCCTACCATTTTAGTAAATTCACTTCGCGCACTTGCTACCATCCTCTTATAGTAGAAAGCACCCAGTGTATTCAAGAAAATCTTAGTCATCTCATTCTCTTCCATGGGAGGAACCACTTGGGCGACTACCTCACGCCATCTCTGCGCATATTCTTTGAACGATTCCCTGTCCTTCTAAACCATGGCCCTGAGTTGATCACGGTCATGCGCCATGTCCACGTTGTACTTGTATTGTTTGATGAATGCTTCTCCCAAATCATTAAAAGTATGGATATTGGCGCTGTCCAAACTCATATACCACTTAAGCGTAGCACCAGTCAAACTATCCTGAAAAAAGTGAATCAGCAAGCGCTGATCATCAGTATGGGTAGACATTCTCCTCACGTACATCACCAGATGAGCACGAGCGCAAGTGTTTCCCTTATACTTCTCAAACTCCGGGACCTTAAACTTAGCAGGTATCTTAACATTCGGGACCAAACATAGCTCATTCACATTCTGCCCAAATAGCTCTTTTCCCATGATGGCCTTCATCTCTCTTTTCATCTTGTCAAACTACTCTTGAAAATCATCGATTCTATCGTAAAGACCCAAGTCTTCACTCCACGGAGGGAAAGGACAACACACATCATCATTAACAAACGGAACCATATTCACTGAAGGAGGTGCAGCAGGAACATGCACCACAGGAGGTGCAGGTGTAATAATAGTCTGAACAACTTGAGTATCTTGAGGACCAAGATTTAAACCTTCAGGTGCAAAATTCTCTGGCATTCCCCATGGATAACCTTGAGGCATGCGATTCTGAACAACAACTGGAGTAGTGTCATACCCCAATTTTTGACCTAAGATCCCACTTGCATTTTTGCATCTTTTTTACAAAGGTCAAGGTCACTAAATACAGTTGGTTTTCAACCTCTCACCTTTGAGCATTGATTGTGCAGAAATTGTCAAGTGTTTTGAACATTTTTTTGCCTATGTATCACTAACTTCTAATCAAGCACGAAATGTGTGTTTTTGTTTCTTTGATTTCATGTGTTGACAGGTACCCTTCAAATGCAACTTGGGAATGTCATTCATTTTGAACTCAAAACCTCCTTCGAATACAAGTTTAGGCCTATTTCGATTTGGACAAGTAGCTGCCTGCAAGCCTGCTTCGATTTGGACAAATTTGCTGCCTGCAAACATATTTCGATTGGGAAACATTGCTTCCTTCGAACACAAGCTTCTATGGGAAATATGTCTCCCTTCGATCCATAAGCTTCGATGGGCAATAGTACTCCCTTCGATCCACAAGCTTCGATGGGCAGTACAGTCTCCTTCGATTCACAAGTTGGACCACTGTACTGCCATGCAACAAACACTACTGAGCCTGTACCCACCTACCACTACGCTCCAAAATAATGAAAAGCCTGCTACAACAGTCCTGTACTTGCCCAAAAAGGAGTGCACAGGAGCTGCATTGAAGAAAAGGTCGAAACAACATTCCCAAACTGTTCAAACATTATTTTGTTTTCCCCCCAAAACTTCAGCCACCTCGCCTATAAATACAAGGCCTCACGCACATTTTTAGAAGAGGACTTTGGGCCAGACGAATCTCTCCCCAATTTTCTCCAACCCAGAAAAATTCTCAAACATAAAAATTCTCAAAGTTCTTCAACACTTGTGAGAACAAACCCAAATTTTCCTAAACACAAAAATCTCTCAAGTCCCTTCAATACTTGTGAGAACAAAAAATCCCAAACACTTAGTCCCTTCGATTCTTAAGAACAACTACACTTCAGTCTCCTTCGAATCAAAGAAACACACTTGCTTTTTCCCTTCCTTCGAATCCAGGATTCCCAGCGCCTGTTATCCTCTTTCGAATCCAGTACCAAAGGCCAAACTTCTGGTCCCTCCCTTCGAATTTAGAAGCGCTCCAGGAAACCACCACTCATTCCTAGCACAGCCTGTGACCTCCCTTCGAATCCAGAAGCGCTCCAGGAAACCACCACTCAAGATCCCTCAACACACGTTCCAGCCTGAAGTCAGGTAAGTCACTCTTACCTTCGAATTTTTCATTTCCACCATAACATGTAAATAATGCCTCTGTTCGTTTCAAGCATGTACATAACACTTTGAAATTTTCGTTTCATAACACGTAAAATATAAATTCCTTTCGTTTCCACGTTCTTAACATACCTTTCATAACTACTTCTTTCATTTCTGCTTGCTGTTTACTTGAACTAGCTGTAATTATTAAACTGTTTTACTAGCATGGCCCCAGGCCATGTTGTCATTTAATGTTTGAATTGAAAGAAAACAGGAAACAGGAAAGAGGAAAAGAAGCTTATGGCTTCTACCCTCACTCTCCAGGTCGAACGAAAGAGACAATCAGGAGGCAAGCCATGTCCAATCGAAAGAAATCCCCTCACTGACTCCCAGGCCAATCGAAGGATAGAACCTCACTGGCGCGAACTCCCAGTCAAAGGATACAACTCACTGACTTCCAGGCCCCTCGAAGGATACAACTTGCTGTTGCCTTTGCACAGTCGAAGGATGCAACTCATTGTTGCCAGCCCCAATCGAAGGACAGGACTTCGCCTCTGCCAAAGTCCCAATCGAAAGACATAACTTCACTGCTGCCAGCCCTAATCGAAGGAGGCCAGCAAAATGCCAGTCGAAGTGTGCTCCTGCCTGGGTCGAAATACACTCAGTTTTCTTACTTTTTTTTTCTTTTGCTTCATATTTTTTTAATGCTTTTTGATATGTTTGTAATAGCGTAGGTTTTTATGTTTCTGCATTTTATTTACTATGTACAAATGTTAGTAATTAGGCAAGATAAAATCAACAAGAAAACAAACACAAAAAAATCAAAAACACTCTTTAATCATTATTTGAACATGCTTTAAAACATGCTAAAACACTCAACAAATCAAAACTTCCCCAAGGGCATATTATCCCCGTTCTACCGCGATACCGGCCATACCTATTGCTAGAATGTGTGCATTAATGTCGCCCACTAAAAAACACTAAAACAAATCAACTTTTTTTTCTAGAGGAACTGCGGTGTTTTGATTCCTTCATTGGATACGTAGGCAAAGGGTCGCGAAACCCTCACGAACGCAATAATAAAAACTCATTTTTTCCTTAAACAAACATAGTTGTAGATAAATACACCCTTGTATATAACAAACAATCTTAAACCAAAAAATAGATATTTCAAAAGGTTCCTGTGGAGTACCACAGATGCATTGGGTGCTAATACCTTCCCATTGCATAACCAACCTCCGAACTCTTGATCTCTTTTAAAAAATGCATTGTATCACTTTTTATTTTTACATTGCATGTTTTTAGGGTTTTATTTCGCTCTTTCCCCTTTTCCCTTGGAAATAATAAAGCGCGGTGGCGACTCTTTCTTTTTGTGAGTCAAGTTAATTAATAGCTTGATCTCCGATTTTCACCGCTACAGAATTGGCGACTCTGCTGGGGAAATATTGACCTCTTGCTGGTCCATCCCTAAGTGGGTTAAGCCTAGTTTGTCTTATCTGTTTTATTGCTATTTGATTGTTTGATTATATGTATATATTGTGATTATTTGGGTGTTGATAATATGTACAAAGGATAAGTCCTATACCCGGACTAAGTTACACTTAGGAATAGGACGGGCGGTATAGTCATGTTAACTTTGAGGGAGTAATCCCGAAGAAGGAGGCATGAAATCCCTCACTCAGTGGAAGCCCCTTTGAACATAGTATTTGTTTACCGAGTAATCGGGAAGACATTATTGCTTTCGACCTGGGAGCCAGTGAAGCTGGGAACCGTAGAACCCTAACCCATCTTGGCCTCTTAGGGGTAGTGCGGAGACTATAACGGAGTAATCCGGAAGTAGTTGTCACGCGATGCTAAACTCGGACGAGTTTCTCTTGAGAATATTGCTAATTATTGAGTAATCAAGACGTTGGTAATATCCTAAGGAGGAATGTAGACTCCGGGAACTCTTAAAACCTTGTCTTGCAGGTGTGATTAAACCCTTAGTACATACCTTGGGGATGTTTTTACCTTGACTCCATGCTCGTGACGTTGAACCTTTCTAACTTTATTTGTGACCTTGCTTGTGGTTGTTGCATAGCCATGCATTCATGCATCCATGAAACCCTTTTCACTTGATTTTCAAGGAATTTGGAGGTCTTTCTTTGTAAACATCACAAGTTTCATCAAACTCAATGGATCTTGGGTGTTGATAAGGTGAAAACCCTAATCCACCAAAATGGATGATTGATCTTGATGATAACTTGATCAACACTCTGATCCAATTCAGAATTCATCTTCTATCTTCATACTTTGATGTTTACAACTTAATATCTTGAGTTCCTTGAAAGTCAAATAAAAACTCTCTTTTGCATATCATGCATCATTCTACATTTTTATTTCACTTTCAAAGGTCTTTTCCCAAGTCTTATTTTTTCCTTTGGTCTCACCAGTACAACACTCGCGCTAAGAGAACAATGGAGAATATCAAGCAAGAGATTTCTGAACTCCGCAGAGAGGTGCCTAATTTGAAAGCTGGTATGGATCACTCAACTGTTTTGGTTGAAATTTTGGTGGCTGCCCAAGTCAATCCTTCTAAGAAGGAGGAAGCGATGACAAAAGTATTCACTGATTGTCATTTAAGGACGTTGGTTTTGAAGTTCAAATCAAGCATGTGCCAAAGAGTAAACACGATTGATGGTCCCTATGAGTTTTGAAGGATGTTTTCGGTGATTCAAGTACGGATGGAAAGCCCTCCCAGATCATTAACTTATTTCTGCTTTTTGCAATTTTTCTTGTTTATCAAAACATTGTTTGCATGTAAGAACTTGTTTGCATCTGAATGATCATCTTAATGCAATGAGTATGTTTGTCTTGAAGAAATTCATTCGTTTCATATTTGCTTTCAAATTTTAAATTGATTTTTGCATTATGATACCAACTTGTTTCCCATTCTCTTGCCTAGGCAGAGATTGAAGGGAGGATGATGATCTGAAAAACACAAAATCTCTGGTTGTTTGCTTTTGAATAAAATCTTGATGATGATGTACAGGTATTGTTTCAAATCCCTAAACACTGGAGATATAAGGAAGATAATCCCTTTCTAACCCTTTTGAGCCTTGAAGTAGGAGTTTTCTTTTTCTATACGAAAAAAACCCTCAAAATTTAACCTGGGGCAGGGTAGTTTTCAGTTAATCTGACTGAGTGTTCAAAATTCATAAGGAAGATGTTTTTTGAAGAGAAACTACGAGGGCTATCCTTCATGTATAATGAATCCAGAAGATGTGGAACCACAATGTTATCCCTCATTCATCAAAAAAATGCGGCAATCACAATCCTCTCAACAAGCAAATACAAGCTAATGTAACACATTTTGTTCGAAAAGTCAAAAATCAAGAAAAAGAAAAAGCCTGCTAAGTCAAAAAAAAAAACTTGAAAACAAATGACTTAGGCAAAAATTAGGGCATCCCGCTGGACTATCAATTCAAAAGAATTAGTTCAGGAAAAAGTTAGGGAAAATAAAAAGATTTGCAAGGAAAAGGACTACAAAGAAAAGTCCTCAGCAAAGAACAAATTGGTGACTACAAACGCGAAGACATAAGGATGGTTGCTACTCCGAAAGCCTCGACGTTTCCTTAATCGTCACAAAATCCTTTTGAGAGATGAGCACTCATGTTGAATTAGCTGAACATAGGGTTGGAGAACATCATGAAGGGGGTGGGCACCAAATATTTTGAGCCTTAAAATCTTTTTTCTAAAGCCGTGAACCAGGCCACATTACAACCTTCAAAAGTCCTAATTGAAGTAAGGTTATTTTAAAAGCATATTTCAATGAGATAGTGTTCCTGACTCCCATGAGTGTTCTAAATAGTTATGTTGGTATCATATGTTTTTCCTATACAAAAATAAATGGTGCTCTAACTCGCAAAATTTGTGCGATATCTTTTCAAAATGTTCAAGACTTACATAACTGTTGCATTAGAATTTTCATTCTCATAATAAACTTTTTCTAACTGAAAAACATTTGTTTGATATCAAGGAAGCTTACATACAAGCACCAGTGATGAGTTTATTCTTTTAAAGCCTGAAGCTCTGTTGAGTAATTGGAGAATCATTTCAAGAAAAATCATATCCAGGGGCATGTCAGCTGAAGACCTTGAGCACAAACATGTTGCTTCTCCCAGTTAATGCTTTCCCAACTTGTTTACTCTTTTGGGGCAAAATTTGAAGACTTTTTTGTGCCAACTACAGTCAATCCGGGGCAATCACGTCAAGATTTGATGAATCTATCTAAGAGTTTGAAGACACCAGAGCATGGTGAATGCCAGGTCTTTTGTAAAATCCTCTTGAGACGATTTCTCCTCATCAACCATAAACTTGGGGCATCCAAAATTAGTCCCAAGGGCAATCCAGATTTGTCAAGATATGTTTTGCACACATTATTAAAGGGTGGTGTTCCTAGTATCTCCAGCTAAGCATGACTTTTTCCAGCTGAAATTTTGTTTGTGTTGTTATCCTTTCAATGGATTGTTGATGATAGAAGATTAGACTTTGGGTTTTCTACCTGGAAACATCTCCCTCTCCAAAGAGATTTAAGCCTTGTAAAAGGACCTTGCTCCAATGATGGCTTTTGTTTCTATCTCTAGTAATGTTCCCATCTTGTTGAGATTAGCCGAGTGTCGGGTTGTACTGGGATGTCTTATCATCTTCTGTCCGTTTTGTCAGCATATACATGACATTCATTCATTCATAATTGCATCATGCACACACATTGATATTTGTTGATGTCATTGAGTTCGTATACCTTGGTTGTGTCTATTCAAAGAGCGTAGTTGATCTTTTCAAATAGAGTGTCAACTTAAGCATAAAGTGTGCCTCCTTTCTAATTCCCCACTGAGTTAAATCTCGTGGAAGAATCTTGCTTTAGCTTTCCTTTTCCATCTCTGGATAGGATAAATCCCCATTTGAGTTGTTTCCTCATTGGGTGGAGTCTTGTTTGACTGTTTTCTCTCCAGTTCATTCCTGGATTGAGCTTTGTCTCTTGTGAATGATACCCTGTGGATCTCTCTAGGCTGTGAAACCTAGATGGAGAGTGCATTGATCTTGCACATGTAAATACTTGGTCTCCTCAAGAAGGATTTATTCATGGTTCCCCATTGAAGATGAACTTTATTCCCTAGTAGTGTTATCATAACCTTCTTCTGGAATAACGACTTGACAACAAGCGACTGACTCTTTATTTGAGCAGTTTGATTATATCTGAATTTCTTCATGTTATGACAAATGGCGGTCTCTTCATGATCAGTTTGTCCATCCCAGATGAAATTATTGATTCTCACCTCCAGCAATATCTTCATGATATTTTATGGGTATCTTTGAAAAAACATCAAGCGACAGTCTCTTCATGAGGCAACTTGTATGTTATCAACATCTTTTCAAAAAAACAACAAGTGGCAGCTCTTCATGAGCAGCTTGTACAGAAAATGGCAAGTGGAAACTCTTCATGAGCAGCTTGTACGGAAAATGGCAAGTGGCAGCTCTTCATGAGCAGCTTGTACGGAAAATGGCAAGTGGCAGCTCTTCATGAGCAGCTTGTACAGAAAATGGCAAGTGGCAGCTCTTCATGAGCAGCTTGTATGGAAAATGGCAAGTGGCAGCTCTTCATGAGCAGCTTGTACGGAAAATGGCAAGTGGCAGCTCTTCATGAGCAGCTTGTGGGTTATTAGCAACAAGTGGAAGCTTCTTCATGAGCAGCTTGTGTGCTTTAATATTCTTTGAAGACAGCAAGTGGCAGCTCTTCATGAGCAGCTTGTGGGTTATTGGCAACAAGTGGCAGACTCGTCATGAGTAACTTGTGTGCTTTAGTATTCTTTGAAGACAACAAGTGGAAGCTTATTTATGAGCAGCTTGTGGGTTATTGGCAACAAATGGCGGACTCTTCATGAGCAGCTTGTGTGCTTTAATATTCTTTGAAGACAACAAGTGGCAGCTTTTTTTTTTATTTTGAGCAGCTTGTATGTCATAGTATTTTTTGGAAGACAGCAAGTGGCGGACTCTTTATTTGAGCAGCTTGTGTATCCCCAACAATAATGTCTACTCAGCAAATGGCATCCCTTCGGAAAAGTCCCGTGGGGAATTTTGCATTTTATCATTCCTTTTCCAGCCACCGCGTTGATGTCAATCATTTGTTTTCCAGCCACAATGCTGATGTAAATCATTTTGTTTTCCAGCCACAGTGCTGATGTCAACCATTTTGTTTTCCAGCCAGTGCTGATGTCAATCATTTGTTTTCCAGCCACAATGCTGATGTCAATCATTTCCTTTTCCAGTCTCAGTATTGATGTCAATCATTTCTTTTTCCAGTCTCCGTACTGATGTAAATCATTCAAGAGTCTCTCATTTGAAGTCTATGACTTTGTTTCCCCAGTGGAGTTATCACCTCTTCCCCTGTGGGATTACTGTATAATGTGCTTGGTTTCTCCAACATAGTTTGTCTCTTATGGCGTCATTCCCCATAAAATTCAGAGCATTGCATTCATATCATATCATAAACATAATTGCGGTATCTTAAGGCCAAAAATTGTGTATTCTATATTTAAGTCCCTTCAATCTCGTCAGATAGAAGAAACTTAAATAGGGGCAGCTGTCATACCCCAATTTTTGACCTAAGATCCCACTTGCATTTTTGCATCTTTTTTACAAAGGTCAAGGTCACTAAATACAGTTGGTTTTCAACCTCTCACCTTTGAGCATTGATTGTGCAGAAATTGTCAAGTGTTTTGAACATTTTTTTATCTATGTATCACTAACTTCTAATCAAGCACAAAATGTGTGTTTTTGTTTCTTTGATTTCATGTGTTGACAGGTACCCTTCGAATGCAACTTGGGCATGTCCTTCATTTTGAACTCAAAACCTCCTTCGAATGCAAGTTTAGGCCTATTTCGATTTGGACAAGTAGCTGCCTGCAAGCCTGCTTCGATTTGGACAAATTTGCTTCCTACAAACATGTTTCGATTGGGCAACATTGCTTCCTTCGAACACAAACTTCGATGGGCAATATGTCTCCCTTCGATCCACAAGCTTTGATGGGCAATAGTACTCCCTTCGATCCACAAGCTTCGATGGGCAGTACAGTCTCCTTCGATTCACAAGTTGGACCACTGTACTGCCATGCAACAAACACTACTGAGCCTGTACCCACCTACCACTACGCTCCAAAATACTGAAAAGCCTGCTACAACAGTCCTATACTTGCCCAAAAAGGAGTGCACAATAGCTGCATTGAAGAAAAGGTCGAAACAGCATTCCCAAACTGTTTAAACATTATTTTGTTTTCCCCCCAAAACTTCAGCCACCTCGCCTATAAATACAAGGCCTCACACACATTTTTAGAAGAGGACTTTGGGCCAGACGAATCTCTCCCCAATTTTCTCCAACCCAGAAAAATTCTCAAACATAAAAATTCTCAAAGTTCTTCAACACTTGTGAGAACAAACCCAAATTTTCCTAAACACAAAAATCTCTCATGTCCCTTCAATACTTGTGAGAACAAAAAATCCCAAACACTTACTCCCTTCGATTCTGAAGAACAACTACACTTCAGTCTCCTTCGAATCAAAGAAACACACCTGCTTTTTCCCTTCCTTCGAATCCAAGATTCCCAGCGCCTGTTATCCTCTTTCGAATCCAGTACCAAAGGCCAAACTTCTGGTCCCTCCCTTCGAATTCAGAAGCGCTCCAGGAAACCACCACTCATTCCCAGCACAGCCTGTGACCTCCCTTCGAATCCCGAAGCGCTCCATGCAACCACCACTCAAGGTCCCTCAACACACGTTCCAGCCTGAAGCCAGGTAAGTCACTCTTACCTTCGATTTTTTCATTTCCAGCATAACATGTAAATAATGCCTCTGTTCGTTTCAAGCATGTACATAACACTTTGAACTTTTCGTTTCATAACACGTAAAATATAATTTCCTTTCGTTTCCACGTTCTTAACATACCTTTCAGAACTACTTCTTTCGTTTCTTCTTGTTGTTTACTTGAACTAGCTGTAATTATTAAACTGTTTTACTAGCATGGCCCCAGGCCATGTTGTCATTTAATGTTTGAATTGAAAGAAAACAGGAAACATGAAAGAGGAAAAGAAGCTTCTGGCTTCTACCCTCACTCTCCAGGTCGAACGAAAGAGACAATCAAGAGGCAAGCCATGTCCAATCGAAAGACATCCCCTCACTGACTCCCAGGCCAATCGAAGGATAGAACCTCATTGGCGCGAACTCCCAGTCGAAGGATGCAACTCACTGAATTCCAGGCCCCTCGAAGGATACAACTTGCTGCTGCCTTTGCACAGTCGAAGGATGCAACTCACTGTTGGCATCCCCAATCGAAGGATAGGACTTCGCCTCTGCCAAAGTCCCAATCGAAAGACATAACTTCACTGCTGCCAGCCCTAATCGAAGGAGGCCAGCAAAATGCCAGTCGAAGTGTGCTCCTGCCTGGGTCGAAATACACTCAGTTTTCTTACTTTTTTTTTATTTTTCTTCATATTTTTTTTATGCTTTTTGATATATTTGTAATAGCGTAGGTTTTTATGTTTCTGCATTTTATTTACTATGTACAAATGTTAGTAATTAGGCAAGATAAAATCAACAAGAAAACAAACACAAAAAAATAAAAAACACTCTTTAATCATTATTTGAACATGCTTTAAAACATGCTAAAACACTCAAAAAATCAAAACTCCCCCAAGGGCATATTATCCCCGTTCTACCGCGATACCGACCATACCTATTGCTAGAATGTGTGCATTAATGTCGCCCACTAAAAAACACCAAAACAAATCAACTTTTTTTCTAGAGGAACTGCGGTGTTTTGATTCCTTCATTGGATACGTAGGCAAAGGGTCGCGAAACCCTCACGAATGCAATAATAAAAACTCATTTTTTCCTTAAACAAACATAGTTGTAGATAAATACAGCCTTGTATATAACAAACAATCTTAAACCAAAAAACAGATATTTCAAAAGGTTCCTGTGGAGTACCACAGATGCATTGGGTGCTAATACTTTCCCATTGCATAACCAACCCCCGAACTCTTGATCTCTTTTCAAAAATGCATTGTATCACTTTTTATTTTTACATTGCATGTTTTTAGGGTTTTATTTCGCTCTTTTCCCTTTTCCCTTGGAAATAATAAAGCGCGGTGGCGACTCTTGCTTTTTGTGAGTCAAGTTAATTAATAGCTTGATCTCCGATTTTCACCACTACAAGTAGCATATACGGGAACAGTCGGAGCTTCAGTAGTTGCCCTTGTTAGTTGAGGTTGAACGCTTGGTGGCTGATTCTAAGAAGCCACCCGAGTTTCCATCAGAGTAGTCAGATTGGCCAAGCCGTCCTTCAAAGCAGAAACGTCCTCGCGCAGCTCGCGATTCTCTTGTTCTAAGTTGTCCATCTTCTTTCTGAAATTAGCCCAAGTGTTGTAGTGGTGAGTCAGCTTGATGAACGAAGTAAAGAAGCTAGGTAAGACACTTGGATATGCATAACAAATGAAAGAAATATGTGCAATATGATGCATGATATGTAATGCACATGATTATTTTTACTTTGTTAGTTAATATTTCAAGGGATTCATAGATTTATAGACAGATTGAAAACATCAAAGTAATAACACATTTGAAATACTGAAATTTTTTATTATAATAACTCCAAAATGGATTACAAGTTTCAATGATCCCAAGTACAAGATGAAAATAAAATCTAAAACCTTGAGAAATAGAACTGATGGAGATCAATATATACGCTGGCGCTTCCCCGTGAGCCTAACAAACTGAGCCTTCAACCTCTGGCTTTCTTCTGCATGTCTGATGGCAACCTCATTCCAATCATCTGAATTAGGAAGTGAGTTATCAGCACCTGATTAAGGCTTAGGAGAAAATAAATCCCCTTGCCTATCCATAAACTCTACCGCTCAACTCTCAAGGATCTCAATCAAATCGTCTTTCTCCTCCAGGTCTGCTCTGTAGGAACTCTCTAGAGTTTGGAACTTATTCTTCCAAGCATCCATTTCCTGTTGCATCCTAAACAAAGCAAGTTGCAACTCTTCTAGATTCTCTAATAAGGGAGGAGTGGTCTTCACAAATAGATCATGCATGGGTGTCTCTCGGGTAACGACATCTTTAACTGAATGGCTCTCAATCGGACCCACTGAATATATGGCTCCAAAAATATAGCACCCCTAGGTCCCAAATCCTTCCTACTCTTCTTATGAATGTGACGCCAGGCCTTCACAATATTCTCCCTAGCTTCCATATGGTCTTCTCCTTCCTTCAGAAAGAAACTGCTCAAATTCATTTTATTCGATTTATCAATCATCGGATAACCAAGATGTTGCCGTGCAAGAACATGGTTATAGTTAATTCCTCCCTTTGTACCAAGAAGAGGTACATTGGGGAAACTACCACAACTATCAATAATCTCTATATCCTGGTAAGCTCGATGATACCAATCATTATCTGAGTAAGTAAGTGCCATGATCTTAGGAGCCCAACAGTGTTCCTTCTTGACATCCCAAAAAGCATCAGACTGAGGCATATGAGAGATAAACCACCGGTACAACAGAGGTGTGCAACAGATAATCATCCCCCCATGATAAGAATTCTAAAGATGAATAGAGTAATAAGCATCACCCAACAATGTAGGAACTGGGTTTCCAATCATGAAGATCCTGATAGCGTTAATGTCAACAAACTTGTCCATATTATGAAATAAGAACAACACGTAAGCAAGTAGAGCAAAGATGGCCTCAAAAGCAACTGTACTCTTCATTCTGGAAAAGTAACGAGCTTTCTCCAATAAGAATTGAGTTGGTAATCCTCTAATCCCTCATTTAGTAGTCATATGAGCTTCCACCTCAGACTTCCCCAGATGAATCAAGGCAGCAATCTCATGTGGTTTTGGCTCACCCTCCAGACCAATAAAAGGGACACGATCGGTAACAGGTAAATCCAAAATATAAGAATACTCCTCCAGTGTGAGCATTAACTGATAGTCGGGAAAAGTAAAGTAGTGGTACTTCGGATCATAGAACTGGACCAAGGTCGAGAGAATACCCTCATTCATCTTCATCTTCTTGAGAGGAATAATGGATCCATACTTCTTCCGAAAGTCTGCAGAACACTCGATCTCGGGAATTAGACTGATTAACTCATCTATCTTGGGATCCTTGAAATTGTATTTCCCTTTCTTTCTCTTTCCAGAATCCATGGTTAAAAAGTACATGAGATATTTACAAATGGTCAATCTTTAAATCCCTTGAAATATGGTTTCAAAAGATGCTTATGAGTGCATGGATGTATGATGCAGCAATCACACACAAGATCACACATATAGGGTTCATAGGTTCAACGTCACGAGAATGAGGTCGAAGCTACTACCCATAAGGTGTTGGTCTAAAAGTTATCACCTATCAAACACGGTTCTAGAGGTTCCCAGAGTCTACATCGTTCCTTCAGATATTACCAACTTCTCGATTAACCTGGTAATTAGTAATATTCTCAAGAAAGACTTGTCCGAGTGTAGTATCGCGTGACAACTATTTTCGGATTACTCCGTCATAGCTTCCACACTACGCCTAAAAGGCCAAGATGGGTTTGGTATTTTACGGTCATCAGTTTCAACAGGCTCCCAAGTCGAAAGCAGTACGTCTTCCCGATTACTCGGTAAACGACACTACAGTCAAAGGGGCCTCCACTGAGTGGGGGATCTCATGCCTCCTTTTTTGGGATTACTCGCTCAAAGTTAACATGACTATACCGCCCCTCCTATCTTAAAGTTTTCCCAAGTCCAGGTATAGGACTTATGAGTAATCACCAAGAACCCTGAAAACCAGGAAAATCCAGACTAACATATATACAACATATAACAAAAAAATAATAATAACATATATACAGATATAAACAAAGATAGGCTTAACCCACTTAGGGATAGACCAGCAAGAGGTCAATTTGTCCCCAGTGAAGTCGCCATTTTTCTGTAGCGGTAGAAATGTTTAAGACTAAGCCATTGGATTGACTAGACTTTATACAAATCAAAATAAAAATTGCCACCGCGCTTTACTGTTTCCAAAGGAATGGGAAAAGAGCGAATAACCCGAAAAGAGGGGGAAAGATTCAAGGTAAGGGGGTTGGTTATGCAAAGGGAAGGTACTAGCACCCTAAACATCTACGGAACTCCGCATGAACCTCTTTGTAAAATCTGTATATTTTGGCTATGAAAAATGTTGTATAGAAATGGATGGTGGAGATGAGAAAAGAAATATATTTATTTTATAATTTTTGCACCCGCCGCGGTTGCGAACCTTTAGTGCCTACGTACCACCTTTTCATGCAATAGGGGATCAGGGTACACGTAGTTCCTCTTTTAAAAATTTAAAACACAAACGTGTTGGTTAATTTTATGATATAAAAAATCATCGTCATTGTCCGTGTGGAAATCATACCTACTACCCATAATTATGAGAAAGGAGAATTTGCATCATCTCAAAGTGGAGGATATTGCTTGGATTTTAAAATCAACAATGCCCCGCTCAACACCCAAGTAGAAAATATCTCTCTTCACTACATATTGTAGAAGTATAGTTGTTTGCACCACTACAAGGATTGACAAGAGTTCAATCTTTTGAGAAAAGTTTAAAGATAAAAGCCAAAGTGGAAAAATGGTTTAAAATGAGATTGATTGACTTTTAGTCTTCTCACAAAAAAATGTCAAGGTATTATTAAGTTGATTGGAGTTTACTTATGAAAATGTTTTGAAAATACATAGACATAAGTCCAAGTTTATTATGAAAGTGGTTCAAGTTTAGAAACAAGAAGAGTTTTCAAAAGGAGGAAGAAGATTTTTGAAATTAAAGAAGATAGGAAGAGAAGAAAGGACTATCCTAAAGCATAAGGTAAAAGCTAGGGATAAGAACCATCTAACCAACAATAAGCAATTGCTTGACATTATGAGCCAAGATAGAATTCCCATTCCTTGGATTGAAACCAATCAAGCAAAAAAAACTAGACCTCTTGAGAGAACCAAACTTCAAGTGTATTAAGTCTTCACAAAAATTGGGCAGAGTAACGACTGTATACGGGTGAATTCCAGATTACAAACAAAGGGTGTAATCACAAAAACCTGCACACAAAAAAAACAAGGAACCCAACGTCTTGAGGTAAACCTCAAGAACTCCAGACAAAATAATCAGATAAGATCACAAGGTCTCCAAGATAGGTCAAGGTTTCTAATCATAAGTCCAAGAAAAGTCCCATACTCCATAATGCCAAGGATAGTAACCAAATAGTCCAAGTACCATTAAATAATTTTTAGGGTTTATGTTGATTATTAAGTATCTTAAGAAAGGAAAAGAAAATATCAAGTGAGCAAAGTAAAAATGGCAAGAAAGTAAATGCTCAAATGAGAAAAGATGAAAATGGCATGAAATGTAATTGATAAAAGTAAATGGTACATAAAGCATAAAAAAGAATAAAAGCATAAGGTAAGTCGAGTCAATAATTAGTGGTTAGTTAGACGACCATCTTGAAGCTTACATTTGGAACTCATTAGAGGATTGGTAGAACCAAAGCCTCCACGCAATAAGTTGCATTTGCTTTTTGTCAAGTATATCATCCATTTGGAATTCTCACAAGTTCCATTTAATGATCAACGATGTTTAAGTGATCCGCGTTGACCAAAGGTGTTGTAGGCCCATTAGAGGACCGGTAGAATCAAAGCCTCCACACAATGAATCTCAAGGTTATTGGATCAAAGAGATCAAATTAACATACTTTGGCTTGCAATCATAAGTTTGGGCCATGAATAATTATTATTTAAATCAGGACAACATTTAGCGTTGTGTTAAGCAATCGTAAGTGGACTTATATAGAAGTCACACCTATTTTGAGGTCGGTCAATAGCAATCTATGCACCATTTGTTTTGAGACATGATATAGAGATCATGCTCCAACAACATTTAGTTCAATAAGAAAGAGATGAGATGGAGGGGGATGGGAAAAAATACAAACCACATTTGAATTAAATTTAATCAAACTATTATTAAAATCATTCATCCATTTTTTGTGGAGTTAAACTCAACACCATGGATCCAATGATGTTAATAAAGTTCATGATCCAAAATTTAACCCAAGATCAGCCAGAAAATAGTCACAAAATAATAACACATTTTAATATACATAAAAGGGTTTAAAAACAATGTTTAAAAATAGAAAATAAATAGAAAAATATCAACTATGTTCAAATTAATCAAGACATAAAAATTAAGAACATAGAAAAATCAGAAAAGGGCTCAAGTAATTTTACAAATTTTTTGGTAATTTTTTAAAGTCAGAAACTAATTTTAAAATTAAAATAAATGGTAAAATAAACAAAAAATGATAAAAAATAGTAAAGTCAGAAACAAAAATAAAATAAGGTCACTAATATTTGTCACAATATCATTGGATCATTCCATAATTTTTTCAGAATTTAAAAATGTATAAAAGTATTTTTAAACATTTAAAACAAATCAAATAAAGTGTAAATTTATAAAAAAATTCCAAAACACAAAATTAAAATTTGAAAAAATAAAAAATCAGGAAGAGAATAATCAAAAATATTTATCATAATTTTTTCAGAATTTTTGAACTTAAAATGAATTTTCTATGATTTTTTGAAATTTAAAACAATTAAAATATAAAAATCAGAAAAGAAAGATAAAAGTAAAAATATGTGGACCATTGGATGAGAGTCAAAACGCGTTAGTAATCAAATCCAAGGGATATGGCGCGTTGTGCATATCATGGTCATTATTGAATAATGTACATAATCATTAATTAAATCAAATTAAAAAAAAACAGATGGCGCACCTTCATTGGTTGGAAGATGACACGTTGGTCATCTTCAACCTCCAGCCAACACGAATTACAGGTCTCTCAAACTGTAAAATCAGAAGCTCGGACCTATGCCATTCACTTCATCTCTTCAAGACGAAGACAACCATACCCTCGCGCCAAATTTATATGAAATGTAGCTCAAGCAATTTGGAAGGAAAGTTTTGAAAAAAGATTTAAAATTTCATGGTCAAAACGTGTTTCCAGTAAAAGGTAAGTGTTGCAACTAGAACCAGGGAAATGAGAGTGTGATATGGTGGGAGAACTGACTTGAGGGTTTTGCGTTTGATCGCAAATATTGTAGTTAGCAAGAGTCGCCACCGACTCTTCTTTTATCCAAAAAGGAAAGGTGAAAAAGAACAGGAAAGACCTTTGAGATTGTTTCTTGAGTTCGGGGGGTAGATTATCAAAAAGGAAGGTATTAGCACCCTTTTCATCCATGGTTTTCCATGGGCTTTTAGTTACTTGCTGGATCACTTTCTTTAGTTTGAAATTGTGCTTAGTGTGGTTTTTTTGAAAGTATTTTGTAAAGAGGCCATTGTTTAGGCAATCTTTGTAATGATTCTCGTTCGTAAGAATGTATACAAAGATGTTGATCTTTTGAAAATATTTTCAAGTTTTGTAAGATGTTTTGAAAGTGTATGTGATTGTTTTGAAAATAAAAAGGATGTTTGTTTTGAAATGGAGCAAGTAATTAGGAGCATTCTACCTACTCAAAAGTCTTTCTTGTTCATTTTCTTTTCCTTTGACATTGTTGTCTTACCATTGATTTGGTAAGCAACCCTATCTTTGGATGTTAACGAGACGAGCGTGGGTCATCGTATAACCATGATTAGAAATGTTGCAAGGTATATTAGCATTATTTTTGAGGGACTAACATCATTTGTAAGGCAACTTAGATAGCATCATCGAGGGACTATGATCTTGTATTTGTTTGTGTTTGTTAAGATACCTTACATGCATAATATGGCCATTTTGTAAGGCAACCAAGTGGATTTTACCCTTGGGGTGCTTGTGTGCAAGTGTATTGTTTTCATGCTTGATTTTGTCTTGGATTAGGGTTTGCTATTTGGTTGAATTTATTCTTTCCATACAAAACCCTAATTACTAGCATATTATGTAAAAGCGATAAATTGCAAAATTTAAAGTTACTACGCTATTACAACATTTGTGGGGAGGGGGTGTACAATTGGTAAATGGGGATTGCAAGAATATAAACCTAATTAATCTATTATAACCAAATTAAATTTATACAAGAATTACATAAATGCAAATTATAATGATGGATAAATGTATAAGGATAAAAAAATGTAAAGAAAAGAATTTTGTTTGATTTTCATAAAGAAAGATTTTTTGTCTTAACCTAATTTAAATAAAGAAAATAATTGATTAAATTTGAAATTATTAAGAAAATAGATTTTTAAAAGAAAACCCTAATTCTATTAATTAATCAAAAGAAAATAATTTTTAAGGAAAGTATTTTTTGGTATTTTTATCTAAAATATATTTATGGTATTGTAAAATATTTTTGGCCTTTTTTATATTTAAATAAATATATTTAAATAAGTATAAAAATAAATAAATAATAATCTAGTTTTATTTTGATTTACAAGATAATTAGTAAAGATAAATAAAGTATGATGAATAAATTTTTTTTTTTGTGTGAGAAAAATATTTAAATTGTGTCAAAACATAAATCTACTATTTTTTTTTGTTTTGATTTTTTAGTATTTTAGAAAATATAATTAAAATAAAAAATGAAATAAATAAATAAATAAAAACAAATGGGCTAGGGGGTTCAAAAAGTAGGCAGGGATGGTTAGCTAGCAAAAAAAAGACAAAGCCAGGCCCAAAGGGCCCAGCGCCTGCAAACAAAATCAGAAAAATGTCAAATAATGCAAAAATGTAAAATGGTCACGCTAGGGCTTGAACCTAGGACCATGGGGTGAACAGGCGCGCGCTATACCACTGGGGTGGCTATACATCCGTTTATATAAACAAAAACATAAATATGTAAGGCAAATAAAGTCTTGATGACTTCATCTTCAACCTCCAGCCGGTGTACCTATAACTTCTTCATTTCTCAACAAAAATGGAAAATGATAAAATGAAAGTTGTGGTATTCTTCCTCACGAATCTAACCATGTAAATAACTAAAGCTAAAATTCAAAGATAAATGAGAATTTCTCTGGCCCTAATTTGAACCCTAAAAATTTCAGAAACTTCAACTCTAAAATTCCCTAAGCTCAGGCCATATAAATGCAAACTATGGATATGAACAGCTTCGTGGCAATGAGGTCTACATTTTAACTTCACAAATGCAAGCCTAAAAATCCCTAAGTAATGAGATAGAAGTTCAATAAAAATACCTCAAAATTGGAAATCATGAAATGCAAATGAGCTTGTTTCAGGCAGTGTTGATGATCAGGTTAGCTTCCTTGGACCACTAGGAAGCTAATGCAATGGTTGGCTTGAGCCGAGGATGGCTGGAATGGCCTGGAGAAGTCCAACTGTGATGCTCTATTTTTGGTTATGAAAGACAGGGAAAATGGTGTTACAGAAGTGAAACAGGTACAGGGATGAGTTACTCTTGATGCAAGGAAGCTTTAGAAACTAAAAGGCCAAGAAACGCACGAGGGAAATGAGAGTTTGGTATGTAAAGTCAGAACTTGCACAACAATGGTGTTTTGAGACAATTTCTGGAAAGAGGGAGTTTGAGTGAGTTTCAGGGTATTCAAGCTCGTGTGTTAGCTTACAAATAGTGTATGTACTTATAGGCAAGAGGTTTTGAGGCTTGAAACAACTCAGAAATTGAAATCACATGTTATGGCTTGGTTACTTGATTTTGAAGCAAAGTTGACAAACATTGTTTCAATGTGAAGTACAAGGATTTGTAGGGTAGTTAGCAGGATGTAGATATGTTGCTTCTTGCTTTTAAATGTTTTGGAGTCAAAAACAAAAATGTATGGGCTCAAGAAGAGTTGGCATTATGATTATAGTCACTTTTCCAAAATGGAAGTGGTGACTTTCTTCTCAAAATGGAAATACAACTTGGATAATGGCTCAAATGCTTGGACAATGGCTCTATCAGTTGTGTAAAAATTAAATTATTGAGTTATTAGCAAGTTTGAAACCTTCAAAGGAAGATTTTTACAGCATGCTTAAAGATTGGATCAAGTGTTCTTCACAAAATGGCTTGTAATTCAAGTTTGAAAACCCTAACTTCCTGCCTTCGATTCTCCTTGCTCATGAATGATCTCAAGGAGTTCTTGGACATTTTGGAAATCTTCAAATGTGATATACAACCCATCTTTGAATTGCTTTTGAAGATTCCCCTTGGAACTATGTTAAAATTTCCATGAAGTTAGGTCAAAAATCTGCCTAACTATGGCAAAATTTAACTAAGTCTTTTTTAGTTCATGAGCATGTATTCACAAAATTATAACTTGAGATCCAAGTACTTTTGGAAGAATTTGTGTGAAGAAAAGTTGTAGATTTAGTGGAGATATATAACTTTCATGTTGGAAGTTTCCTTTGAAACATCTTGTATCATAATGAAATAATTCCTCAAAGTTATGAAAAAATAAGAAATTTTTAACACTTAGAAAAATTTCTAAGTTTAGAAATTTTGACTTTTCAAAATTAAATCTTGATTTCTTGATTTCTTGATGAACAAGTTTCCTATTCTGACATGTTTTAATGAATTGTGATCTTTGGCACATGAATTTGACCAAAAAGTCAAAGTTTGACTTTTTAGTATACAGTTGACTTTTGATCAGTTGATTGTAAAATTCATCTGTCAATCCAAAGGATTTGCAATGTTTTAAATCATGTCATTAGGTCAAAATGATGAAATTGGAATCTTGAGATCATGCATTAAACCAATTGACCATTTTTTAGGTCAAAAATCAGAAATTGCCCTTTCCCAATCAAAACCCTAATTTTGACCATTTTGCCCTTTGGGAGATTTGATCAAATTTCTTGAGGAATTATGGTCCAAACTTGATTAAATGATACATATGAGTCTAAAATGTTGATGTGGATAAAAAATTATGAAGTTTGACTGTAAATTGGCCATGGTTGACTTTTTCCCCAATACAATTGATTTTTAGGTCAACTGTTCAATTGACTGATCAAAAGTGTGATCCAAGGCTTGAAACTTGACATGCGTAATCTTGGGGGTCCATAATGATCCATGAAAGTCATATGGGGCATTGATAGTTCAAAAATCCTTGTGCAAACTCAAACCCTAATTTTGGTCATCAATGCATAATGAGGTGTCTTGTGCTGATCAAACGCTAGTATAGTCTAGATCCCAAGGAGATCCTATGAGAAAATCCTTGATAAGTGAGAGGTAAAATTTTGGGGTACAACAGCTGCCACTGTTCAATCTTCTTAAGCCTGAAGAGTTAGATTGGCGTGTTTTTCCAATCGTGACTCGAAGGTGGAAGATGATTGGACACTAGAGTGCATAGAAAATTGCACTCGGTGATGTGATGGTTGAGGGAGTGGGCTTAAAGATTCCATTTGGAGAGGTGATAGAAATTTGTAGGAAATGGGCTTAAATATGCCATATAAAAGTGATTGTTTGTATTGTAATTTGTAAGCAGAAAGAATGAGCATCAGAATGGCGTCCATGTCTAGAGCGTATCTGAATTGTATCTGGGAGCTGATTTTGACTGATTATCAGAATGGCATCCGTGTCTGGAGCGTATCTGAACTGTATCTAAAAGCTAGTTTTGAATGAGTGTCATAATGGAATCCGTGTCTGGAGCGTATCCGAATTGTATCTAAGAGTTGAATTTGAATGATTATCAAAATGGCATCCATGTCTGGAGCGTATCTGAGCTACATCTGAGAAGTTGAATCTGAATGAGTATCAGGATGGCATCCGTGTTTGGATCGTATCTGATCTGTATCTGAAAGTTGAATTTGAATGAGTATCAGGATGGCATCCGTGTTTGGAGCGTATCTGAACTGTATTGGAAAGTTGAATCTGAATGAGTATCAAAATGGCATTAGTGTCTAGAGTGTATCTGAACTGTATTTGAAAGTTGAATCTGAATGAGTATTAGAATATCATCCGTATCTGGAGCGTATCTGAACTGTATCTGAGAAGTTGAATCTGAATGAGTATCAGGAAAGGCCTATGTGTCTAGATTGTATCTGTATTGTATCTGAAAACTTGAATCTGAATGAGTATCAGAAAGGCATCCGTATCTGGAGCGTATTTGAACTGTATCTGAGAAGTTGAATCTGAATGAGTATCAGAAAGGCATCCGTGTCTGGAGCGTATCTGTACTGTATTTGAAAACTTGAATCTGAATGAGTATCAGAAAGGCATCTGTGTCTGGAGCGTATCTGAACTGTATCTGAGAAGTTGAATCTGAATGAGTATCAGAAAGGCATCCGTGTCTGAAGCGTATCTGTACTGTATCTGAAAACTTTTGAACATTGCTAATGATAGCTGTTAATCTTATCCTGAAAAGGGAAAAATGTTAGCTAAGATGCAAAGCCATATTGTATGAAATGTATGATATAATGCATTTGTGTTATCAATGTTTATGATATATGGATGCAATGTATGCGTATGTGAGCCAGTTTGTTGTACTACTGTTGGGTTGGGGAAAATAAATCCCTGACTGCTGCTAAGGATATAAGTCTTCATGTTGTGAAGTCTAAGTGTTGATGAATTTTTGCTTAGAGAAATAAACTCTGTTGTAAATGGAATTCCATGTACTGCTTGCAAAATCCTGTTGGAAAATCCTGAGAAATTGAACGACTTCTACTGGGGATTGATAATTGGAAGCTCGTTCCGCTGGGAATTAAACTGCAAACTGTGGGGGATTTACAAAAACATCTTAGAGAGATTTCCCTACCTCTTAAAGCCATTAGTAATTGTATTTTATTTTGTTTATTTGTAAACAATAATTATGGTCAAATGAATATGTTCATCAATGAATCGTTGGACGTTTTTGTAAACAAAACACAACTGTAAGAAAAAAAACAGATAGTTTTTGCGCTTTCAAAGGGATATCTTTGTATTGACTTTTAGTAAATATTTTTGTACAAGGATACAAATATTCTAGTAAGAGAATGCCGTCGTAAAAAATGAAAATTTTGATACAAAGAAAAGATAGCTATGTGTAAAAATCCCATGGGGTTCCCATTTTGCTATAGCCTTTGTATCTCTGAGCATCTTGTCTATTTGTTGCCTCGTCCGAAGATGATTGAATTGATCAGAACCTCTGAGTTTGTCAGTTGAAGCCAAAGGTTGTCCGTAAGGTGATCCAACGGGACATAATCATACGCTTTAATTCCCTAACTTTTTCCTGGACCGTCCTTTCGGGTTATCAATCTACCGGGAAACCCTTTTTTGCCTAAGCCTCCCTTTCGGGTTTTCAGCTTGCCGGGTGTACAGATTTTTTGTTTGTTTTATCCTTAATTTTTACTCGAACCTTTTGGTTCGCCGGGATGCCCTTGTTTTGCCTAGGTATGTCAACCTAGAGGGTGTCTTATGCGTAGTATCTTTTGACTATGTCTGCGTTTGCAGGATGCGGTAGGTCGTCACCATCCATGGTGGTCAAGATCATTGCCCCACCAGAGAAAATGTTTTTTATTACAAATGGTCCTTCATAAGTAGGAGTCCATTTGTCCATAGGATCACCTTGTGGCAGTATGATGCGTTTGATCACCAGATCTCCAACTTGATACACTTGGCGCCTGACCTTCTTATTGAAAGCCTTGATCATCCTTTTTTGATACATTTGACCATGGAAAACAGCAATAAGTATCTTCTCATCAATCTAGTTGAGTTGATCAAGTCGATTCTGTATCCAATCGTCTTTTTCAGCCCTGCATCCTTCATAATCCTCAGAGAGGGGATCTGGACCTCGATAGGCAAGACAACCTCCATGCCGTAAACTAGAGAATATGGTGTTTCCCTGATTGATGTACGAGTTATGGTACGATACCCGTGGAGAGCGAATGGTAACATCTCATGCCAGTCTTTGTATGTGACTGTCATTTTCTGTATGATCTTTTTAATGTTCTTATTTGCAGCTTCGACAGCACCATTCATCTTTGGCCTCTAAGGGGAAGAATTATGATGCTGGATCTTGAATTGCTGGCACAAAGCCGTGATCATAGTGTTGATGAGATTCGTACCATTTTCAGTGATGATCCTTTCTGGGATACCGTACCGGCAAATGAGATTTTGCTTGATGAAACGGGCAACAACATTCTTGGTAACGGAAGCGAAGGAAGCTGCCTCCACCTGCTTTGTAAAATAATCAATGGCCACTAAGATGAAGCGGTGTCCATTGGAGGTTGTTGGCTTGATTTCCCCAATCATATCTATTCCCCAAATAGTAAAGGGCCAAGGAGCTGTCAAGACATTCAGAGGAACCAGAGCTACGTGCACCTTGTCAGCATAAATCTGACACTTGGGGCAGGTTCGGGAGTGTTGATAGCAATCTGCTTCTATGGTAGACCAGTAATAGCCTGCCCGTAGGATTTTCTTTTCCATCGTATGCCCACTGGAATGGGTGCCAAAAGTGCCTTCATGTAATTCAGCCACGATCCTTTCAGCTTCAAACTTATCTACACACTGAAGTAACACAGAGTCATGATTGCATTTGTAAAGGATGTCGTTACTAAGGAAGAACTTAGCGGAGAATCTCTTTAAGAACTTCTTGTCATTGATTGAAGCTCCTTCTGGATATTCTTAAGCCTCGAGATACTTCTTGACTTCGTGAAATCAAGGCTGGTTCACTACTTCTTCATTATTAATCTTGTGACAATGCGCTGGTTCCTCCATTTGTTCGATGGTGATATGGGGAGCCTCGTTATCCCAATTAAGTTTAAACATAGATGACATTATGGCTAGAGCGTCTGCTAGCTGATTTTTTTCTCGCGGGAAATGCTCGAAGGTAATCTTCTCAAAATGTGGTAGCAACGTCAAAACATGTTCTTTGTAAGGGATAAGGTTAGGATGTTTGGTGTCCCATTCCCCTTTGATCTGACTGATAACCAAAGGTGAATCTCCAAATACATCCAAGGATTTTATCCCCAAGTCTATGGCAGCTCTGAGACCAAAGATGCATGGTTCATATTCCGCCATATTGTTTGTACAATTGAAGCAGAGTCTTGCGGTAAAGGGAGTATGACACACTTATGGACATATGAGTACAACACTGATACCATTGCCAAGTGCATTGGATTCCCCATCAAAGAATAGGGTCCATTGGGATCCTTGTTCAGGTCCGTCATATGGCCTAAATTCTTTACAGTTTTCTAACGTCATGATGTCTTCATCCGGAAATTCGAACTTCATGGACTGGTAATCTTCTACAGCTTGGTGAGCAAGGTGATCAGCTAGTACACTGCCCTTTATAGATTTCTGGGTAGTATACTGTATTTCATATTATGTCAGGATCATCTTCCATCTCGCTATTCTCCCGGAGAGAGCAGGTTTCTAGAAGATGTATTTTATCGGATCCATTTTAGATATCAACAAAGTAGTATGAGTCAGCATATACTGTCTTAGCCAGCGAGCAACCCATGCCAGAGCGTAACAAGTTTTCTCGAGCAGTGAATATATGGTTTCACAGTTGGTAAACTTTTTGCTCAGGTAATAAATAGCATGCTCTTTTCGGCCAGACTCGTTATGCTGCTTAATACACACCCCATTAAGTTTTCTAAAACAGTCAGATGCATGATCAATGGTCTTCCCTCGACTGGTGCCATCAACACAGGAGGCTCTTGTAAGTATTCTTTGATTTTGTCAAAAGCAACTTGGCACTCGTCATTACATTTGACTACTTGATCTTTCTTCAACAATTTGAAGATTGGTCACAAGTAGCTGTCATGTGAGAGATGAATCTGGAAATGTAGTTCAAATTCCCCAAGAATCCTCTGACTTCCTTCTCAGTATGAGGAGCAGACATCTCTTCTATTGCTTTAACTTTGGTAGGATTGACATCGATACCTTTGTTGCTGACGATAAAGCCTAGGAGTTTACCAGACCGTACCCCAAATGTGAATTTGTTTGGATTCAACCTCAACTTGTACTTCTTCAGTCTCTCAAACAGTTTTTGTAAGTGATCATGATTCTCTTCTTCTGTTTGAGATCTGGATATCATATCGTCCATGTAGACCTCTATTTCATGATGTATCATGTCATAAAATAAATCTACCATGGCACGCTGATAGGTTTCCCCAACATTCTTTAGTCTGAATGGCATCACCTTATAACAGAAAGTGCCCCACTGCGTGACAAACGTTGTTTTCTCCATGTCCTCAGGCGCCATTTTGATTTGATTGTAACATGAGAATCCGTCCATGAAGGAAAAGACTTTGTGTTGTGCCGTATTGTCAACTAGAATATCAATATGGGGGAGTGGAAAATCATCCTTAGGGCTTTCCCTATTCAAATCTCTGTAGTCCATACACATTCGCACTTTTCCGTCCTTTTTGGGCACGGGAACAACATTGGAAACCCATTGGGGATAAGAGGTGACAGCCAAGAATCCAGCGTTGAATTGCTTCATGACTTCTGCTTTAATCTTTTCTGACATATCAGGCCTCATGTGGCGAACCTTTTGCTTTACTGGCGGATAATCCTCTCTTGTAGGCAGACGATGTACCATAATATCTGCATCAAGTTCTGGCATGTATTCATATGACCAAGAAAAGACTTCAACATAATCGTGCAACAACTGAATCAGACGCTCCTTGATACTGGGTTCCAGATTGGCGCCCACCTTAATCTCTTTTTTGTCTTCTTTGGTACCTAGGTTGATTGTATCCATGGGTTTCTCGTGAGGTTGAATGGTTCTCTCTTCTTGTTATAGTAGTTTGGCAAGTTCTCCTGGTACTTCATAATTTTCTTCACCTTCGTCTTTGGCTTGGTAAATTAGATTCTCAAAGTCACAAAAGGCCATAGAAGTATTGTTATCCATGGGATCCCGAATGGATGTATACCTGTATTATGAGTGTGAGTGTGTGTAAAGGTATAGCTATCCTGGAAAGAAATAAAAATGTAAGAAGAAAAACAATGAGCACAGATGTTTGTATGCGAAAACGTCCATGATTCATTGATGTCATATAAAAATGAGATAATAAACCATACAAATGGACCATTGTGCCTCGGGGGTAAGACACAAGGTTTTAAGAGTGCGAATTATTTTAATATTATAGATCCAACAAAATGTAAAGACAAATTACTGTGGGATTCAATTTGGATGTAATAGTAATCTAGGGTTTATATTTCTTGTCAAATACCCCCTATTCAAATATTGTACCCCCATCCCCATAATCATGTTGTAATAGCTTAGAATTTAAATTCTCGCACTTAACGCTTTCAATTATGCCATGATTAGAGAATTAGGGTTTGTATGCAAAAATCCAAATTAACAAATAGTTTGACCTAATCAAAGACAAAAATGCATGAAAAACAAACACAGTGCACACTTGCACCCCTAGGGTTACAATCCACTTGTTGCCTTCAAAAATGGGCCATGGTATGCATGTTAAGTACTTTGGCAAAATAAAAACAAAACAAAAGATCATAGTCCCTCGATGACGCTATCTGAGTTGCCTAAACAAAAATGATCAAGTCCCTTAAGAAAATTGCTAAAAACACTTAGCACAATTGTTATCATGGTCTATACGATGACCCGCGCCTGTCCCGTTTAACATCCTAACACAAGGTTGTTCACCAAATACAATGGTGAAACAACACTGTTAAAAGGGTTAAAAACATAAGAAAGATCTTTGAGTAAAATAGGGTAGATAGCTCTTAGTTACTTGATCAAAAGCTTGCAAAACATTCTTGCTATTTTCAAATACACTTCACAACACAATTTCAAAATCCAACTTTCAAACATTGAAAACTTTTCAAAAGACAAAAACACCTTTGTATACATTCAAAAAAGAATCATTACAAAGGTTGCCAAAACGATGGCCTCTTTTCAAAACATCTTTCAAAACCACACACAAAGCACCATTTCAAACAATTGAAGAGCACCATTTCAAACAATTGAAAAGCAAAGCAAGTGATCTAAACAAGTATCTAAGAGCCCATGGATAACCATGGATGAAAAGGGTGCCTATACCTTCTCTTTTCATAATCTACTCCCCGAACCCAAGAAAACATCTCAAAGGTATTTCCTGTGCTTTTTGACCTTTCCTTAGGATAAAATAAAAAGTCGATGGCGACTCTTGCTAAACCGAAACATTTGCGAACACAAACGCAAAACACCCAAGTCAGTTCTCCCACCGTATCACAAAACTAGCGACTCTGCTGGGGAAAACTTTAAAAGTGGAGTAACCTTAGGGTTTAGATCACCTTTGCATGCTTATCTTGATTGCTTTGATTGCTTTACATTTGGTTCTCTTGTTTGGGCTTGAAATCCTCCACCCGGATTTGGGAAACATTCATAGGTAAATAGAAATACATTGTGGAAATTGTGCGGGGTATACCGACATGGTTGAAGCAATAGCTATATTAGTGTGGCATATTTGTGAGTACCGGTAGCCTTTGAGTCAATCAAAGAGAATACGGGGCCGCTGAGTGATGTCATGAAGAACTAATGAACTCTTAAAACCTTACTTTACCATCTTGGCCTTTTTTTAGGGGTAGTGAGATGACCGGCTTTGGTGCAGTCTGAAGTTGGTAGATACTCGATACTACACTCATTAAGGGTTGTTTTCTTGGAATATTTTGGTCGTCAGTTAAGTGGCTAAACCAAAACAATGAACACAGAAAATAATCCAGTGATATTGAGCTCCTTAGAACCCGGTTACTATTTATAGGACAGGTATGAGCCAACTAAACTCAAGAGGGTACTTACCTATGAAACCTCATGCAAGCCTGAAACTAGGATCTTGTGTGACTTGTTTGTACATGTGCTTGTGCATATATCTTGAACATCATAAAGCATCATATGCATCCACTAACCATTTCAAGGGTTTGGATCTTCATCTTTGTTCTTGTTTTGTAGGTCATGGAATCTCTTCGCAGGAAAACAATACAAGTCAACCTTGTGAGAATCCCACCTCAACTCAAGGAGCTTACTTCCAAGATTCCAGAGAATTCTCTCTTCAGTGAAAGACATGGTAGACTTCTCAGCTTGGTCAACTCCAACATTAAAGAAGACATGGTGAAAGTTATCTTCCAGATCTTTAACCCCCTACACCACTGTTTCACATTCCCTGATTACCAACTAGTACCTACTTTGGAGGAATTTTCTCAACTCCCGAGGATTCCTATTCTTCATCAACTACCCTACAACGGTACGGAAAAAGAACCAAAGCCTGAAGATGTTTCTCAAACCTTACACTTGCAACCATCTGATATCAAAGGTCATTTGGAAACCATAAGTGGTGTCAAGGGTTTCTTGGCAAAGTTCCTGTTTGAGAAGGCACAAGACTGTTGGAATTCTCTAGATCTATATGCTTTTGAGGAGATTGTAGCACTCCTCATCTATGGGTTGGTCTTGTTCCCAAACCCTAATCAACTTATAGATGTGAATGCTGTCAAGATTTTCATATCCCAAAATCCTGTGCCTACATTGCTTGGGGACATCCTACACTCATTTTACACACGAACAATGAGGAAAAGAGGTGTTCTCATGTGCCGTACTCCTCTCCTAGCAAGGTGGTTTATTTCTCACCTTCCACAAACAGTTTTGAAAAAAGAGCAGGGTTTAAGGTGGTCGCAATGGTTGATGAACCTCACACATTCTGATGTTCATTGGTGTTCTCGGTCCAGAGAAAATGTCATCATCATTTATCATTGTGGGGAATTCCCTAATGTCCCACTACTTGGCATTAGGGGAGGCATTACCTACAACCCCTGTTTAGCTCTAAGACAGTTTGGATATGCTAGAAGGGATGGCCCTCATGATATGCTGATTCCTGACTTGGTTTTGGACTTCGACAACGATGCGCAAGGACTTCGACAAATATTCATCAGAGCTTGGAGGATGCCCAACAAGGTGGATAGTAAGACACTGGGGCACAAGAATTCCATCCCTCTTGAGCCTTTTCTCAAGTGGGTACAAATCCGTGCCCAAAATCTTATGATGCCATACCCTCACATTCTCCCCGTGATCAAAGAGCCTGTTATGGAAGGAGATGTTCCATACACCATCCTACATCCTGACATGCCAACATCATTGGAAGAATTACAAAAGAGTTGGATCCAACTCAAAGAGGAACAAAATACTTTTGAAGCCAGCTTCTATGCCAGTGAGAAGAAGGTTTTGAAGCTTACCCGCCGACTTCATGAGGAGGAAACTCTCAACACTTACATCGCACCAAAGAGGATGCGCAATGTCTTTTTACATTAAGAATTTTGTAATATTTTGCCCATGGGACACTTATGTACTAACAAATTTCTTCTTAATATGACGTGTATTCTTTTTTGTTTGCAACAAATTTGAATTTCTGAATCCTTGAATGCATTACATGAATAACATTTCATTCATCATATGCATAAACAGGTCTTCACACCAGGTTTCCTTATCTTTCTGCTGTTTATTTCAGCCAGCTGGATTTGGAGCAGACGGTTAAGGATCTACAAGCGCAGAACTCTCAATTCCAGCAACTCCTCATGACCTTAGCAAAGGGTCAAGAGGACCTTAAAGCACTATTGGAGAAAGATAAAGAGAAAAAGAAGAAAAGACCTGGTGTGGTCATTATGGGAAGGAGTTTTGAAAACCATGCTAGAAAAGTTCACGAGTTCCCCTCAACGTCTGATGAAGGGGCTGGTAAAGGAAAAGGAACAACAATGCCTTCTGAATCTGAGGTTGAAGAGGAGGAAGAGGAAGAAGACGAAGATTACTCCGAACAACAATATCCCCCGACGGATGATAAATTTAAAAATCTTGAGGATCGGTTGGCAGCCATGGAGTTGCAAAGGGTACCTGGTTTAGATTTTGAAGAACTAGGGTTGATCGTTGGGATCGTCATTCCTCCCAAGTTCAAAGTTCCTACATTTGCTAAGTATGACAGTTTGTCCTGTCCAAAAATGAATCTGAGATCATACGTCAAAAAAATCCAACCCCACTCTTCTGATAAAGATCTTTGGGTCCATTTTTTCCAAGACAGTTTGTCAGGCACACAATTGGACTGGTTCTATCAACTCGAGAGATCGGAGGTTCATAACTGGAAAGATTTAGTTGCTGCTTTCTACCGGCAATACCAATATAATGCTGATTTAGCGCCTACTCGTACTCAACTACAGATTATGGGTATGGCTTCTAACGAGGGATTTAAAGAGTATGCCCAGAAGTGGTGTGATCTGGCTGGAAGGGTGCAACCACCATTATCGGATAGAGATCTGGTTGACATGTTTTTAGGGACCCTGTCTAGCCCTTTCTTCAATCATTTAATCGGGAGTTCCTCTGCAGGATTCACCGAATTAATTCTGACCGATGAAAGGGTCGAGGCTGGAATTAAAAGTGGTAAGATTTAGAAAGATGCCTCCGCGTCCACTTCTATTAAGAAGACCTTCCCATCTAAGAAGGAAGCTTCTGCTGTTTATTCTCAGAAAAGCCAAGGAAGAACCGAGCGCCGACCAACAGTGGGGGATGTGATGATCCAAAACTCTTCAAATGACCAACCTCAGAACAATCAGCCAAGATCTAATCAGCAAAGGGTAGAAAGGCCACAACGGCAATTCACTCGAATCAACATGACACCGGCTCAAGTACTCCCTCATTTGCTAAAGTTGAATCTTACCAATTTGAAGGAAGCGCCAAAGAACCCTAATACCTCTTCTCCATATTACCACTCCAATGCAAAATGTGCTTACCAGTCTGACAGTGTAGGGCATGATACCAACAACTGTTGGGCTCTTAAGAACAAAATCCAAGACCTGATCGACGCCAAGGAGGTATAATTCGATGCGCCCGAAAAGCCGAATGTGATTTCTGCCCCAATGCCCAAGCACGGTCATAATGTTCATGCCGTTATGGAAGACCTTCATGTTACCAATGTTGCCGACCTTTTGACTCCGTTTCCAGTGATTAAAGTGAATTTGACGAGTGTCGGGATATTCCCAAGCTGTGGAAAAGACTGTTACTTTTGTTTAAACATACGAGCTGACTGCCCACTGTTGAAATCAGACATCCAACGCCTGATGGATACCCAAGAGATTCTCTTCCAAAAGACTCATGTTGATACCTTCACTCCTGTTACTCCTGCTACCTTTGTTACTTCAACCAATGACATTGCAATAATAACCATCTCCAACAATCTTCCCAAGGCTTTCAAAAGGCCTGTCAAGATTACGCCTGATCCTAAGTTTGTGCCATTGAAAATCACCAGGCCGGGGCCTGTCCCGTATGAATCTAACAAGACGATACCATGGAACTACGAAGGAGAAATCTTCTATCATGGTATCAAATAGATTGAATAAGTCCAAGATAATTCTGATGATGAAACCCCTAATATAGGGAATATTGCAGGAACAAGCAAGATAACTCGCACCTGAAGGATTTTCTCTCCGGATATTGCTCCCCCGCGAGCAGTCTTCGGACCCTCGAAAGCTTCTGTGCCTGTCAAGCCATTTGTGCAAAGCCCGATAATTGAAGAAATTAATGTACCTGAAGTTAGACCCTCTGATAGTACTACCAAAGGTAAGGGGATACTAGAAGCGCTTGTCAGGATGAAGGCTCATACTGTGGTAATCCCCGAAACCACCCAGAAAGAAATGGAAGAAATCTTAAAGATAATCAAGAAGAGCGACTACGATGTCGTGGAACAACTAGGGCATCCCCCTTCCAAAATCTCCATGTTGGCTCTCCTGCTCTGCTCTGAGGCTCATGCTAAGGCCTTAATCAAATTTTTAAAGACGGCACACGTGCCTCAAGAAACATCGGCTGACCAGTTTCAAGAGTGCGTGGCTAGCCTTACTGCTGATAATGGTCTTGGTTTTTCCGATGCTGATTTGACCCCTAAAGGAAGGAAGCACAATAACGCACTGCATGTCTCAGTAGAATGCAGGGGAACCACCCTTGCCCATGTCCTAGTTGATACCGGTTCATCTTTGAATGTGCTACCGAAAAAGGTGTTGGATAGATTGGACTACGAAGGATTGACCCTCAAACCCAGTAACATCGTTGTTAGAGCCTTCGAAGGTTCTAAGAGGATGGTTCATGGAGAAGTGGACATTCCTATCAAAGTGGGCACCGAGACCTTCAAATCTACCTTTTATGTGATGGACATCCGTCCTTCATATTCGTGTTTGTTGGGAAGGCCATGGATCCACTATGCTGGGGCAGTTACCTCCTCTTTACACCAAATTCTAAAGTATCCTGTTCAGGGTAAGATTATAACGGTTCACGGTGAGGAAGAGTACATGATAAGTCACCTCAACTCCTTCCGCTATGTGGAGTTGGATGGCGAATTCATAGAACCGCCTTTCCAACATTTTGAGGAAGTTTCTCCTAAAGTCGCAGTTGCAAAGACAATGGTTGATGTGCCTAACGTTTCCAAGCATGTGTCTAGGATGGCATCTCTCAAGGATGCAGAGGCTGTAATTAAAGAAGGAAGGAGTACAGTGTGGGGGCAACTGCCTGATTTTCCTCACAAGATGGACAAGTTTGGACTAGGTTTTACTGCTGCTGGCCAGAAAGCTGTGTGTCGCTCCCGGGCCGGAGTACCACCCTTTAAGATCACTGACCATGGATTTAATGCCTTAGAAGATGATGATGAATAAGACAACTTTGAAGATTGGATCTTTCCAACCGTCGAAAGAGGATTAAGCAACTAGGAAGCGAAGGACTTCGTTCCCATCAATTTCATCAACCATTATTAATTATCTTTGAACAATTTCCTATTTTGGTCTGTAATAACTAAACAATTCGTACACTATTTTCACCTTATGCCTTGCCCGGGGCATATAGGTCCATTTGTAAGGGCTTGATTTTATTCATTATCATATGCCATGTTTAATGAATCATTGGACGTTTTCATCTATAAACTGTTGTGTTCATTTTCTTTCCTTTTACATTTTGTTTTGTTTAAGGATGGCTATCCCTTACACACACCCACACTCACAAACTGCAGGTACCCATCCACTCCGGATTCCTTGGGTGACTATTTTGCTTTAGCCTTCGGTGACTCTGAAGATTTGGTCAATCATGCCGAGCACGAAGGTGATGAAGACTGTGAAGTTCCTGGAGAGCTAGCCAGACTTCTGCAACAAGAGGAAAGGGCTATTCTGCCCCATGAAGAGTTGCTAGAGATAATCAATTTGGGAACAAAGGAAGACAAGAAAGAGGTAAAGGTGGGTGCCAACCTGGAACCAATTGTCAAAGAGCGCTTAGTGCAGTTACTGAATGAATATGTTGAAATCTTTGCCTGGTCCTATAAAGACATGCCGGGACTAGATACAGACATTGTGGTTCACCATCTCTCTACAAGAGAAGACTGTCCACCGGTCAAACAAAAGGTCCGCCGAATAAGGCCTGACATGTCTGAGAAGATCAAAGCTGAGGTAATGAAGCAATTCAATGTTGTCTTTCTAGCTGTTACTTCCTATCCATAACGGGTTGCTAACATTGTGCCCGTTCCTAAGAAGGACGGCAAAGTCAGAGTGTGTGTGGACTATTGGGATTTAAATAGGTCTAGCCCTAAATATGATTTTCCACTGCCACACATCGACATCTTGGTTGACAACACAGCTCAACACAAGGTATTTTCCTTCATGGATGGATTCTCGGGATACAACCAAATCAAAATGGCCCTCGAAGACATGGAGAAAACTACTTTTGTCACGCAGTGGGGTACCTTCTGCTACAAAGTGATGCCATTCGGACTGAAGAATGCTGGGGCAACCTATCAACATGCTATGGTAGCTTTGTTTCATGACATGATACATCATGAGATTGAGGTCTACGTAGTTGACATGATAGCTCGTTTACAGACAGAAGAAGAACACCTTGATCATCTGCAAAAGCTGTTTGTCAGGTTGAAGGAGTATAAGCTCAGACTGAACCCAATCAAGTGCACTTTTGGAGTCAGGTCTAGTAAACTTTTGGGATTTATCGTCAGCAACAAAGGCATTAAAGTTGATCCTGCTAAAGTCAAAGCTATACAAGAAATGCCTGCCCCCCGCACTGAAAAGGAGGTTAGAGGATTCTTGGGACACTTAAACTATATCGCAAGGTTTATCTCTCACCTAACATCTACCTGTGAGCCAATCTTCAAACTGTTGAAGAAAGATCAGGTAGTTGAATGGAATAATGATTGTCAAGTTGCTTTTGATAAGATCAAGGAGTATTTGCTGGAACCTCCTATTTTGATGCCACCCGTCGAAGGAAGGTCGTTAATCATGTATCTGACTATTTTGGATAATTCAATAGGGTGCGTACTGGGCCAACATGACGAGTCTGGCCGAAAAGAGCATGTCATTTATTACCTTAGCAAAAAGTTTACCAATTGTGAGACTCGCTACTCACTGCTCGAGAAAACTTGGTGCGCTTTGGTATGGGATGCTCGACGGCTAAGACAACATATGTTGACTCATACCACTTTGCTGATTTCCAAGATGGATCCGTTCAAGTATATCTTCGAGAAGCCTGCTTTATCTAGAAGAATCGTTAGATGGAAAATGATCCTGACTGAGTATGATATCCAGTATACTACCCAAAAAGCTATAAAGGGAAGTGTACTAGTTGACCATATAGCTCATCAAGCCGTCGAAGATTACCAATCTTTGAGATTCGACTTCCATGACGAGGACATTATGACATTGGACAACATTGAAGGTAACAGACTGTATGATGGACCTGAACAAGGATCCCGATGGACCCTGTACTTTGATGGTGCTTCAAATGCACTTGGCAACGGTATCAGTGTGGTACTCATTTCTCCGGAAGCTTGCCATACACCCTTCACTGCCTGACTCTGCTTCAGCTGTACCAACAACATGGCCGAATATGAAGCTTGCATCTTTGGTCTCAAGGCTGCTATAGACTTGGGAATCAAATCTTTGGTCGTATTTGGGGACTCGGCTTTGGTTATCAGTCAAGTCAAAGGAGAGTGGGACACTAAACATCCTAATCTTATCCCATACAAAGAACATGTCTTGACATTGTTGCCTCATTTCGAGCAGATTACCTTTGAGCACTTCCCGCGAGAAGAAAATCAGCTAGCGGATGCTCTGGCTACAATGTCTTCCATGTTTAAACTCAACTGGGATAATGAGGCTCCCCAAATCACCATCGAGCGAATGGACGAACCTGCGCACTATCATGAGATTAATACCGAAGAAGTAGTGGAACAACCCTGGTTTCTAAAAATCAAAAGGTATCTCCAGACTCGAGAATACCCTGAAGGAGCTTCAGTCAATGACAAAAAGTTCTTAAGGAGATTTGCTGCCAAGTACTTCCTGAGAAATGGTATCCTTTATAAGCGCAACCATGATTGTGTCCTACTTCGTTGTGTGGACAAGGTTGAAGCAGAGTTGATCATGACCGAAATACAGTGGCATATTTGGCACCCACTTAAGCGGACATACGATGGCTAAGAAGATTCTAAGGGCAGGCTACTACTGGTCTACCATGGAAGCTAATTGTCATCAACATTCCTGTACTTGCCACAAATGCCAAGTCTATGCTGACAAGGTACATATTCCTCCTGTTCCTATCAATGTTCTGACAGCTCCTTAGCCATTTGCAATGTGGGGCATTGACATGATTGGAGAGATCAAGCCTACGGCATCCAATGGACATCGCTTCATCTTGGTCGCTATTGATTATTTTACCAAGTGGGTCGAAGCAGCTTCCTACGCCTCCATTACAAAGAATGTGGTTGCCCGTTTCATTAAGCAGAATCTCATATGCCGGTACGGTATCCCCGACAGGATTATCACGGACAACGGTACAAATTTGAACAACACTATGATCATCGCTCTGTGCGAGCAGTTCAAGATTTATCATCACAATTCATCTCCCTATCGGCCAAAGATGAACGGTGCTGTTGAAGCCACGAACAAAAATATTAAGAAGATCATTCAAAAGATGACAGTCACCTACAAGGACTGGCATGAGATGTTACCGTTTTCTCTACATGGATATCGTACCACGACACGTACTTCAACAGGGGCAACCCCCTTTTCTTTGGTATATGGAATGGAAGCTGTTTTACCTATGGAAGTTCAGATTCCCTCCTTAAGGATTATGAAGGATGCCGGTTTGAGTGAAAACGATTGGATTCAGACTCGACTTGATCAACTTAATTTGATCGACGAGAAATGACTTACTGCTGTTTGTCATGGTCAGACGTATCAAAAACGGATGATCAAGGCTTTCAACAAGAAAGTCAGGCGTCAGGTATATCAAGTCGGAGATCTTGTAATCAAGCGGATCATCTTGCCGCAAAGTGATCCCAAGGGAAAGTGGACTCCTACTTACGAAGGACTATTTGTGATCAAGAACATCTTTTCTGGTGGGGCAATGATTCTGAACACCATGGACGACAACGACTTGCCGCACCCTGCAAACACAGACATAGTCAAAAGATACTACGCATAAAATGACCCGACAAGTCGAAAACCCGAAAGGGCGACTTGGGCAAAAATGGGCATCCCGGTGAATCGAAAACCCGAAAGGGCGGTTCAGGAAAAAATTAGGGATAAACAAAAAAATATGTACACCCGGCAAGTTGAAAACCCGAAAGGGCGACTTGGGAAAAAAAGGGTTTCCCGGTGGACTGAAAACCCGAAAGGGCGGTCCAGGCAAAAGGTAGGGAATTAAAGCGTATGACTATGTCTCATCGGATCACTTTAAGAACAATCTCTTCACCAGAAAGCTCCGAGCTTCTGATCAATCCAATCATCGGCGGACGAAGCAGCGAATGGACAAGATACTCAGAGTTGTGAAGGCTATAGCAGAATGGGAACCCCATGGAATTGTTACACATAGCCATCTTTCTTTTTTGTGTAAATTATTTTTAAATTTTATGACAACATTCTCTTATTAGGAGATTTGTCTCCTTTGTACAAAGATACTTACAAAAGTTAATACAAAGTGTGATCGGTGGATCTGGAACTGACTGTTTTAAAGCTGGTTCGCGAAATGTCGCGGTAAGCAAGAGTCGCCACCGTCTTTTATTTTCTCCAAATGGAAAGGACAAAAGCACAGAAAAATTCCTTAAAGAGATTGCTCTCGGTTCGGGAGGTAGATTATAGAAAGGGAAGGTGTTAGCACCCTTTCTATCCATGGTTATCCATGGGCTCTTAGATACTTGCTCTTATATTTTCAAAATGTGTTTGCTTTTCAAGTGTGTGTGGGTTTTGAAAAAGTTTCGTTTGAAAAAAATCTCTAAGTAACTCTTGTATCGGTCCTCGAGAGTGTATGAAAAATTTGTTTGAAAAAACTTTTAGAAAGTGTAGGTGTGAAAAGTATTTTGTTTGCTTTTGAAAAGAGCAAGTATCTATGAGAATCTACCTACCCTAAGGAATTCGTCTGTGTAAGATTCCTTTAGAGTAGTGCCATCCCACCATTGAGAGGTAGGTAGCACCACCGTTGGAGGTGTTCGGGTCAATTCGAGGTTCGGGACATGGTGATCACCAGAGCAATGGGAAGACACCTTAGAAGCTACCCTCATGCCAGGTTCCCGGATCATGAGGACTTACTAAGACATCCTCTACTCGACGATCACCTTTCGAGGGGCAAGGCAACAGTGAAGCGTACCCTAGGGGTGGTGTGTGAATTGTGTTTCATTTTCAGTTTATTGTTGTCTTGTCATGCATTGGTGATCTACGTTTCGATTTTATTTTTGGGCATTCATTCTTTCATGTTATTGTTTAACAGTTAAAGGTGCGGGAATTTAAAGTGCGGAAAAAATAAAGGTCCTACGCTATTACAAAGGCGCGGGTCTACAACGCCAAATTAATCCAGACCCGATTTAAAATAAAGTGCAGAAAATAAATGCCTAATTAACTATTACAGGGCTTTGGAACAAATACATTATATTTACAACAAAGAAATAAATAAAACGCGCGAAACAAAAATGTAATCGAATGCGAGGGCGTTGAACCCTTTAAAGGAGTTAAAATAAAATTATTAAAATAATTAAGTTAAATAAAAAGAAAGAAACTTATTTTTTATGTTTTTGTATTTATGACATTAAAGAAAAAATTAAATTGGAATTAAAAGTCAAATAATTCTAATTCTAACTATTTTTTAATTTATTAAAGAAAATGCATTAAAGTTAAAACCTAGAATTAAAACTAATTAATTATAAAATTTATTTACAAAATTGATGGTTAATGATACTTATAATAAAAATATTTAATTAATTAAAAAAAGATAAAAAGTGCTAAAGGTCTATTTTTTTATTATTTTTTTGGTTATTGAGAAAAAAGAATTTAAATTAAAAAAACCTAAAATTAAAACTAAATTTATTATGAAAGTCATTGGTGAATTAAAATAAAACATGTTTTTGATTTTTTATGATTTTCCGATTATTATTATTATTTTTTATTTAAAATTAATTGGGTGAATTAAAAGAAAATAATTAACATAATTAAAATAAGTAAAAGAAAGAACAAAAAGAGAGAAAAATGCAAACATGGGGGGGTGGTTGACCCAAACTGGAGGTATATCTGGAATTGTGAGGGTGCATTCAGAGGGTGTCCAATTCTCAGCATCGATGGAGAGGTTGCCGGTGGCTGTTGAGAAGGCTGTTGTATGGTCGCGGTGCTGCTGTGAGTGACTCGGTCTCTCGAGGATTTTTTTTTTCTTCTTTCCTATTCTTTCTGCAAAATGAAACAGCAATTCTTGTGAATTTTTGAATTTTGCGGCGGATCTGATTTGCTCTTGTCTTCCATATTTCCTGGAAGAAAAAAAAAACTTCGTACAAATTGTTAAATGAATCTATGTAATGTGTTATTAAAAGGGTAATGATTTTCAAGAAAAGATACAAGTTGCATATGTCAAGGTTTGAAGGTTAGATTGAAGGGATATATGTAATGAATGAGAATTATACAGTGAATAGAAACTGTGGTGAAAATTCAGCCTTTTCTATGTACAAGACTATTGGAGAAATTGGTGAAAAGGGGTAAATCAAAAATTTAGAAATCGGAAAAAGATGTATTAGAATGTGGATTTGTGATCGAATTTCTTTTGAATTTTTTGGAATTGGTTTGGCCGTTTGAGAGATGCTTGAATTGCACTGGAAGGTTGAAAACAGTTTTCACTTTTCTTCCAATTTTTTGAATCTTGTTTTTTTCGTTTTTGGTGTCTCTACCCCTTTGTAATGTATTGGGAAAGCTTGCATATGTATCCTTGAATGAGAATCAAAACAATATAATGCACCTTTAACCCTTGCACTTATGTTTGAGATTTTGCCATAACCTCCATTAACAAACTTTCCATCTTTGCACCAAAATTTGAATTCTTGCTTGATTAGGCCTTGGTACAAATTTGGGATGTGCATAATGGTGGTTCAAAGTTATTCAATACACAATATTCCCTTTAATTAACCTTTTTAATTTTTATTTGATTTTAAAAGATTTAAAATGCATTAAATCCAATAAAATTAAATAAAAATGAAAAAATTAATTTTAAATTTTGAAATAATTTGTGGGACACGTGGGAAGCATGGCCAAGCTGATTCAAGTGGAAAAAGTGGGCCCCTTTTGTCAAAAATAAATTTTCAAGGATAATTGCCTTTGGCCATTTCACAAAAATTTCCCAACTTCTCCAATGCATATCTTGCTCAATTTTGAAGCTATGAACATGTTCTTGGACATTTTGGAAAGGTCTTGAAGTCCTCTAACTAATGTCTTTGGTCCCATGTCATTTTGATTTACCAATCTCAAGTTATGGTCTTTGACTTAAAGTCCCTTTTTGTTGACTTTTGAAAATGACCTATAATGTTGAAATTGATAACTTTTTGTGAGAGTATTTCTTGGACTTGGAATGTGAAAATGAGTTGTAGGAAATGTCCTCCCCTTCAAGATGAGCATTAGATGGGATTTTTCTGATGAACCATGCAAAAGTTATGCCTTAGTCAAGTTACAGTTGACTTTTCAACTGTCCAAAAATAGAAACTTTTGCATCTTGAGACTTTTTGAGCCATGCTTTGAGGAATCATGATCAAGCATTGATCAAATGATGTTTGTGGCTTCGAAATAAGATGTTGACCAAAAATTTGACTTTTGACTGCCAAATGACCATTTTGCCCCTACAGTTGACTGTGAAGCAAATGGGACGTTTGATTGTGCAACTTGACCTTGTGAGCCTTGAAACTTGACATGTAGGTACTTGACAATGTGTATGAGCATGGGAGACTTGATTGAGCCCTTGAAAATTTCAGCTTCCTTGTGAGAACCAAAACCCTAGTTTGACTGTCTTAGGAGGATGGTTTGACTGTGTGGCCCTTGAGTAAACTTGAACCAATTGTGGATGATTCTAGTCAAAACTTTGAAGATTATGGGAGGGCAAATTTTGGGGTACAACACAAAGATACTTCAAAATGCAGAAATTTGCTTGCCTTTCATTCTTTTTTACACTTATGTTTTATTTGAAAACGTCCAATGTTTTGTTAAATAGGCATATGCATTTGAATATAATCACTACTTACAAATAAAATGAATTTGAGAAAGGATAATTACTGATGGTTTGAAGGTGTAGGAAGATATCCTTGTGCTATTCCAGAAGAAATCCCCTGCAATATGTCATCCAGCTCCTCAACAAAGCTAAAACCTTGGAGTATATATCCCCAGCGGAGTTAAAATTCAAGATCCCCAGCGGAGCCAGTGTGTTCTAAACTTTATTCCCCAGCGGAGTTAAGTTTCAAAGTTCCCATCACAGTCAAGTCTCCAAACTCCCGATCCCCGGTGGAGCCTGAAAACCCTGAAATACATATCCTCCAGCGGAGCTAGAATATTCTAAACCTTCTTCCCCAGCGAAGTCAAATTTCTAACTATCAATTCCCATTAGGAACCATTCAATTCTCCCCAACTTCCTCAGTAGATTGGCATACAACCCAAGCTCCTGATTTCCCCGGCCGAGTAAACACTCTCCCCATAAAGTTATTTCTCAACAGAACGAAGATTCTAGTTCATGTTTCTCCATTGGAAGCCTCCCAGGTTCTAATCCCCCAGTAGAGGTCTTCAGAGTTTTCCTTATTTCCCAGGAATGTCATTTCCCGCAGAAGTTGTCGAAGCTCTTGTTAAATCCCCACAAATCACTAAGGATTTTCAATCCCCAACAGTGGTCCCAGGATCTCTCTTTCTCTATAATCAAAGATATTTGATCCCCAAGCAGTCAACAAGGATTTCTCATCTTCAACAATCAAAGATTTTTTAGTCTTCAGCATCAGTCAGGATTCACTTTCCCCGATAGCAGTCAAAGATTTCTTTGTCTCCAGCTATCAAGGATTTATTTTCCTCAGCAAGATAGCTACTCAGATTACATGCACATCCATTACATTCATATATCATAAACATTGATGAAACACAGTTCATTGCATCATACATATCATGCAACTTAACTTTGTGTTTTAGATAACATTTTACCCTTTTCAAGATAAGATTAAAAGGCTATCGTTAACAATTATTCAGATACAGTATGGATACACCCCAGACACGGCGGTCATTCTATTGCTCATTCAACATTTCGAGTCAAAATACAGTATGGATACACCCCAGACACGACGGTCATTCTACTACTCATTCAGACTTCAGCAATCAGATACAGACTAGATACGCCCCAAACACGGCAGCCATTCTATCTCTCATTCAGATTCAACTAACAACTTCAAGTTCAGATACACTCCAAACACGGATGCCATTCTGGCCCTTACACCATAAGTATGATTCTCCCCAGTGCAATTGCCACAGAAGTCATTTTGTCACTTATTTAGATCCCAGTTACAGTTTCAGATACACTCCAGACACGGAAGTCATTATGCTACTCATACAGATCTCAACTACAAATATAGTCCAGATACGCCCCAAACACGGTTGCCATTCTATCACTCATTCGGAGTTTAACCCCAGCACACAGTTGCTCCATACACAAATGTTTCTCTGTTACCCATTCACAATACAGATACACTCCAGACATGGCAGTCATTCTGATATTCATTCAAAGTTCAAATACAGTTATAGCTCGAATACGCTCTAAACAAAGACACCATTCCCTTGCTCATACAAACCCAATTTCCAGATACAACTCAGATACGTTCCAAATACGGATACTATTCTGATGTTCATTCTTCTGATGTTCAACAAACCAATCTTAGATGGCATATTTAAGCCCATCTCCAGCAAGTTTCTACCATCTCTAAATGGCATCTTTAAGCCCATTCACTCAATAATATTTTGACGAGTGCAAATTTACGGGCACTCTAGTGTCCAATCCTCTTTTACCTTCGAGTCACAAAAGGCAAACTTGCCAATCTAACTCTTCAGGTTCAAGAAGATTGAACAGGGGCAACTGTTGTACCCCAAAATTTTCCCTCTCATTTTATCAACATTTCTCATCACAAGACTCTTGGAACTCAAGATCAAGCTAGGGTTTGCTCTGCTCAAGACACCTCCTTGCACTGTTGACCTAAATTAGGGTTTGAGTTTGCACAGGGATGTTTTGACCTACAATGCCCAAAATGACTTTCATACTTCATATTAGACTCACAAGTTTGTCCATACCAGGTTTCAAGCCTTGATTCAAATTTTTGCCCAGTCAATTGGACAGTTGACCTAAAAATGAATTGTATTGGGGAAAAAGTCAACTGTGACCAATTTACAGTCAAAACTCATTAATTTTGACCCCCATCAACATTATAAACTTATATGAACCATTTGATCATGTTTGGACCATAATTCCACAAGAAATTTGATCAGATCACCAAAAGGGCAAAATGGTCATTTTTAGGGTTTTGACTGTGCAAATGCAATTTTTGACTGTTTGACCTAGTCAATGGCAAATCAAGTTCAACCATGGACTCAAGGACTCAAGGACTCAATGACATCATCTTTACCTATTCAACAAGTTCAAAAGATCTCAAATACATGGGATTGCAAGATGAATTTTTCAGTCAACTGATCAAAATTTGATTGTACACTGAAAAGTCAAACTTTGAATTTTTGGTCAAAATCAAGTGCCAAGGGTCATTTTTCATCAAGATATGTCAAATTATGAAACTTGTTCATAAAGAAATCCAAAATTGCAAATTAGGGTTTGAAATTGAAAAATTTCATAACTTAGAAATTTTCTAAGTTATGAAATTTTCTTAATTTTTCCTAACTTTGCCCCACATTTTCACCATGATGAAAATGGATTCAAACACAACTTACAACATGAAAGTTGTAGTCCTCCACAAAGTCTACAACTTTTATTCACAAAGTTTTCTCAAACGAAGCTTGGATCTCAAGTTATGATTTTTGGAACAAGGGTCCCTAAAACTTTTAACCTAGAGAAATTTTGCCCTAATTTAGGCAGGATTTTGACCCATCTTCTTGGCCATTTTTCACATAGTTCCACTTGGAGTCTCAAGTTTCATTTCAAAGATGGATTATAGCACAGGTTCCAAGCTTTCCAAATTGTCCAAAAACTCCTCAAACACATTTGTGGTTAGGGAGAATCGAATGCTTGAAGTTGGCAAAAACTCACTTTGTATCCATGGCCAATACATGTTCATACAAGTTGCAAAATCTGTCCAAACTAGCTTTGTACTTGTTTAAAGGTCTCTAAACCAATTCACACTCAAAAATTAATTTCAAATGCATTGGACATTGGTATTATTCTGATCAATGGAGCTTGGCATAATGAATAAATCCATTTTGGGAATAAAGGTAGCACTTCCATTTACATAAAGCATGCTTTATGTCAAGTTGCATTTCTTGAGCCATACACCAAGCCCTTTGCTGAAAACAAGGCTCCCTAATGTTAGGAAAAGTTCAACAACTTTGTGCAGCTAGGTTACAAGCCAGTACAACCATAGCATTGTCAACTCCCACTTTTTACTTCAAAACCAAGTAATTATGCAAAAGGTCAACAACTTGAGCATCTGATATATTCGACTGTTGCCAACATTCCAAACAAGTTTTGCACATCCGTGTGAGCCATAAACACGAGCCATTCATCCCTCAAACACCCTTGTGCACAAAAAATCACATTTTCTTGCAAAATAGGGCAGGCCCTGCAGAATCACTTCCATTTTCACATCCACTCATGTGTTTTGCTTGCAACCAGTTCCAATACCTTCCATTCAACTCACTAAAACTATCCCAAACCTCCATTGCCAACTGTAACTCCATTTACAGTGTTGAAAAAGATCAAGTGAAGTTCAGGCAAGCTACCAGACAACTCAAAACTTATTGAGAAGCTCTGCATTGTCCTACTCGAATCCAACTGAAACAGGTTTTTTCTCACTTCCTATCTCTCTATTTAGGAACATTTAGCCCTAGGTTTGTGAATGAAAAATGTACTATCCAATGCCATGAAGTTGTACATATGCTCAGTTTTCATTTATATTAAGTGTGCTAGGAGAATTTCATCCATGAACATGCTGAAAAAGCTAGGTCAGATTTTAGGGCCAAAGAAATTCTCTCTGGTCTTTGAGAGTTAGGATTAATGCTTTATATGGTTAGATTCATATTTAAATTCTCTACAAGTTTGATGTTGTGAGTTTTGGCAAAAAGTCATGTTTCCAGGATGTTCAAAGTTGGAACCAGGCACGCGCGCGTTTGACAGTTCTGGAGGTTGAAGATGAAGTCTGGGCTGGGCCTGGCCTTCTGGCTGTCTACACCCCCATTTTGCTAAATGCACCCCCTGACCCATTTTCCTTATTTTTTGTTATTTTTGTATTTTAATTTCATTTCTGACTTTATTATTTTATTTCCAAACATAAAAAATGCTTAAAAAATATTTTCATAATTTTTTACATTTATTTGGTATTTATTTTAGTTTTTTCTAATATAGAAAACATTATTAATACTTTTCTTTTTTTATTATTTGTTTAAATTTAAAAACAATGTAAATAATACTTTTACTTTTATTTCTTATTTTTATTCATACTGAAAATATTTTCTTGAATATATTTTATTTTTGTAAATATTTTATTTTATTTTATACATATTTAATATATTTAATATATATACATATATACCTTTATTTTATTAAAAACATAGAACAAAAATACAAGAATATTACATTTTTTAGTTTTATTATTATTTATACTAAAAAACACTTTTTTTTAATATATTTCATTTTTGTACATATTAATATATTTTTGTATATAAATAATGTATAATAATTATCTTCTTAAAAGAAATTAGGGTTTACCCCTTTAATAAATAAAATTAATCCTTTATTTTTATTTTTATTTCTTCATATTTCTTTACATTAAAAAATACTTTACATACATAAGCATAAACAAAATAAAAACTTCTTTTTTGCATAATACATTTTATTTAACATTTATTTATTTTGTTTATTTAAATAATTGTACATTTAAATATTGTTGCATTGAGATTCAATTTGGATGTAATAGTAATCTAGGGTTTATATTTCTTGTCAAATACCTCCTATTCAAAAATTGTACTCCCATCCCCATAATCATGTTGTAATAGCTTAGAATTTAAATTCTCGCACTTAACGCTTTCAATTATGCCATGATTAGAGAATTAGGGTTTGTATGCCAAAATCCAAATTAACAAATAGTTTGACCTAATCAAAGACAAAAATGCATGAAAAACAAACACAGTGCACACTTGCACCCCTAGGGTTACAATCCACTTGTTGCCTTCAAAAATGGGCCATGGTATGCATGTTAAGTACTTTAGCAAAATAAAAACAAAACAAAATATCATAGTCCCTCGATGACGCTATCTGAGTTTCCTAAACAAAAATGATCAAGTCCCTTAAGAAACTTGCGAAAAATACTTAGCACAATTGTTATCATGGTCTATACGATTACCCGCGCCTGTTCCGTTTAACATCCTAACACAAGGTTGTTCACCAAATACAATGGTGAAACAACACTGTTAAAAGGGTTAAAAACATAAGAAAGATCTTTGAGTAAAATAGGGTAGATAACTCTTAGTTACTTGATCAAAAGCTTGCAAAACATTCTTGCTATTTTCAAACACACTTCACAACACAATTTCAAAATCCAACTTTCAAACATTGAAAACTTTTCAAAAGACAAAAACACCTTTGTATACATTCAAACAAGAATCATTACAAAGGTTGCCACAATGATGGCCTCTTTTCAAAACATCTTTCAAAACCACACACAAAGCACCATTTCAAACAATTGAAAAGCACCATTTCATACAATTTAAAAGCAAAGCAAGTGATCTAAACAAGTAACTAAGAGCCCATGGATAACCATGGATGAAAAGGGTGCTTGTACCTTCCCTTTTCATAATCTACTCCCCGAACCCAAGAAAACATCTCAAAGGTATTTCCTGTGCTTTTTGACCTTTCCTTAGGATAAAATAAAAAGTCGATGGCGACTCTTCCTAAACCGAAACATTTGTGAACACAAATGCAAAACACCGAAGTCAGTTCTCCCACTGTATCACACATCCGTTTATATAAAAAAAACCATAAATATGTAACGCAAATCAAGTCCTGATGACTTTATCTTCAACCTTCAGCCAGTGTACCTGTAACTTCTTCATTTCTCAACAAAAATGGAAGATGACAAAATGAAAGTTGTGGCATTCTTCCTCACGAATCTAACCATGTAAATAACTAAAGCAAAAATCCAAAGATAAATGAGAATTTCTCTGGCCCTAATTTGAACCCTAAAATTTCAGATACTTCAACTCTAAAATTCCCTAAGCTCGGGCCATATAAATGCAAACTATGGATATGTACAGCTTCGTGGCAATGAGGTCTACATTTTATCTTCACAAATGCAAGCCTAACAATGCCTAAGTAATGAGATAGAAGTTCAAGAAAAATACCTCAAAACTGGAAATCTTGAAATGCAAATGAGCTTGTTTCAGGCAGTGCTGATGATCAGGTTAGCTTCCTTGGACATCTAGGAAGATAATGCAATGGTTGGCTTGAGCTGATGATGGCTGGAATGGCCTGGAGAAGTCCAATTGTGATGCTCTGTTTTTGGTTATGGAAGACAGGGAAAATGGTGTTACAGAAGTGAAACAGGTACAAGGATGAATTACTCTTGATTCAAGGAAGCTTTAGAAAGTAAAAGGCCAAGAAACGCACGAGGGAAATGAGAGTTTGGTATGTAAAGTCAGAACTTGCACAACAATGGTGTTTTGAGACAATTTCTGGCTAGAGGGAGTTTGAGTGAGTTTTAGGGTCTTCAAGCTCGTTTTTTATCTTGAAAATAGTGTATGTACTTATAGGCAAGAGGTTTTGAGGCTTGAAACAACTCAGAAATTGAAATCACATGTTATGGCTTGGTTACTTGATTTTGAAGAAAAGTTGACAAACATGGTTTCAATTTGAAGTACAAGGATTTATAGGATGGTTAACAGGCTTTAGATATATTGCTTCTTGATTTTAAATGTTTTGGAGTCATAAACAACAATGTATGGGCTCAAGAAGAGTTGACATTATGATTAAAGTCACTTTTCCAAAATGGAAGTGGTGACTTTCTTCCCAAAATGGAAATGAAACTTGGATAATGGCTCAAATGCTTGTACAATGGCTCTATAAGTTGTGTAAAAATTAAATTATTGAGTGATTAGCAAGTTTTAAACCTTAAAAGAAAGATTTTTACAGCATGCTTGAAGATTGGATCAAGTGTTCTTCACAAAATGGCTTGTAATTCAAGTTTGAAAACGCAAACTTCTTGCCTTCGATTATCCTTGCTCAAGAATGATCCCAAGGATTTCTTGGACATTTTGGAAAGATTGCAATGTGATATACAACCCATATTTGAATTTATTTTTAAGATTCCCCTTGGAACTATGTGAAAATTTCCATGAAGTTAGGTCAAAAATCAGCCTAACTAGGGCAAAATTTCACTAAGTCTTTTTTAGTTCATGAGCATGTATTCACAAAATTATAACTTGAGATCCAAGCACTTTTGGAAGAAGTTGTGTGAATAAAAGTTGTATATTTCATGGAGATATAAAACTTTCATGTTGGAAGTTTCCTTTGAATCATCTTGTATCATAATGAAAAAATTTCTCAAAGTTATGAAAAATTAAGAAATTTTTAACAGTTAGAAAAAATTTCTAAGTTTAGAAATTTTGACTTTTCAAAATGAAATCTTGATTTCTTGATTTCTCGATGAACAAGTTTCCTATTTTGACATGTTTTAATGAATTGTGATCTTTAGCACTTGAATTTGACCATAAAGTCAAAGTTTGACTTTTCAGTATACAGTTGACTTTTGATCAGTTGACTGCAAAATTCATCTGTCAATCCAAAGGATTTGCAATGTTTTGAATCATGTAATTAGGTAAAAATGATGCAATTGGAATCTTGATATCATTCCTTAAACCAATTGACCATTTTCTAGGTCAAAAATCAGAAATTGCCCTTTCCCAGTCAAAGCCCTAATTTTGACCATTTTGCCCTTTAAGAGATTTGATCAAATTTCTTTAGGAATTATGGTACAAACTTGATAAAATGATACATATGAGTCTAAAATGTTGATGTGGATAAAAAAATATGAAGTTTGACATTAAATTGGCCATGGTTGACTTTTTCCCCAATACAACTGATTTTTAGGTCAACTGTTAAATTGACTGATCAAAAGTGTGATCCAAGGCTTGAAACTTGACATTTGCAATCTTAGGGGTCCATAATGATCCATTAAAGTCATATGGGGAATTGATAGTTCAAAAATCATTGTGCAAACTCAAACCCTAATTTTGGTCATTAGTGCATAAGGAGGTGTCTTGTGCTGATCAAACCCTAGTGCAGTCTTGAGCCTAAGGAGATCTTGTGAGCAAATCCTTGATAAGTGAGAGGGAAAATTTTAGGGTACAACAGAGAGAAACACAATGATATAAGAGTTTTGAAGAATTGATGAAGGAATCTACCTATTGAAGTTGAGTTGCAGACCTCTGAAACTGAACTTCTATGGAGCAGTATAGGGCACGATTCTTGAATGTAATTATATGGTTAGCTTCAGGGAAGATCAATGAAGGTGAATTGATGGAAAAATTGGATTGAAAAAGGCTCGAGAATGGATTTTGAAGTTATTGAATTCTGAGTTGTGAAACAAGTTTGGCAGGGTGATTCTGGCTATCCAAGCTTGAGAAAATGAATGGGATAGTTCATGTATTTATAGGAGAAGCCAATGGGATCAAAAGGAAGAGTGAATGATGCGTTTCGGAGGGAATTCATGCAAACCTGATGCAGGAGTGAAGTGTGATCCAAACTTCACCAAAACTCATCCTATTCTTGCGATTTGATGCACTAATCCACTTGGGAAAGGTGGCTAATCATGTTTAGACCTAAAACGCGTGCTAATTTGAGGTTTAGATGTTGTAGCATGAAATTCAAATTCTGACTTGCAATGAAACTTCAATTCCAAGTTACCACTTTTGAAACAATGGCATTCTCAGCTCAAGGGGTCTTAAGGCACGATTCTTGATGCTTTAGAAATATTAGGTTAAAAGCTTTTCAATGGAAAAAATGGAGTTAAATGGATGCTTGAGCTGAAAGTTGTATTGAGTCAAAGTTGAAGAAAAAGGGTTGACTTTCCATACTTAGAAATATTTCAAATTCTTCTTCAAAAATGACCTATAATGTCTTGCATCCAAACATGGCTTTCCACTTGGAATTTTCTCTTGACCAAAAAAGATGGCATGAAGCAGATCTCTTGAATGAAATTTTGAAACTTAAATCATTCAAAATATCCAAAATTTGAGAGAGTTATGAATTGTTGAAGTTGGCAAAAAATCATGAAATGACCTATAATCTTTTGCATCTTTAAGGAAACTTCCATCCATTTTCTCACTTTGCACATAAAATAAGGGATAAAATTCACATCTTCAAGATCATTATGGAAAAAGAATGGACTTAAGGTGATAAAAATTGACCAGGTTATGGCAATTTGAAGTCACACATGGAAAATTGGGGATTCATATGGAGGACTTGTAATCTTTCTTCCTCATCAAGTCTCTTCCTCATGAAAACTCCTTGGAACTTTTGAAGTGATTTGTTGATAACCCTTTGAAGAGAAGGATGTCTTTGGAATCACTCAAAAATAATAAAAGATGAGCAAGATAAATTACTTTGAATTTTAAAACCCTAGTTCCTTAGATCAAGAGAATGCTTTGAGGAACTTTGACAAGCTTGAACAAACTTCTTGTACCAACAATCTTGCTTTATGAATAGAAGTTGTTGAGGATGATAATGAGAACTCTTAGCCACCAAATCCACTTCCATATCTTGAAAATTGAGAGAAATATTCTCTTGTGACCAATAGGAACAAGGCCTTGTCTGAACATGACAATTTCTTCAATCAACCCTTTGTACTTTTGAGTCAAATCTAATAACCTTGAAATGTGATGAACCAAAACAACCTTTCCATGCCAATTCTTCCAAAACCAATCTAATGGTGAGGTTTGAACTTCTCAAGCTTTATTGACTTGGGCATGGAAATAAACTCATGAACCCATGGGGTAACTTGTTAAATCTCATTGCCTTTACCTACATGGATAACAAGAAAGACAAACCAACATTGAATTTTATTAGTTAAAAGAAGAAATCAAGACAAAACAATATTCATGATCACAAAAGGAACATAAGTCAAGGTGCTTGGTAATCCATAAAAAGGGCAAAACTAAATATAGGGAGGGGAACCAAGAATCCTAGTGTGATCCTATTGTTTGATTTGATTGCTTTATCTTTGTGGGATTTGTATAGGAGTTACTATAGATCCTAACCCGGATCGGGGGGACACCTTTTAGGTAAGTAGAAATAAACTGTGAGGGAACTGTACGACATAGACCGATACAGTTGAAGCAGTGGCTACGTTGATGCGACACATTAGTTGGTACCGATATCCCTTGTGGAGAAACAAGGAGAATATGGGGCTGCTATATGGGTCGTTAAGCATCAATTGACTTTAGAACCTATAATTGACCAACTTGGCCATAGGAAGTAGTGAGATAGCCGGCCTCGGTATAGAGTTGAGAACTGGTTGATACTCGATGCTACACTCATTAAGACCATACTCTCGAGATAGTTCCGGCCGCAAGAAAAGATTGTGTGAGCTGAAACCATGACCGATGGAGGATGGTCAGTGATATTGAGAACCTCTAGAACCCGGTTACTATTATTAGGAGAAGTTGAACCAACTAAACTTCAAGAGGATAGTACCTAGACTCCATGCAAGCTTGAGACTTAAGGGCTCTTGTGTGACTTGTTTGCCTTTACCATGTTTGTTATTTGTGATACAAGTTGTGTGTTTCATCATGACATCATACATCATAACATCTCTTGCATATTTCATTAGACTAACCATTTCAAAGACCGAGGGGATTTATCTTTGTTCTGTTTTGCATATCATGACTTCTATGCGCAGAAATACCATTCGAGTTAACTTTGTGCAAATCCCTGTTCAGCTCAGAGAGTTAGTCTCAAAGGTTCCTGATACTTCCTCATTTGTTAGAAGAAATGGTCATCTCCTTGGCTTGGTCACTTCAAAATTGGATGAGCAAATGATGAGCGTCCTTTTCCAGTTGTTTGATCCATTGCATCATTGTTTCACCTTCCTGAATTATCAGCTAGTCCATACTTTAGAGGAGTTTTCTGATTTATTAGGCATATCTATCCTCGAGCAGACACCCTTCACAGGTTTGGAGGAGGTTCTTAGACCTGAGGACATTGCTTCAGCTTTACACTTGACAAAGGCTGATCTAGTGTCTAATTGGCAGACACGGAGTGGGGTTAAAGGTTTCTTGGCTATGTTTCTGATCGATCAAGCTCAACAGTTCTGGGATAACTTGAATTTTCAAGCATTTGAAGACATCTTGGCTCTCCTCATCTACGGCTTGGTTCTTTTTTCGAATCCAGATTCCTTCATAGATGTGAATGCAATTAAGATCTTCTTGTCTCATAATCCAGTGCCTACTTTTCTGGGTGATATTCTACATGCTCTCTATACTCGTACCGTGCGAAGAAGGGGAACCCTCATGTGTTGCACGCCACTGTTGGTGAGGTGGTTTATTTTGCACCTCCCCAAGTCTGTTTTAAAGAATGAGGAAGGTGTAGGTTGGGCTTACAGAATCATGTCCCTTGCTCATACGGACATTCTTTAGAGTTCTAAGGATATGGAGAGAGTAGCTGTCATTGATTGATGTGGGGAATACCCTAATGTTCCGTTGCTTGGAAGCAGAGGAGGAATAACCTACAATCCTTGTTTGGCTTTACGACAGTTTGTACGCGCTCAAAGAGACGTCCCCCATGAGCTGATTCTTCCATATATTGTCTTTGACTACAAGGGGGACGTGAATGAGCATCGCTGAAGGTTTATACGAGCCTGGGGCATGGTGAACAGGTATGACCCTCAAGAGCTAGGACTAAAGACTTCTCTCCCTATGCAACCTTATCTCCAGTAGGTTCGAGCCCGTGCTCAAAAGTTGGGGATTCCTTATGAAGCTGTTTTGCCGGTGATTATATAGCATACTAATGAAGAAGGTGTTCCCTACACAGCCCTCCATCCATACATGCCTACTGATCTTGAGGCATTGAAGAGATCCTGGATTCAGTTGACGGAAGAAAGGGATACCTACAGGGAAAAGTATCATGGGCTAGAGAGGAAGATCCTGAAGCTCACAAGGCAGCTTGAGAATGAAAGGACAATCAACGATTATGTCAGCACGAAGGGAAAACGACCATGGGATTTCTGATTCTAGTTTAGATTTGCTTTTCAGTTTATTTCTTTTGTAACTCCTTAAAGGAATTGTTAAACATTGTTACAAGTTCAATCTAATAAAGTGTGTTTTATTTTGTTTTACAAAGTTGAATCTCCCAAAGTCTTTGAAATCATTTCATACGCATTCCATTACCATGCACCTCATTACAGGTACCATTACAGGTTTCTTATCTTCTTCACTGTTTATTTTAGCATAAAATGTCTTCTGAAACACCTACTGATCAAGCTATCAAGGCTCTTCAAGCACATAATGCTCAGTTCCAAGAGTTGTTCCTGAACTTGTCCAAAGCGCAGCAGGATTTGAAGACTCTTATCCTAAAGGAGAAGAAGAAGAAGAAGAAGAAGAAGAAGGTGGTCCTCCTGAATATGGGTCACAGATTTGGGAATAGGTTGCGACAGGAAGCTGATTTGTCTCATTCATCTGGAGGAGGAGAGAATCAAGAGGAAAGAAAAGGTCCTAGTCCAGTGGTCTCTGATAATGACACTGATTTTGATGAAGAACAATATCCTCCTGCTGAGGATAAGTATAAGCAACTTGAAGACCGGTTGAGTGCAATGGAGATCCATAAGATACTTGGGTTGGACTTTGGAGATCTGGGATTGGCATCTAGGGTGGTGATCCCTCACAAGTTTAAAGCTCTTGTCTTTGCTAAATATGATGGAGTATCTTGTCCAAAGCTACACCTCCGCTCATACGTCAGAAAAATTCAACCCTACACTGCTGATAGAAACCTATGGGTTCATTTCTTTAAAGATAGTCTTTCAGGGACTTAACTTGAATGGTTCTATCAATTGGAAGGAGCTAATGTCCGCAACTGGGAGGACCTTGCTGCTGCTTTTTACAAGCAATACCAGTATAATGCCGACCTTGCTCCCACGCGTACCCAACTTCAGGGTATGTCTATGGGTACAAGCGAAGGCTTTAAGGACTGTTCTCAGAAGTGGAGAGATCTAGCTGGAAGAGTCCAACCCCCTTTGTCTGATAGGGAGTTGGTGGATATGTTTCTTGGGACTTTGTCTGGTCCATTCTTAAATCATTTGATCGGAAGTTCATCTTCTGGTATTATTGAATTAGTTTTGACTGGGGAAAGAGTGGAAGCTGGTATCAAAAGTGGTAAGATGCAGAAAGGTGCTTCGTCCAGTGCAGAAAGGAAGCCTTTCAAGAAAGAAGCTAGTGCAGTTTACAGCTCGAGGAGCCAAAATCGACCCGAACTCCGCTAAGAAGTTAATGCGGTAGTAATATCAAGACCCGTCGTTGCCCCACAACGCAATAATCAGCAAAGAGTAGAGAGACCGCACAGATAGTATACTCGGCTCAGTATGACCCTGTCTCAAATTCTGCCACAATTGTTGAAGACAAACATGATAACTCTGAGGGAAGCCCCGAAGCATCCCAGTACTACATCACCCCTGTATAATCTGAATGCCCGTTGCGCCTATCACTCTGATAGCCCAGGGCATGATACAAACAACTACTGGGCCTTGAGGAATAAGGTGCAAGATTTGATTGAAGCTAAAGAAATCGAGTTTGACGCGCCAGAAAAGCCTAACATCGTGACTGCTCCTATGCCCAAGCATGGAGTAAATGCTATGGACGATGATTCATTTGTGACATTTGTGGAAGACATTTCTACTCCGTTAATGACAGTCAAGAAGAATCTATTGTTGGCCGGTTTATTTTCGGGATGTGGCGAAGGTTGCCAGAACCGGGACTGTTTTAGGAATTGCTGGTTTGCGTTTTGCATTTTTGTTCGCAAAATGTCGCGGTAAGCAAGAGTCGCCACCGACTTTTATTTTATCCAAACTGGAAAGGAAAAAAGCACAGAAAAATTCCTTTTTTCGAGATTTTGAGTACGGGGGGTAGATTATAGAAAGGGAACGTATTAGCATCCTTTCTATATGTGGTTTTCAACGGGCTCTTAGGTACTTGCTCATCATTTTCAAAATTTCTTGTGTGTGTTCGGTTTGAAAAAAAGTTTTTGACTTCGATTTAACTCTTGCTTCTGTCTTCAAGAGTGTTACGAAGTGTTTTTGAAAGCTTTGTTTAAAAGAGGAGTGTAAGTGTGAAAAAGTTTGGATTGAGCAAGTACTTAAGAACTAATCTACCTACTCGAAAAAAATATTGTTCTACGTTTGTTTCCTTTAGACAGTGCTATCCCACTATTAGTGTGTAGGTAGCACCGTCGTTGGAGTTTTGAGGGTGAATTCGAAAGGGACGTACGATCACTAAAGCAATGTTATGACGTCTTAGTAATAACCCTAATGCCTTAGATCAATTATTCGAGGCAACAATATCCGAGGCAACCATTCCAAGGTAAATTTTCGGAACGGGACTTTGATCTTTGTTTAGACAAGAGAGTGACCACTAAAGCATCCTATACTTAATGACCGTTTACCGAAGGCAACCGAATTGGGAGTGTACCCTAGGAGTGCGCATGTGCGAGTGATTCAATTTCAGGTTTATTATCTTTGCACATTTAGGGTTTGCTAACCGTTTTAAAGTTAATCATACATTCTTGTCATGCATCCCTATTATTCATACATCTAACAGTTAATATTTGCGGAATTTAAAATGCGGAAAGTAAAGCTATGCTATTACAAGGCTTTGGGTATTTACATAGCCAAAAACAAACCCTTTAAAGAAAACGATAAATGAAAGTAAAAGATCCTAATTAATCTATTACAATTTGTGAGCAATTACATTAATATGGAAAAATAAATAAATGAAATGCGCACGAAGAAATTAAGAGCGGGAGAGAATTATGGTTTTGACCCCTCCTAACCTAATTGAAAGAAAAAAATGTTTTTGTTGTTTTTAATTTTTTTTTAAGAAAAAGAATTAGGTTTTATAAATTAAATACAAAATTAATTAGCTAATTAAATTAATTAATGAAAATAAATAAATGGCCTATTTTTGTGTTTTGGTTATTTTTTAAGAAAAAGAAAATATCATTAAGTTAGAAACAAAACCCTAATTATTCTAATTGTTTTTTTTTTACATTTATTTACAAAATAATTTAAGTTACCCTAGAAATTAAATAACCTAATTAAATTAATTAATTTATTGATAAAAAAATCTAAATCTAATTGGATGAAAAATAGTTTTTTTGTTATTTTTTGATAAAAGAAAATTAATTTGTGTTAGTAAAATAAATAAACTAAATTAATTAAATAAAATATAAATGAAAAGAGGAGGCAATTTGGGCCTGAAACCAGTAATTTAGTGGGGTGTATATAGCAAATCTGGGCCCAAAAGAGAGTGACCCACGTTTGACATCCAAGATCTCCTGCCATGCGTTGACTGAGGGCTTTGGTGGACTTTCATCTGATGGCCTTTAGATCTGGCCATCTGGAGATCCAAAGGTTGGATCTTGAGGATACATGGTGCTCCCTTGGCTTGTGTGCACGCTGGATTAGCTGAAGCAAAATAACATGGAATAATTGTGGGGACCTGGGATTCGAACCCAGGCCCCAAAGCACTTTTCCAACGCCTGGCCACCAACTGAGCTGTGTGTTTCATTTGTATATAAAATAACAATAATAGATAATATGCAAATAAAGGGAGTTAGTGGAGAATAATAAAAACGCGCGCCAGAATTCAAATCAGCAAATGAGAGGTTGCCACGCTAGTCGTCTTCCTCCTAGCACCGTTGGTAAAAGTCCCAGACTTTTACCTACAGACGTTTGTCCATAGCTACAGGTCCTGCAGTTCTCAAAATCCAATACAAGCATGATAAATAAAAACTAAGGCCATGGATAGATTCGTTTGGACCTGCTGAGCACAATGGTGCCCCTTTCATGGCCCAATTTCACTTGTATGCAAAGATCCCAAATCGAACCAAAAAAACATAGCAATGGTGAAATCTCATACAGTTCATAAAAATGCAATTAAAAGTTCCAAATAGCTTGCAAATGTTCCAAGGATCAAGAATATACAAATATTTCATGCTATAGATTCCATAATTATGCAATTAGAATTCAAGAACAAGCCATTGTTATGGCTGACTTACAGCGAGTTATAGGGATGGAAACTCCTTGTTCTTGATTGGTTTCGCTTGCTTGTGATCCCAGGAAGCGATTGGGATGGCTATAAGGTCTTGAGGATGTCTGGAAGTGTGAAATCGTGTCTGCACTTTTTGTGATTTTTTTCAAGTTTGTTCTGACCTTGTGCGCCTCTCCCTAGCCTTGTTTTAGGTCTGCAAATGTTCAATATATATCAAGTATTGTATTAGGGTTCAAAACATGATCTCAATCTTCCTCCATTTTTGATTTTGATCTTGATTTAATTCACTTAAAAACCCTTCCAAAAATAGGCCAAATTCAATCTTTTTATGCACTAAAAGGCCTTGCACGAATTCAATCAATTGCTAGCTGGATGTAGGACCTGAAACATGTACAAGATCTTTGGATTTCAATGTTTTGGATTTTTCCATGATTTGTTTTGATTAAAATTGATTTAATTAAAACAAAAATAAAAATAAATAATAAAAATAATATAATGACAAGTGGCAAGTTCTAGGGCTCTTGGACCATGCTACCAACTCAAAACAAGTGCAAAAGATTAGGCCCATTTACCAAAAATTGCAATTTGAGGCATAGTTGACTTTTGACAATTTTGCAGAAAGGGTCAACTTCACTAATGCATAACTTCCTCAATTTTGACTCATTGAATGTGTTCTTTGACTTTTTAGAAAGCTTGAGATGTCCTCTAAGCAACCATTTTAGTATAATCTAAATTTGGTATTTCATGTTGATGTATGAAGCTTTGACAAAAAAGGTGTTTTTGTTGACTTTTCAGAATGACCTATAATGTCTAAATTCATAACTTCTTGTGAGTGCATATTTTGAACTTGGGAGATGAATATGGATTGTAGAGCATTTCATCCTCTTAAAAATGAGTTTTGGATGGGTCATTTCTCATAAAGTATGAGAAAGTTATGCTTGGTCAAAGTTGAGTTGACTTTTCCTACAAAACCCTAATTTAGCAACTTTTGATTCTTGATGAATTGTGAGCAATCCTTGATTAATCATGATCAACCCTTGATAAAATTATGAAATATACTTAAAAATGAGGATGTTGACCAAAAATCTTGAAGTTTAACTGTATGTAGGCCACAGTTGACTTTTGCCCTAGCACAATCGATTTTCAGGCTTTTGAGCAATTGACTGAGCAAACTTTCTCTGTAGGGATTGAAACTTGACATGGGTGATCTTGAGAACATATTAGGACAATGGTGAGAATTTAGGATCCCTTGGACTCAAATATCTTGATACAACATGAAACCCTAATTTGAGGTAGACTTCCTTAGGAGAGAGCTTGTCTGGCCAACCCTCGGACTTCCTTGAGCAACTTGAGGATCTTTCTTGCAATGTATTGAGAAATATGGGAGGTAAAATTTTGGGGTACAACAGATCCTATTGTGAATGAGTCAACATGGTATGGTGAAGGGATCTTATGGGAAATATTTTGGGTACAACACCCAATAATTATATTTTTGATCGAGTTTTCTCATCAAAGAACATATCATCCCCAACAAGGTTTGCCTCATCAGAGTATGTCTTATTCCCCAGCCAGAAGTTCAGGTTGAGAATTTTCTTATTCCCCTGCAAAGTGGCCTTTAAGGATTTCTCTTATTTCCCAACAAAGCCGCTTCACGAAGATTTCTTATTCACGAACTCTCTGATCTACCCTTTGAAGTTGTCGTTTGATGACTTCTTATTCAAGAATTATTTCATCTCCCCGACTACATTGCCCATTGGAGATCATTTAATCAGGAATTTTAATTTCCCCTAGTTAAGTCATTTCATTTGGAGGTTCTTGTTCAAGAATTCTAGCTTTTCCTAGTAGAGTCTGATCCTGGATGATGAGAAGCGCCATATCCCCAGAAGACTGTGATATCGTGATTTCTTACTCGAGTTTTCTCGTACCCTCGCCAGTTTCTCTCTTATTGAAGATATTCCATAAATCCCCAGTTGAGTATCTTACACCAAGAAAACCTCCTCTTTAGCAAGAGTTATTCAGATAAGTTATCTTATCTCCGTTTTGGATTTTCATATCCTCATCATAATAAGTTTTTTCCCCCAGGCGAGAGATCGACAATTTATTCTTCAAGAAATTTAAGGAGGATTTGGTTTCCCTGTAGGCTCTATTATGATGGCAATCTTCCCAGCAATGGCAAATTTCCATTGATGTGTTTTCTCAGAAGTTATAGTTTCACCCTAATCTTCTCAAACAACAACTAATCTCTATTTGGCATTCTCCTTTAGAAGTTACGGTTTTGCCCATATATTTTCCAGCAATAACCAATCTCTATTTGGAATTCTCCTTTAGAAATTACAACCTTTCCCTAATATTCTCTACAAACGTCCAATCTTCATCAACTTGATCTTTTTTAGAGATTACAACTTCAACTTGATCTTTTCTAGCATGAGTTTGCAATTTAGTTTTTGAAGCTTTTTCGAGTTGGTATTCCCCACAAAGGTTCAGTCTTTCAAGGATATCTCTTCAATGATTCCTTGTATCTTCTTTTCTTCTCTAGCAAAATAATGCATCATTATAGTACATCCTCAAAGTGTAGTGTTTCCATTCTCTTTTGGAATATTACTCAATATAAAAATAATTCAAACATTCATCGAAACATAAGCCATTTGTAGTCCCTTTATTCTCAGGAAAATTTATTGGAATCTTCGAATTATATCCCCAGCGCGATCACTTCATCTTTAGTGCCCCAGGTTTTTATCCTTCTAGTTATCCCTGTGGTTTTATCCCCAGTAAGTCGATTATTGCATTGTTTTGTTCCTATCTTCGAATCTCTTTCATCAGTTTTCGTTATTGCCTACCTTCGGGTGTATATCAGTAGGTGTTTTAGTAGTACACCTTTAATACGGTGGGAGAATTGACTTCGTGTTTTGCGTTTTATCGCAAATGTTGCGGATAGCAATACTCGCCACCGACTTTTCTTTCATCCAATAAAGGAAAGGGTGAAAATAATAGGAAAGACCTTTTAATAAATTTTCTAGAGTTCGGGGGGTAGGTTATGAAAAGGGAAGGTTTTAGAACCCTTTTCATCTGTACTTATCTACGAGCTCTTAATTTCTAGCTCACTTTGAAATGCTTTGTGTTTGTGTAAGTTTGAAAATATTTTGAAAACGCCTTTGTATGACAAACTTTGCAATGATTCTCATATCGTTGAGAATGTAAAAATAGTGTTGGTTTTGAAAATATTTGTTTGAAAAGGAGTGTTTGGAAATATGTTTCGAAAATGCCAATGCAAGACAATTTCGTAATGATTCTCATATCATTGAGAATGTATACAAAATGTTTGTTTGATAAGTGTTTTGAAAATGTGAGATGTGAATGGATTTGGTTTGTGACCAAGCAATTACGAGCAATCTACGTACTCTAAAGGTATTTGTTCTTTTCCTCCTCCTTTAGATAGTGCTTTCCTACCATTCAGTTGGTAGAGATCCATATCATTGGATGTGAGGGACGGGCGTGGGTCTTCGTATAGTCATAAAAGGCAACTTGTAAGATGTTTTAGCAATTGTCGCAAGGGACTAAAATCATTTACTGAAGGCAACTTTGAAGGGTCATGGAGGGACTTTGCTAAAACATCTCATATTTGAGGGACATGATTGTTTAAAGTCGAGGCAACAAGTGTGGGTTACCCTAGAGGTGCAAGTGTGCAAAGTGTTTTGATTTCAAATATATTGTTTTTGAATTAGGGTTTTCTATGGTTTAATTTTAGTCTTATCATACAAACCCTAATTACTAACAATAATAAGGAAAACGATAAATTGTGGAATTTAAATGTCCTACACTATTACAATGCTTTGGGAATGGGGGGTACAATTTTGTTAATAAGGGGAAGAAAGCAATAAATCCCTAATTACTATTACAAACCATTGAATATGAATTGCAATAATAATACAAAAATGTAAAGATGAAGAAGCAAAAATAATTTGTTTTTTAGGAATTTTCGATGGAGAAAAAAGTTTTAGTAATTTAACCTAATTAAACTAATTAATTTTAAATACAAGGAAAGTTAATTAATTATTTAATCAAACCTAAATCTAAGTTAATTGAAATAAAACCTAAGTCTAATTTAATTTGTTTAGAAAATAATTTGAATGTTAATACTAATTTGTAAAAATAATATAATTTAATTTAATAAAATAAAATAAAATGCCTAAATTAAAATATTTTTAATTTAACTAAGAAAATATATATATTTTTTTGCATTTTTGGTTAAAATAAAATAAATAAATGAAGATAAAGAAAATATAAAATAATTGGGCCTGGGTGTCAAAATGAAAAAGGGGGTTAAAAGAAAATGGGGCGCAGGGCCCAAATATATTTTCGAGTCAGAAAAATAAAACAAAGAAAAAAGTTAGCGTGGGCCTGTGTTGTCTTTAGTAAAAAAGGGGGTTTTAGAAAGTAAAAACAAAAAATAATGAGGCCCAAATTCAAGGAAGCCCAGCCCTTGTTTTGATCCCATGTTGTTGGATTTTGAAGGGTGCATCATAGGCTTGCATATGGAGCGCTGGATCTGAAATGCTGAACGTCTAATGTTGTTGATGTGTGGCTCATGATAGCTGAAACTTGCTTGTATGCACATAATCTGTAAGGAAAACATGAAAAACAATACAAAGGGTAGCACTGGGGATCGAACCTAGGTCCCTATAGATCAATGCCTTACGCGCGCTTCCTCTGCCACTAGGGTGGATGTTTCATCCGTTATTAAGACCACTTGCAATAAATATAAAATAAACCCTTCCCAGATTGCACTTCATCCCTAACCTCACGCCAACCTACATTGATAAGAATTTTGAATTTATGATCTTGCTCATTTCTCATTTCTCAACCATTTGCAAAAGTATAAACATGAAACTTACTCCATTTTTCAATACGAATTCAACCATGTAAACCACTTAAACTATGAATCAAACATGAACATTAATTTCTGTTGGTACCAAATAAAACTTAATTTTTTCAGAAAGTTCAAACTCAAAATTCGCATCACTCAGGCAACATAAATGAAAACTAAATGCATGGTTAGCTTCAGGGCTATAGTGTCTACATTTTCATTCATAAAGTAACCATTAATGATGCTTGTAGAGAGAGTTCAAAGTCGAGAAAACTTTCCTCAAAAATGGAAATCATGGATGAAGTTTGAGCACTTATGGAGGTATTGTGATGATCTGGATAGCTTCACTGCAGTCCTAAGAAGCTAATTCAAATCTTAATCCGTGCTTATAGTGCCTGAATCGTATTGGAGAAGTCAATGTGCAGAGTTCTGTTTTTGAGTTTCGAAGATGAGGAAGATGATGTTACATTTGTGAAACAGGTGGGGATGAGTTTTTTATTATGTATAGATGCTTTTTAAATGATTATAAGTGAAAATTCACAAGGGATTTAAGTGTTTCAAGTTTTTGGTAAAAAATGTCAACAATGGAGGTTTGTGTGCAAATCTGAGTTTTAGGGAGTTTGAGTGAGTTTGAGGGATATTGAGATTCGTGTCTTGGCTTGCAAAAAATGTCTCTATTTATAGATAAGAATTTTGGAATACTCAAGTTGATTAGAGGTTAAAATCACATGTTAAGCTCAACATGTAATTTACTTGAAAAATCAAGTTTCAATGCATTGTACCTTTGATCATAGAGTGGTTATACACTTTAATCACGATGCTTCTGACCTTGTAGATGGAGTGTGATCAGAGGGAACAAGTGAGATGTTCAAGAATTAAATTTGTGCGTAAAGCTTGCTTTTCAAGAATGACAATGTTAACTTTCTACCCAAAATGGCAAATTGACTTGGACAATGCTTAAACCACTTGGACATAGCTCAAAAGTTTGTGTGATCCATTAATTATGGGTATACACACAAGTTAGAAGACCTTCAAAGCAATATTATGCAACATAACATTGAGATTTGATTATGTGTTCATCAAGAAAATGACTTGCAATTCAAGAATGGATGCCCAACTTCATCTCTTCGAATCTCCTAGCTCAAAAATTATATCTTCAAGTTATTGGACATTTTGGAAAGCTTGAAAAATTGTATACAACCTTCATATTTACCACTTTGGATAAATCATCTTGGAACTAGGTGAGAATTGGTCAAGAAGTTAGGTAAACAATCTGCCTAAACTTGTTGAAAATTTCACTAAGTGTTTTATGAAAAATGTCATGACATCATGAGCCTATATATTCAAATTTAAACATTTTTTGGACATCAACCCTAAGGAACAAAGTTGTAGAATTCATCAAGATCTACAACTTTCATGTTGAAAGTTTTCCTTGAATCATCTTGTATTTTTGTGAAAAATTGTCATGAAGTATTGAAATTATCAAGGTTCAAAACACTTAGAATTTTTCTAAGTCCTTGAAATCTTGACTTTTTTTTTTAATTTTTAATTTCTTGATTCTTGATGATAAAGTTTTATATTTTTGAATGTCTTGATGAATTTGATCTTTGAAATTTAATGTTGACCAAAAAGTCAAAGTTTAACTTTTTGTGTATCAGTTGACTTTTCATCAGTTGATCAAATTTCAACTATCAATCCATTGATCTTGAGAAATTAGCTGAGCAATGAAATTAGGTCAACAAGTTGTGTTTGAGTCGTTGAGATCATGTTTCAAGCCAATAGGTCATGTACTAGGTCAAAAGTCACTGATCATTCTTTCTCTATCAAAACCCTAATTTTGACAATGTGCTCCTTTGATGATTTGAGTGCTTTTCTTGAGGCATTGTGATCAAACCTTTCTAAATTGATAAATATCACTTAAAAATGTTGATGTTGGCCAAAAATCATGAAGTTTGACTGTATATTGACCATAATTAACTTTTTACCAAATACAACTGATTTTTAATCATTTGAGCAATTGACCAGGCAAATTTATGATGCAAGGCTTGAACCTTGGTATGAGAAATTTTGAAGACCTATAATGAACCATGAAAGTAATTTTAGGCATCAAAAAGTCCAATTGTCCTTGAGAAAATCAAAACCCTAATTTGGAGGCTTAGTGCTTAGGAGGTGAGCTTATCTGATCTAACCCTTGAGATCATTGGTGAGAAACGTCTTGAGAAAAGAGAGGGAAAATTTTGGGGTACAATAGCTTCCCCTGTTCAATATTCTAAAACCTGAAGAGTTAGATTGGCTTGTTCTCCATTCATGACTTGAGGGTAGAAGATGATTGAACACTTAAGTTCCTAGAAATTTGCACTTGCTTGTGCACGAAGTAAAATTGTTTATTGATTAGATCGGGAATGGGCTTAGAGATGCCATTTGGAGAGGTGACATAAAGTTGTAGGAGATGGGCTTATAGATGCCATCCAAAGCATCTGTTGATAGAGAAATTAGACTAAGTCTACGCTCGACTTTAACAGGGAGAAGTATCAGAATAAATCTTTGGTCAATTTAATCTGAGCGAAAAAAAGTTCTACTGAGAGAAGTATCCGAATAAATCTTTGGTCAATTTAATCCGAGCCAACATAGGTCTTTAAATCTTTAACTAAGAGAAGTATTAGAATATATATTTGGTCGATTTAATTTCATCCAGAAAAAGGTCTAATGAGAGAAGTATCAGAACAAATCTTTGGTCGATTAATTCTGAGCCAGTAGAGGTCTTTAAATATTTAACTGGGAGGAGTATCAGAATAAATCTTTGGTCTATTTAATATGAGCCAGAAAAAGGTCTACTGATCTGAGCCAGCTGATGTCTTTAAATATTTAACTGAGAGAAATATCAGAAAAAATCTTTGGTCGATTTAATCTTAGCCAGAAAAAGGTCTACTGAGAGAAGTAACTGAACAAATCTTTGGTCGATTTAATCTAAGCCAGCAGATGTCTTTAAATATTTAACTAAGAGAAGTATCAAAATAAATCTTTCGTCAATTTAATCTAAGCCTGAAAAAGGTCTAATGTGAGAATTATTAGAGCAAATCTTTGGTCGATTTAATTTGAGCCAGCAAATGTTTTGAAATCTTTAACTGAGAGAAGTATTAGAATAAATATTTGGTCGATTTAATCTGAGCCAGAAAAAAGTCTACTGAGAGAAGTATCAAAACAAATATTTGGTCGTTTTAATCTGAGCCAGCAAATGTCTTTAAATATTTACCTGAGAGAAGTATCTAAATACATCCTTGGTCGATTTAATCTGAGCCAGAAAAAGGTCTACTGCGAGAAGTATTAGAACAAATCTTTAGTCGATTTAATCTGAGCCATCAGATGTCTTTAAATCTTTAACTGAGATAAGTATCATAATAAATGTTTGGTTGATTTAATCTGAGCCAGAAAAAGGTCTACTGAGAGAAGTATCAGAATAAATCTTTGGTCGATTTAATCTGAGCCAACATAGGTCTTTAAATCTTTAATTGAGAGAAGTATCAAGGGTGGTCAAGGGTTTTGAGGGGGTGGCGTTGACTCCTACGTGGCTAATCCTCTCAATGTAATTGGTTGATTCAAATTTCTATGGCCCCACCTTATTACGCGCGTGATTTTTTTAATTGAATTTGATTTTTTATTTTTGAATTTATATTTTATTGAATTAGAATGATTATACTAACGCGAAAAACCAGTGTCCCAATGGTAAGAGTAATGGTCATTATGCAAGAGGGCATGGGTTCGAGTCAACCCTTGTGCAAATTTTATTTTATTTTTCAGGGTAAAATACAAGGTCAACATATGTTGAGCGCTAGCTATTCAACAATACAAACGCAACACTAGTCAGTTGGAAAAAATGCTCACTGGTGACTTCAAGGGGTGGGTTCAAGTCCCATCCCAAACATTTTGGTTTTCATATAATTTTACCTAGGTTTTACACTTCATTTGACTTATTATTTTTAACTAATTAACATTAAATCATTAAACATTAACCCTTAACCAAATTAGGCTTAGGTTTTTTTAATTAACTAGAATTAGGGTTTGACTTTTAATTAATTAATTAATTAGACATTAGGTTATTATTAAAATTAATTATTTTTAGGGTTTTAGCCAAATAATTCTTCTTAATTAATTATACGTTAGGGTTTCTAATTATTGTTTTAAGTTTTTTAATTAACTTAGTTAATTAGTTATTAGGTTTTAGTCATCATCCCTAATCCAAAATCATTTTCTAAAAACAAAAAAACATTAAATCATTTTTTCTAAGATCTTTACTTATTTCTTACTGTTATTTAAATTCTGAGACAATTGTATAGGTCACAACTATCGATGTAATAGGGTAGATTTATTTTCTCGCATCTTTTTTATATACTTATGTATCTTTCCCAAAGCCATGTAATAGCGTGGAAACTTTATATTCTGCACTTTAATTTTCTGTACATATTTTACTGTTAGTAATTAGGATTTATATGGCAAGACTAATAATTGGACATAGATAACCTTAATTTTTAAGGTTAACCTAATTGAAACTAATACACTTTGCTAACTTCACCTCTAGGGTAACCTCTCTTGTTGTCTTACGGTACCTTGGTCATGTTCCTCTAAAGTAGGGATACTTTAGAAAAATACCCTCGATAACAAATCATCATGATCCCTTTCGAATAAAGATCATAATCCCTCGACGACCCTCTGAGTTTCCTACAAAATGATCTAGTCCCTTTGATGACCCTACGAGTAAAATGATGATAGTCCCTTTGATACAATTGCTAAAATATCCTTACATGTTGCCTTCGATGACCATACAATGATCCTATGCCTGTCCCTTCACATCCAATAGATAGGATTACCTACCAACTAATGGTATGGATAATAATATCTCCAAAGGAGAAGGAAAATAACAAGAAAGACTTATTAGTGGGTAAGAACTCTTGGATGCTCACTCACAACCTTTTTCACAACTCAACATTTTTCGCACTACACTTTCAAACAAGATATTTTCAAGAACACTTTGTATACATTCTTGAGGACCGACACAAGGATTATTACAAAGTTAGCCTTACATTGGTATTTCAAAATATTTTCAAATAATTCACACACACCAAAAAAGTTTAAAGTGAGCAAAGCAATTAAGAGCCTGTAGATAACTACAGATGAAAAGGGTGCTAACACCTTCCCTTTTCATAACTTACCCCCCGAACTCAAAATCTATCAAAGGTTTTTCCTGTTCTTTTCACCTTTCCTAAATATTGTATAAAAGAAAAGTCGGTGGCGACTTTTGCTAACCGCAAAATTTGCGATAAAACCAAAAAAGTCAGTTCTCCCATCGTATTACAAAATTGGCGACTCTGCTGGGGAGAAATCTAAAAGAGGGGTTACCTTAAGAGCTAGATCACTTTACTTTCTTTTATTGTATGCTTTATCAGATTTACTTTAAGGGTTCATGCTTGGGCATTATTGCTTGGGTGAGAGATCTTACACCCAGATCTAGTTATTCCTTAGGTAAGTAGCAATAGATCATAAAGATTGTATGGCATATACCAATATGGTTAAAATGATAGCTACAATTAGTGTGACACTTTAGTTTGTACTAATGTTCCTTGAGTCAGTCAAGGATAACATTAGGCTTACGCGTGGTATCGTTAATACTAACTTTCTTTTAGAACCTTAATTGACCCATCCTGGCCATTAGAAAGTAGTAAGATTGTCGGCTTTGATACAGTCCAAAGTTGGTTGATACTCGACGCTACGCTCATTGACATTCGACATTCAGGATGTTTTGGGTGGCAAGCAGGTTGTCGTGCTAAAATAAATCCTACGAGAAATACTTATGATATTCTTAGAACCCGACTACTATTTTAGGATAGGTTAAACCAACTTAACTTCAGTGGAGAAGGGTGTTTACCTATGGACTTCATGCAAGCCTTTAAACCTAAGGCTCTTGTATGACTTGTTTGTGTTTGCTAATATGAACATAACATCATAACATCATATCATCATAACATAACATTTTCACTAACCATTTCAAGGACCTGCAGATTTATCTTTGTTCCTTGTTGCAAGTTATGTTCTGCTCGCATAAATACTATCTGAATCAACTTTGTAAGGGTACCTCCCAAGCTTAAGGAGTTAGTCTCAAAGGTTCTCGAAAACTCTCAATTCACCAAGAGGCATGGTTATCTACTCAGTTTGGTTATCTCAGGTTTTAAAGAAGACATGATGAGTGTTCTGTTCCAGTTATTTGATCCTAAGCATCAGTGTTTTACCTTCCCAGATTATCAGTTGGTACCCACAATGGAAGAGTTTTCTAAGCTACTTGGAGTACCTATCCTTGATAACACGCCCTTCACCGGTTTAGATAAAGTTCCAAAACCTGAAGAGATTGCAGCAGCCTTACACTTGAAGCGGTCAAACATTGTGTCTAATTGGGAAATAAGAAGTAGAGTTAAATATCTTCTTGCTAAATTTCTGATAGAGAAGGCTCAGTTTTTCATAGATGCTATGAGTTTTCATGATTTTGAGGAGATCTTGGCTCTATTAATATATGGTTTTGTACTATTCCCTAATAAGACCAATTCATAGATGTGAACACCATCAAAATATTTCTTACTGATAATCATGTGCCTACTTTGCTTGGAGATATTTTGCACTCTCTTCACACTCGTACTATGAGAGAGTGAGAGACTCTCATGTGTTTCATACCTTTAATATCCAGGTGGTTTATTTCTCACCTTCCCTGATCAGTGATGAAAAATGAACAAGGTTTGAAGTGGTCTCGAAGGATGACATCACTCTCTTATTCAGATATCTATTGGTGTTCCAGATCTCGGGAAGAAATCACTATTATTGTCCGCTGTGGGGAATTCCATAATGTTCCACTACTTGGCATAAGGGGAGGTATTACTTACAACCCTTCTCTAGCTCTATGTCAATTTGGTTATGCTCGAAGAGACGGTCCTCATGATATGCTTATCCAGGGTATTATATTCGATTACGAGAACGATCCTCTAGGTTACCGTAAAAAATTTATACATGCTTTGTGCATGGTGAATGTTTTACCTTAAAATTTTCGTCCCATTTTCTTCAAGACATTCTCATCAGGTCGCCATTTGCTTAAAACTACTCAAGAGTTGACTGGTTAAAACACCTCCTAAGCAAGGGTCTTCAACTAGGGTTTGGTGTTTCTCAAATAAAATTGGTCTGCAAGGGTCTCAATTGACTTTCATGGTTCATAATAGGTCCTAAATAATTCTTATGTCAAGTTTCAAGTCTTGCCTCACATGTTTGCTCAGTCAATTGCTCAGATGATTGAAAATCAATTGTATTGGGTAAAAAGTCAACTGAGGTCAACATACATTAAAACTTCAAGATTTTTTGTCAACATCAACATTTTGAGGTGATATTTATCATTTGATCAAGGGTTAAGCTCGATTCCTCAAGGAAAGCCCTCAAATCATCAAAGGTCAAAAACTGCCAAATTAGGGTTTTGACTGAAGATGACTGATCATTGACTTTTGAACTAGTGCATGACCTAATGGCTTAAAGCATGATCTCAAGGGCTCCAATACAACATCTTGACCTAATTACATGGCTCAAGACATTTCTAAAGATACAGATGATTGATAGTTGAAGAATTGAATCAATTGATGAAAAGTCAACAGTCATACAAAAGTCAAACTTAGACTTTTTTGCTCAACATTGGAATTCAAATATCAAGAATCATCAAAATAGGAAGAACTATCAAACTTGATCATCAAGAATAAAAAAAGTCAACAAAAGTCAAAATTGAATATTTTCAAACACTTAGAAAACATTCAAGTTTTTATGCCTAAAATACCCTAACTTCACAAGCAAGTTTCCTCAAGATACAAGTTGATTCAAGGAAAACTTTTAACATGAAAGTTGTAGGGATTAATGAATTCTACAAATTTTTTAATTTGGGGTGATCCTAAAAAAGTGCTTAGTTTAAGATATATGAGCCCATGAAGTTCAGATTAATTTTATCGAACACTAAGAAAAATTTTCAACAAGTTTTGATCAGTTTTTTATCACAACTTCTTGGCCATTTTTCACCAAGTTTCCATTTAATTTATCCAAAATGGTCAACATGAAAGTTGAAGATCATGTTTCAAGCTTTCCAAAATATCCAAGTTTCGAAGAGATGAAGATGGCATGTCAAACTTGAATTATAGGTCATTTTTATGATGAACTTAAAATCAAATCTCATAGCCATGCCTTGTAATATCCCTTTGTAGGCCTCTAAACTTGTTAATATATCTCTAATCATAAGATTACATAAGCTTTTGAGCTATGGTCCATTTGATTCAAGCATTGTCCAATGCATCATTCTAATTTTTGGGAAAAAGATCACACTTCCACTCTTGTAAAGCTAACTTTAATCAAAATGTCAACACCTTAAGCCCATAGATTGCTTCCTCTGATCACACTCAAGCACTAAAGCAAGAAGAAACATGTCTAAAGCTCCTAACCACCCTATGAGCCATGGTACTATGCATTGGAACTTTGATTTCTCAAGAGATCACAAGTTACATCTCAAACAAGCCAAAACTTGATAACTTGTAAACCAAGTCCACTCATCCTCTGAATCTTTTCCTTTAAATAGAGAGCATAACACACTACATAGGCCGTGATTTTACAAGCCCTTAAACACTCTCAAACTCAGAATCACCAAGAAACCACCATTGTTGCATATTTGAAACTTCCAACACCCAACTCTCAATTCACTCGTGCGTTTTCCCTTTTTATCATTCAAATATCAATTATACACCATATAAAACTCATCCACACCCATGTTACAATTATGTAATCAGTCCATCATCATACACCATTTCCACTTTTCACCATTGCAACTTGACTTGGTTGGGTTGATTCAACAACTTTCAAAGCAAATTAGTAATCCCATTAGTTCAAGGAAGATCCCAGCAAGCTTAATCCATCATCACATTTCTTCTGGATGTCGTGTAAAGGGCATTTGATTTTCACTTCAAGAGGTAAGTTTTCCAAACTGTGATATCTTGATACAAGCATCTTTAGTGCATACATTCTAAAGAAAAAATGTAGATATCAATATCCTGAAGCTAACCATATCATTAGTTTTCATTAATTTTGTTCATGGAGTGAGAATCGAATATCTGCAAGATAGGTTTCATTTTTGGGACTGGGTAAAATTCTTGTTTATCTTTGAGTGTTGTTTAAAATAAGTGGCATGGTTGAATTAATGTTCAAATTTAAAGCAAGTTTGGTGTTCATATTTTTTAAAATGGTTAAGAAATGAAGCTTTTAGAAGATCAACAATGGTGTTATTATTGTCTACGCACGTGAGGAAGAAGAATTTACCATTTCAAATTTTCAAATTTTGTTTCATATTATATTTATTGTTGTTGTTTTATGAACAAATGAAATATCCACCCTAGTGGAAAAACAAGCGCGCTATGACCTGAGGGACCTGGGTTCGAGCCCCAGTGGTACCCTTTTATTTTTCACATATTTGTTCCTTGCAGATTCAGCGTAGGAAAGCCTAATACACGCATGGTACACCCTTGTATAACCACCATCAGATCTCATAACTCTAGATCTAGCACTTCAGAAAACCACGCCCATGGTACATCTCAAAGAACTGTCCTCACTGGATCTCACAGGCGCCTGGGCTTAAGATGTTTGGGCCTAGTGGATTTCTGATTTCATACCCCCCTTTGCTTACAACACATGCCCATTTGTTTTTTTTTGTTTTTTTTGTTTTATTTAATTCTTTTCTTTTTAATTTCATTTTTTATTTAATCAACAAAAATCATAAAATCATGAAAAATTTAGATTTAGGTTTTTAATTAATTAATTTAATTTTTGATAATTAAAACTAATTTAATTTAATCACCTTGTTTTATTTTAAATTATTAATTTGTAAATTAATTAGAATTAGGGTTTATACTATAATATATTTTCTAAATAAAACATCAAAATTATTTTTTAATAATTAGTTTCCTTTTTTATTAAAATTAATTTAGACTTTTTTTGAATTGATCAAACTAAATTAGTTTTCTTTTTAATTAATTAAAATTAATCAACCTTTTTTTATTTATTATCAAATTTAATTTAGTTTCTTTAGGTTTTTACTAAACTTTTGTTAATTAAAATTAATCAAATAATTAGGTTAATCATCAAACTTTTTCCATAAAAAAATCACAAAAAAAAATCTTTCTCTTTTCTTTATTTTACAAATCTTCGCGTACTTTATCTCCCAATTATTGTAATTCCTCAATGGTCTGTAATAGCTTTAATTAGGGTTTACTACTTTTCATCCCCATTCATAAATTTATACTCCCCACTCCCGAAGCATTGTAGTAGCGTAGGACATTTAATTTACACAATTTACTGCTTTCCTTATTACTGTTAGTAATTAGGGTTTATATGGAAAGGTTTAAAATCAACTACTAGATAACCCTACTCAAGACAAAAAATAAACAGAAAATAAATCACTTTTCACACACGCACCTCCAGAGTAACCTCATTTGTTTCCTTCGGATAAAATAGTCATGTCCCTCAAACATGGGATGCTTTAGCAAAAGACCATTGATTAAAAGATCGTAGTCCCTCGATGACCCTTCGATGCTGCCTTCGGTAAACGATCTTAGTCCCTTACGAAAATTTCTAAAGCGTCTTATAAGTTACCTTCTATGATTATACGATGACCCACGCTTGTCCATCACATCCAATTATAGGGCTTCCTACTAACTAATGGTAGGGTAGCACTATCAAAAGGAAGAGGAAAATAAAGCGAACGACTTTTTGAGTAGGTAGATCACTCGTAATCGCTTGCTCACAAACTAAAACAATCTTTACACTACACATTATCAAAACAACTACTTTCAAAACACTTTATAAACACTCTTAAGGACTGATACAAGGGTTAATATAAAGAAAACTGCCTTACATTGGCATTTTGAAAACATCTTTCACAAAACAACACTTTCTTTTAACAAATATTTTCAAAACAAACATTTTTTATACATTCTCAACGATACGAGAGTCATTACAAAATTGTCGCACTTAGGCATTTTCAAAATATTTTCAAGCATACACAAGCACAAAGTATTTTCTAGAAATGAGCTATCGATTAAGAGCTTGTAGATAACTACGGATGAAAAGGGTGTTAACACCTTCCTTTTTTATAACCTACCCCTCGAACTCAAGAAAAATTCTCAAAGGTCTTTCCTGTTATTTTCACCCTTTCCTTTATTGAATAAAAGAAAAGTCGACGGCGAATCTTGCTATCCGCAACATTTGCGATAAAACGGAAAACCCAAAAGTTAGTTCTCCCACTATATTATAGAAATGGATACTCTGCTGGGGAAACAACTAAAACTGGGGTTACCTTAAGAGCTAGATCACCTTTATTGCTTTACTTGTTTTCCTTGTATGCTTTATATTTTGGGATATGCTTGGGTTTATTTCTTGTACAGATCCTATACCCAGATCTAGGGGAATTTTAGGTAAGTAGCTATAGATCATGAAAATTTTATGGCGTAGACCGATATGGTTGAAATGATGGCTACGTTAGTGCGACACATTGGTTTTTGCTGGTGTCCCTTGAATAAGTCAAGGAGAATGCTGGGATGGCGCGTGGTGTCATAATCACTAACTGACCGTAGAACCTTAGTTCAGATAACTTAGCCATTAAAAAGTAGTGAGATGGACGGCTATGGTGCAGACTAAAGTTGGTTGATACTCAATTCTACACTCATTGAGATTGGACTCTCGGTATATTTCGGTCACAAATCAGATGTTTGTGCTGAAACAATGCCTGAGAGAAAAATCAGTGATATGAGATTCCTAGAACCCAATTACTTCTTTTAAGACAGGTTGAACCAACTAAAACTTCATGAGGGTACTTACCTACAAACTTCATGCAAGTTTAAACCTAAGGCCTTGTGTGTTTTTTTTGTGTATGATGAATTGTTCGAACATGACATTATAACATAATGACATCATACCATATAATTTTTACTAACCATTTCGAGGACCTAGGGATTTATCTTTGTTATGTTTTGTAGGTTATAGCCTCCGCTCGGAGAAACACTACCTGGATCAGTTTTGTGAGGATACCTTCTCAACTTAAGGAGTTAGTCTCAAAAGTTCCTGAAAGCTCTCAATTTACCAAGATGCATGGTCATCTACTCAGTTTGGTTACCTCGGGTTTTGAAGAAGACATGACAAGTGTTTTATTTCAGTTCTTTGATCCTGCACATCACTGTTTCACCTTTCGGGATTATCAGCTGGTACCCACAATGGAAGAGTTCTCTAAGCTACTGGGAGTACCTGTTCTTGATCAAACACCTTTCACTGGTTTAGAGAAAGATCCACAACCTGAAGAAATTTCAGCAGCCTTATATCTGAAGTGGTCTGACATTGTATCTAATTGGGAAATAAGGAGTGGAGTCAAGGGTTTTCTAGATAAATTTCTGTTACTGAAGGCTAGGCTGTTTTTGGATGCTATGAGTTTTCAATCTTTCGATGAAATATTGGCTTTCTTGATCTATGGTTTGGTGTTATTCCTTAATCCAGACCAACTCATAGATGTGAACACCATCAAAAAATTTCTTTCTCGCAACCTTGTGCTTACTTTGCTCGAAGACATTCTGTATTCTCTTCACACTCGTACTAAGATGAAGTGAGAGACTCTTATGTGTTGCATACCTTTGCTATCTAGATGGTTTATTTCTCACCTTCCCCAATCAATAATGAATAATTAACAAGGTTTGATGTGGTCTTAAATGATGGTGTCGATTTCTCATTCAAATATCTATTGGTGTTCCCGATCTCTGGAAGATGTTACTATCATTGACCATTACGGGGAATTCCCTAATGTTCCACTCCTCGGCATTAGGGGAGGTATTACTTAAATCCTTAACTAGTTCTACGACAATTTGGTTATGCTCGAAAAGATGGTCCTCATGACGCATTGATCTAGGGTATTGTATTCTATTACGAGAACGATTTTCAAGGTTATCGTCAAAGATTTATACGTGCTTGGGCATGGTAAACAAGGTTGATAGCAAAACTTTAGGACAAAATAATTCTATCCCTTTGGAGCCCTATCTCAAATGGGTATGAGCTCGTGCTCAAAATCTAATGATGCCATATCCATCTGTTCTACCAATGATCTTAGAGCCTGTTGTCGAAGTAGAAATTTCTCACCTCATCCTCCATCCGGACATGCCTACTGACCTCGAAAAATTGCAGAAGTCCTGGATTCAACTCAAGGAAGAATGCGACACCTTTGAAACTCAATTTTATGCAAGTGAAAAGAAAGTGTTGGAGCTCACAAAGCAACTTCACGAGGAGAAAAGTCTTAATGCATACATCAACACAAATAGGAAGCGTCCGTGGGAGAATTGAGTCTTAGGTTTTAGGAGTTTATATTGTTGTCTCCTCGAGACCCTTTTGCTTTTCATAAGCCTAGAAGGTAATTGTAATTTTTAACCTATTAATGAAATCTTTTTTTCTGTTTCCTTTTGGCTAGAAAATTTAAATCTCCTAAGGTCCTTGAAAACATTGCATCCACATATCATGTATCATTTTGTAAATAGGTTTTCCAATACAGGTTTCCTCATCTATTTACTGTTTATTTCAGTATAAGATGGCCCTCGAACAAACTATGAAGGATCTCGAAACTTAGCATGCACAATTTCAAGAGACCCTTCTGAATCTTCCCAAAGGGAAACAAGAGATGATGGCACTCCTCACCACGAAAAAGAAGACTAAGAAGCGGGCTGTTATCATCAACATAGGGAGAAGATTCAAAGGTCCTGCTCAACCAGTTCGAGTGAATGATGTTTCCTCTAAGGAAGACAAAAACCAAGAGGAGGATGGCAGAAGTGTCAGGATTAACGATAGAAATAATCAGGTTTCTGAAGATTAAAACTACTCCGACGAACAGTATCCTCCTACAGATGACAAATACAAGCAGTTGGAAGATCGACTCAAAGCTGTGGAAATCCATAAAGTGCATGAATTGGATCTTTGAGAGCTAGGTCTGATCCCGAGGGTGGTCATCCATCACAAATTCAAGGTCCCTATCTTTGCTAAATATGACGGGGTCTCTTGTCCTAAACTTTATATGAGGTCGTATGTTCTAAAAATCCAACCTCATATTGCTGGTAGGAAATTATGGGTCCATTTTTTTCAAGAAAGTTTGACTGGCACTCAACTGGAATGGTTCTATCAGCTAGAGGGAACCAACATTCACACATGGGAAGAATTGGTGGCTGCTTTCTACAAGAAGTATCCATATAATGACGACCTGGCGCCAACTCGTGTACAATTGCAAAACATGTCCATGGGCTCAAACAAAGGGTTCAAGGAGTATGCAAAAAAATGGAGGGATTTAGCTGGAAGGGTGCAACCTCCTTTGACTAATCGGGAAATGGTAGATATGTTCATGGGAACTCTGACAGGCCCATTCTTTAATCTGTTGATTGGAAGCTCATCATCTGGTTTTACAGAGTTGATTATGAGTGGAGAAAGAGTGGAAAATGGCATTAAAAGTGGGAAGATTCCAATGGCTATATCTTATAATGCTGTGAAGAAGCCTATTGTTGGTAAAAAAAGAAGCCAATGTTGTCTATAGTCGGAAAGACCATAGTAAAAATGACCGCCATCAGTCTGTAGGAGCGGTATTGATCTTTAATCCGACGTATGTTCAACAACAACAATAGGGAAACCAACATAGGTCAGATGCTCCGAGGAGGAAGTTTAACAGGATTAATATGCCATTGTCTTAAGCATTGAAACATTTGTTAAAGGCTGAACTCATTTCACTGCGGGATCCTCCTCCTAATCCCAACACATCCTCTCTAAAGTACAATCCAAATACGAGGTGTTCTTATCATTCGAACAGTCCTGGGCACGACAACAACAACTGCTACACCCTGAAAAATAAAATTCAAGACATGATTGATAATAAGGAAATTGAGTTCGACCCTCTAAAGACTCTGAACGTGATTACTGCTCCTATGCTTAAGCATGAAAAAGGCATAAGTGCTATTGAAGATGCTTTGTATGTTACCTTTGTAAGCGATATGGTTACTACCCTCTCAACAATAAAAAAGAATTTGCTACAAGCTGGTTTATTTCGGGTTGTGTTAAAGAATGTTATTATTGTGCGGTTCAACCCAATGACTGTGGGTTACTGAAGGAAGGCATTCAACGCCTGATGGATGAACATGAAATTTTGATTGAGAAAGTTTTATATGCTGAGAATTTATGCCAAGATTTGTCTGTCATATCCGGTACTCCTTTCAGGATCACTTCTAAGGGTCCTGTAAAGATTACCACCAGTCCAAAAGCTGCTTCATTAATCATTACAACACCTGGGCCCATCCCATATTCACCGGAGAAGGCTATTCCATGGAATTATGGGTCTGACGTCTATTACCACGGCATTAAACAAGAGTTGTCTGACAAAGATGATGAAGAGGATGGTCCCAATATTGAAAATATTGCGGGGACCAGCATAATTATTAGAAGTAGAAGTATTTTCTCCCCGGAAATCTCTTCGTCTATTAAATTCACAGTTACCAAGACAACGGCTGAAGCTCGAGGTAAAGAGCCAACGATAGAGCCTGGCCAGATAGAGGCGCCAAAAAAAGCTACAATTAAGGACACCTATGGACAAGAGTTGGAAGAGGTTTTGAAAATCATCTGCAAGAGTGACTATAAAATTGTTGAACAGCTGAGGCAGACCCCATCCAAAATCTCCATGATATCTTTACTACTATGTTCTAAACCCCATGCGCAGGCTTTAATTAAATTTTTGTAGACTGCTCATGTACCACAAGAGATCTATGCTGATCAATTTGGAAGTTATGTTGCTAGCTTAATGATTGACAATGGATTATGTTTCTCTGATGCTGACCTGACTCTAGAGGGAAGGAATTATAATAGGGCCTTGTATGTCTCCATTGAATGCAGGGGCACTACATTGGCTCATGTGTTGGTTGATACTGGTTCTTCTTTGAATCTTCTGTCAAAGGGCGCTCTTGACAGACTGGATTGTGAAGGGGTTATGCTGAAACCCAGTGACATTATTGTTCGAGCCTTTGACGGTTCCAAAAGAATGGTACATGGAGAAGTGGACCTCCCAATAAAATCGGGTTCACAGATATTTGAGTCGAATTTCTATGTGATGGACATCTGACCAGCTTATTCTTGTCTATTAGGATGCCCATGGATCCACGAGGCAGGTGTTTTCACATCCACCTTACACCAGAAATTAATATATCCTTTAAAAGGGAAGATTGTTACTGTCTACAGAGAAGAGGAGTACATGGTCATCCATCTGAATTCATTCCGGTATGTAGAAATGAATGGTGAATTCATCACGACTCCCTGCCAAACATTTGAAGTGATTTCCCCTGCTGTTGTTAAAGATGTTTCTTCCATTTCGAAGAACATATTGAGTCAAATGTTGCACGACTATGTTGAGTATTTACTTGGTCATACGAAGACATTCCAGGGCTCGATATTGATATTGTGGTTCACTGTCTTCCGATGAAGGAAGGTTGTTCTCTGATTAAATAGAAAGTTCGTTGTATGCGTCCCGAGATATCAGCGAAGATGAAGGATGATGTTATGAAGCAATTCAACGCAAGTTTCTTGGCAGTGATGTCATATCCTCAATGGGTTGCTAATGTCATTATGGTACCAAAGAAAGACGAAAAAGTGCGTATGTGTGTAGACTACATGGATCTAAATAGGGAAAGCCTCAAAGATGACTTCCCACTTCCACATATTGATGTCTTGGTCGATAACACCGCTCAACACAAGGTATTCTCCTTCATGGATGGTTTCTCGTGTTATAATCAGATCAAGATGGCACCTGAAGACATGGAGAAAACTATTTTCGTCACACATTGGGGAATTTTCTATTACAAGGTAATTCCTTTTAGGTTTAATAACGCCGAGGCAACTTATCAGCGTGTCATGGTAGATTTATTTTACGACATGATTCATCATGAGATAGAAGTCTACATTGACAATATGATAGCCAAATCACAGACTGAAGAAGAACATCTTGACCATCTGCATAAGTTATTTGAAAGGCTGAAGAAGTACAAACTAAGGATAAATTTGAACAAATGCACTTTTGGGGTGAGGTCTGGAAAACTCCTAGGTTTCATTGTCAGTGGTAAAGGTATTTAAGTTGATCCCATAAAATTTAAAGCCATTCACAAAATGCAAGCTCCCCGTACTGAGAAAGAGGTCAAAGGTTTCTTAGGACCACTAAATTACATTGCCCGATTCATTTCTTATTTGACTGCTACCTGTGAGCCTACCTTCAAGCTGCTAAAGAAATATCAAGTAGTAAAGTGGAACGACAACTGTCAAATAGCCTTTGATAAAATAAAGGAGTACTTACAAGAACCTCCAATTCTGATGCCACCATTTGAAGGAAGACCTTTAATCATGAACCTAACAGTGCTAGAGAATTCAACGGGGTGTGTATTGGGGCAACATGACGAGTTTGGTCGAAAAGAATATGCAATATACTACCTTAGCAAAAAATTTCCCAACTGTGAAATAAGATATTCACTGCTCGAGAAAAATTGTTGCGCTTTGGCATGGGCTGCTCGCGACTAAGACAATATATGTTGACTCTTACTACTCTATTGAATTCTAAAATGGATCCCATCAAATACGTATTTGAGAAGCCAACCCTCTCCGGAAGAATAGCCCGATGGCAAATGGTCCTAACAGAATATGACATTCAGTACACCACTCAAAAAGAAATCAAAGGAAGTGTATTAACTGGTCATTTGGTGCATCAAGCAGTATATGACTACCAATCTATGAATTTCGAATTCCCGAATGAGAACATCATGTTGATTAGAGATTATGAAGAACCTGGACTATATGAAGGACCTGATCTAGGATACCGATGGACTATGGTTTCTGATGGAGCTTTTGACGCACTTGGAAACGGGTTCGATGATGTAATTATCTCTCCCCAGGCTTTTCATACGCCTTTCACTACTAGACTTTGCTTTGACTGCACCAATAATATTGTTGAATATGAAGCGTGCATCATGGGTATTAAAGCTGCTATTGACATGAGAATCTAATTCCTGAGTGTATATGGGGATTCAACCTTGGTAATCATTCAGGTCAAGGGAGAATGGGATATGAAGCATCTGAATCTTATCAGTTATCGAGGCCATGTGCTAACCTTGATTCCGTACTTCAAAGAGATTACTTTTGAGCATATCCCAAGAGAAGAGAATCAGTTGGAGGACACATTAGCTACCATGTCATCCATGTTCAAGATCAGATGGGACAATGAGGCTCCCATAATTGCCATTGAAAGATTCGACGAACCGCACATTGCTATGAAATTGATACTGATGGAGTAGAATAAAAACCTTGGTTTCATGAAGTAAAAAGGCACCTTGAAGTTCAAGAATACCCTGAAGGGGAATCAATCAATGACAAGAAATTCCTACAGAGGTTCTCGGCTAAGTTCTTATTGGGCAATGGAATTTTGTACAAGGGCAATCATGGTTCAACTCTACTTCGTTGTATGGACAAGAAGGAAGTAGAGAAAATTATGGAGGATATGCATGAAGGCATCTTTGGTACTCATTCCAATGGACATACTATGGCTAAGAAAATCTTGAGAGCAGGTTACTATTGGTCAGCCATGGAATATGATTGCCAGCACCACTCGAGAACTTGTGATAAGTGTCTGATCTATGTTGATAAAGTTCATATGCCTCCAGTTCCTATGAATGTTTTGAATTGTCCTTATCCATTCGCAATGTGGGACATTGATATGATCCGAGAAATCGAGCCTACTGCTTCTAACGGATATCGCTTCATTATCTTCGCCATTGAATACTTTACAAAATGGGTTGAAGCAGCCACGTTTTCCCTTGTTCCCAAGAATATAGTCGCCTGGTTCATAAAACACAATCTTATCTGCCTGTATTACATCCCCGAGAGAATTATCACAGACAATGGTATCAACCTCAACAACACTATGATCACTGAACTCTGCATGCAGTTCAAGATAAAGCACCACAACTCTTCTCCGTATCGACCAATGATGAATGGCACAGTGGAAGCCACCAACAAGAATATTAAGAAGATTACCAGAAGATGGTTATGACCTACAATGATTGGCATGAGATGTTACCATTTTCTCTACATGGCTATCGCACTTCATTGCGAACATTAACTGGGGCAACCTCATTATCTCTGGTCTATGGTACGAAAGTTGTCCTACCTGTCGAAGTTCAGATTCCTTCTCTGAGTATTATGAAAGATGTAGACTTAGACAAAGATGAGTGGATTCAGACCAGGCTAGACCAGTTGAATCTGATTGACAAAAAAAGGCTTGTGGTTGTCTGTCATGGCAGATGTATTAGAAACGTATGATTAAGGCATTCAACAATAAAATCAAGCATCAGGTATATCAGGATGGTTACTTGGTAATAAAACGCATCATTCTATCGTAAGGTAATCCCAGGGGAAAATGGACTCCCACCTACGAAGGGCCATTTGTTGTTAAGAAAGTATTTTTGGGAGGTGCTATGATACTAACTACCATTGACGGTGAAGATTTCCCTCACCCTATGAACATGGATATAGTTAAAAGATAATATGCATGAAAACGACCTGCTAGGTTGACTGGCCTAGGAAAAATTAGGGATACATGTAAAAGATTGTGCACCGGGCGAGTTGAAAACTTGAAAAGGCGGCTTGGGCAAGAAAGGGCATCCCGGTGGACTGAAAACCCGAAAGGGCGTTCCAGGAAAAATTTAGGGATTAAAAGCGTACGACTATGTCCCTGTTGATCATTTACAACAAGCTTTATTAAGAAAGTCAAAAGTTCAAATGGTACATATCAGTTCAATCAACTTCTTTCGACAATAACGGATGAGATGTTCGAAGACATAGGGGCAATAACGGAGTTGGAACCCAACGAGATCATTTTCACATAGCTATATGTTTTGTTTTCACTTTGTACTCTCTTCATTTCATGACAATTTTCTCTTACTAGGATTTATGTCTCTTTGTAAAAAATCGCATGTTTATAGGAAAATTATCAATACAAATACATCCTAAAATTCAAACGTTTTGTTTTTCTGTTTTGTTTGCAAAAAGTCCAATGACTAAAATTGAATGAACATATGCATATGAACATGATTAACTGCTAACAAATATGTGTATAAGAATAGGAATAAATATTTAATCAAGGCTATGGGAGTTGGGATGATGTTTAAGCTGTCCACAAATCCCCATAGAGCCACTCCCATAAGATAATCCCCATAAAGTAATCTTCACAAATTTCATCTTCAATAAAGACACATTTCCCGCAATTTCCCCGACAGATCACCCTGGCGGATAGAAGAATATGATCTTTTTCCCAACAATATCACTAATATTCGGAGTACCAATCACTATAATTCATGGAAGTCCTCTTCCTCAATCGAGTTTATTCCTCTGAAACTGTAAAATCCCCTGCATATTTCTTCTAGTAGAGCTCATTTCCTCAGCAAGGGTGATTCCTTAGAATAGTATTTCTCCGTCAATAGGGTTGATTTCCCCAATAGGATTTATTTTCCCAATAGATTACAGTCTCCCCAGCTTGAGTCTATTCTTCAGATGGATACGAATCACTAGAAAAATTCCTCTCCTCAGTGAAGTCGCCACTATCCCCAGAGAGCTGCTACAGAACCTGGAACTGGACCAGATATCAATCAACTTTATCCTCCCTAGACGAGTCGGAAGGTTATCCATCTATTTTATCCACAGTCAGAGTATATAAGAATTAAATTCCTTAGACGATTCAGAAGTTTATCCATCTCTTTTATGCTCAGTTAGTGTATAAAAGAATTCAACTCCCATGACAAGTCTGAAGGTTATCCATCTCTTTTATCCCCAGTAAGGGTATATAAGAATTAAACTCCCCAGTAGACCAACGAACGACTAATGTTCCTAAACTCTTCTCTCCAAATAGAAGTCAACATTCCCCAGCGAAGTTTCCTCAAACAACAAGCAGGAATCTCCAGTGGAAGCATTCTAGACAAAGTCGGAGATTACACATATTCTCCATCCCCAGCACCAGATAAGGATTCATTTCCCCAGCAAAACGTCATACGAAACTAGTGATACATTTCCAACAACATTTCACATTCATACATCATTTACCAATATCATAGCATATGCATACGAAATGCATATAACACAGTCTCATTTATTTTAAGAACAACCTTACGTAATGCATTTCATACATCATAACATTGCATACAACTAACTCTTTACCTTTCCAGGAAAGATCAATCAACAGACAAATATCATCAACTACTTATATGACCCGAAAGTCTTCTCAAAGGCTACATCTAACAAAGGGCTATTTCAGCAATTTCCTCAGAGGGTCATTCTCAAATAGACTTCTTCTGGATCAAATTAAATCAAGCGTAGATTTATTCTGATACTTCTTCCAGTAGACATTTTTTGGATTAGATTAAATCGACCGTAGATTTATTCTAATACTTCTCCCAATTAAAGACAAACGTAGACAACCTCTGGCTCATATTAAGTCAACCATAGATTTATTCTGATACTCCTTCTAGTTAAATACAAAAAGACCTCTTCTGGCTCATATTAAATCAAGTGTAGATTTATTCGGATACTTCTTCCAGTTAAAGACAAGCATAGACATCTTCTGGATCATAATAAAGCAAGCGTAGATTTATTTTGATACTTTTTCCAGTAGACATTTTCTGGCTCAGATTAAATCAACCATAGATTTATTCTGATACTTCTTCCAGTTAAACACAGGCATAGACATCTTATGGCTCATATTAAATTAAGCGTAGATTTATTATGATACTTCTTCCAGTAGACATTTTCTGGCTCAGATTAAATTGACCATATACTTATTCTGATACTTCTTCCAGTAGACATTTTCTGGCTCATAATAAATCAAGCATAGATTTATTCTGATACTTCTTCCAGTTGAAGTCGAGCGTAGACTTAGTCTAATTTTTATCAATCGTTACTTTGGATGGAATCTATAATCCCATCTATGACAAATCTACATCACCTCTCCAAATGGCATCTTTAATCCCATTCCCATTATAATCAACCAACAACATTACTTCGTGCGCAGACGAGTGCAAATTTCTAGGCACTAATGTGTTCAATCATCTTCTACCTTCAAGTCACGAATGGGGAACATGTCAATATAACTCTTTAGGTTTAAGAAGATTTAACAGGGGCAGATGTTGTACCCCAAAATATTCCCTCCCAATTTCTTCAAGACATTCTCATGAGGTCCCTATTTGCTCAAAACTACTCAAGAGTTGACTGGTCAAAACCACCTCCTAAGCAAGGGTCTTCAACTAGGGTTTGGTGTTACACAAAGAAATTTGTCTGCAAGGGTCTCAATTGACATTAATTGTTCATCATATGTCCTCAATAATGCTTATGTCAAGTTTCAAGTCTTTCCTCACATGTTTGCTCAGTCAATGACTCAGGTGATTGAAAATCAACTATGTTGGGTAAAAAGTCAATTGAGGTCAACATACAGTCAAACATCAAGATTTTTTGTCAACATCAACATTTTGAGGTGATATTTATAATTTGATCAAGGGTTGAGCTTGATTCCTCAAGGAAAGCCCTCAAATCATCAAAGGTCAAAAACAGCCAAATTAGGGTTTTGACTGAAGATGACTGATCATTGACTTTAGACCTAGTGCATGAACTAATGGATTAAATCATGATCTCAAGGGCCTAAATACAACATCTTGACCTAATTACATGGCTCAATAAATTTCCAAATATACATGTGATTGATAGTTGAAGAATTGAATCAATTGATGAAAAATCAACAGTCATACAAAAGTCAAACTTTGACTTTTTTAGTCAACATTGGAATTAAAAAATCAAGAATCATCCAAACATTCAAAACTATCAAACTTGATCATCAAGAATAAAAAAAGTCAACAAATGTCAAAATTGAAGGTTTTCAAACACTTAGAAAAAATTCAAGTTTTTATGCCTAAAAAACCCTAACATCACAAGCAAGTTTCCTCAAGATACAAGTTGATTCAAGGAAAACTTTCAACATGAAAGTCGTAAGGGTTAGTAAATTCTACAACTTTTTTAATGTGGAGTGATCTTCAAAAAGTACTTAATTTATGATATATGAGCCCATGAAGTTCTCATTATTTTTATCCAACACTTAGAAAAAATTTCAACAAGTTTTGATCAGTTTTTTATCCCAACTTCTTGGCCAATTTTCACCAAGTTTCCATTTGATTTAGCCAAAATTGTCAACATGAAAGTTGAAAATAATGTTTCAAGGTTTCCAAAATTTCCAAGAGCATAAATTTATCATACTTGAGCTAGAAGTTTCGAAGAGTTGAAGATGGCATGTCAAACTTGAATTATAGGTCATTTTTATGATGAACTCATAATCAAATCTCATAGACATGCCTTATAATCTCCCTTTGCAGGCCTCTAAACTTGTAAGCCTATCTCTAATCAAAAGATTACACAAGCTTTTTAGCTATGGGCCATTTGATTCAAGCATTGTCCAGTGCATCATTCCACTTTTGGGAAAAAGGTCACACTTTCACTCTTGTAAAGATAACTTTAATCAAAATGTTAACTCCTTGAGCGCATACATTGCTTCCTCTGATCACACTCAAGCACTAAAGTAAGAAGCAACATGTCTAAAGCTCCTAACCACCCTATGAACCATCGTACTATGCATTGGAACTTTGATTTCTCAAGAAATCATAAGTTGCATCTCAACCAAGCCAAAACTTGATAACTTGTAAACCAAGTCCACTCATCCTCTAAACATTTTCCTATAAATAGAGAGCATAACACACTACATAGGATGCGATTTTACAAGCCCTCAAACACTCTCAAACTCATAATCACCAAGAAACCACAATTATTGAATATTTGAAGCTTCCAACACCAAATTCTCAATCCACACGTGCGTTTTCCATTTTTATCATTTATACACCATATAGAACTCACCCACACCCCTGTTACACTTATGTAATCAGTCCATCATCATACACCATTTCCACTTTTCACCATTGCAACTTGACTTGGTTGGGTTGATTCAGAAACTTTCAAAGCAAAATAGTAATCCCATTTGCTCAAGGAAGGTCCCAACAAGCTTAATCCATCATCACATTGCTTCTGGAAGTCGTGTAAAGGGCATTGGATTTTCACTTCAAGAGGTATGTTTTCCAAACTGTGATATCTTGATACAAGCATCTTTAGTGCATACATTTTAAAGCAAAAATGTAGATATCAATATCCTAAAGCTAACCTTATCATTAGTTTTCATTAATTTTCCTCATGGAGTGAGAATCGAAGCTCTGACCAGTTAGGTTTCATTTTTGGGACCGAGTAAAATTCTTGCTTATCTTTGAGTGTTGTTTAATATAAGTGGCACGGTTGAATTCATGTTAAAATTTCAAGCAAGTTTGGTGTTCATATTTTTTAAAATGGTTGAGAAATTAAGCTTTTAGAAGATCAACAATGGTGTTGTTGTTGTCTGTGCACGCGAGGAAGAAGAAGACACCATTTCAAATTTTGTTTCATATTATATTTATTGGTTGTTGTTTTATGAACAGATGAAACAACCACCACAATGGTAAAACAATCGCGCTATAACCTGAGGGACCTGGGTTCGAGCCCAAGTGGTACTGTTTTATTTTTCACATATTTGTTCCTTGCAGATTCAGCACAGGCAAGCCTAGTACGCGCATGGTGCACCCCTGTATAACAATCATCAGATCTCATAACTCCAGATCTAGCGCTTCAAGCCACGCCCATGGTACATCCCAAAGAACTGTCCTCACTGGATCTCACAGGCGCCTAGGCTTAAGGTGTTTGGGCCTAGTGGATTTCTGATTCCATACCCCCCCCCCCCTTTGCTTACAACACGGGCCCATTTGTTTTTTTCTTCTTTTTTTGTTTTATTTAATTGTTTTCTTTTTAATTTCATTTTTTATTTAATCATAAAAAATCATAAAATCATGAAAATTTTAGATTTAGGTTTTTAATTAATTAATTTAATTTTTGATAATTAAAATTAATTTAATTTAATCACCTTGTTTTATTTTAAATGATTAATTTGTAAATTAATTAGAATTAAAGTTTATACTATAAAATATTTTCTAAATAAAACATATAAAATATTTCTAACAATTAGTTTCCTTTTTTTATTAAAATTAATTTAGACTTTTTTTAATTGATTTAACTAAATTAGCTTTCTTATTACTAAATTATGATTAATCAACCTTTTCTCATTTATTATCAAATTTAATTTAGTTTCTTTAGGTTTTTACTAAACTTTTGTTATTGAAAATTAATCAAATAATTAGGTTAAGCATCATACTTTTTCCATCAAAAAATCACAAAACAATTTCCTTTCTCTTTTCTTTATTTTACAAATCTTCGTGTACTTTATCTCCCAATTATTGTAACTTTTCAATGTCTGTAACAACTTTAATTAGGGTTTACTGCTTTTCATCCCCGTTCATAAATTTGTACTCCCCACTCCCGAAGCATTGTAATAGCGCATGACATTTAATTTCCACAATTTACTGCTTTCCTTATTACTGTTAGTAATTAGGGTTTGTATGAAAAGATTTAAAATCAACTGCTAGATAAACCTAATCAAGACAAAAAATAAACTGATAACAAATCATTTTTCTCACACGCCCCTCTAGGGTAACCTCACTTGTTACCTTCATATAAAACAGTCATGTCCCTCGAACGTGGGATCCTTTAGCAAAAGACCCTCGATTAAAAGATCGTATTCCCTCGATGAACCTTCAATGTTGCTTTCGGTAAATGATCTTAGTCCCTTACAAAAATTGCTAAAGTGTCTTACAAGTTTCCTTCTATGATTGTAAGATGACCCATGATTGTGCCTCACATCCAATGATAGGGCTTTCTACTAACTAATGGTAGGATAAAACTATCTAAAGGAAGAGGAAAATAATGCGAAAGAATTTTTGAGTAGGAAGATCACTCGTAATCGCTTGCTCACAAACTAAAACAATCTTTACACTTCACACTTTCAAAACAACTACTTTCAAAACACTTTATAAACTCTCTTGAGGACTAATACAAGGGCTATTGTAAAGAAAATTGTCTTACATTGGAATTTTCAAAATATCTTTTCATAAAAGAACACTTCCTTTCAACAAATATTTTCAAAACAACCATTTTGCATACATTCTCAATGATGCGAGAGTCATTACAAAATTGCCGCACATAGGCATTTTCAAAATATTTTCAAGCATACACAAGCACAAAGCATTTTTAAGAAATGAGCTAGTGATTAAGAGCCCATAGATAACTACGGATAAAAAGGGAGCTAACACCTTGCTTTTTCATAAACTTCCCCTCGAACTCAAGAAAAATTCTCAAAGGCGTTTCCTATTCTTTTCACCCTTTCTTTTATTAGATAAAAGAAAAGTCGGTGGAGACTCTTGCTATCCGTAACATTTGCGATAAAATGCAAAACCCAAAAGTCAGTTCTCCCACCGCATTACAGTGAATAAGATTGATAGCAAGACTTTGGGACAGAAAAACTCGATCCCTTTGGAGCCCTACCTCAGATGGGTGCAATCTCGTGCTCAAAATCTTATAATGCCATATTCTGCTATCCTACCAGTAATTGTGGAGCCTGTTGTTGAAGGAGATGTTCCTCATACCATTTTTGATCCAGAGATGCCTACTAACCTTGAAGAGCTACATAAGTCTTAGATTCATTTGAAAGAAGAAAGGGACACCTTTAAGACTCAGTTATATGCTAGTGAGAAGAAAGTGTTAGAGTGACAAAATAACTCCACGAAGAGCAGAGCCTTAATGCATATGTCAACACAAAAAGGAAGCATCAATGGGAGACTTGAGTCTTAGATCTTATGAGTTCATAATTTGTTTCCTTGTAACCCTTTTTGTTTTTATTATAATCCTAAGAGGCAGTTATAATTTGAACTTACTAATAAGAGTCTTTGTTTCTATTCCCTTTTGATTAACAAACTTAAATCCCACGAGGTCCTTGAAAACATTGCATATGCATACATATCATTGCATAATGGGTTTCCAAGTATGGTTTCTCATCTTCTTGCTGTTTATTAAAGCAAAAATGGATCTCGAACAGACACTCAAAGATCTCCAGGCTCATAATGCTCAGTTCCAAGAGATGTTCCTAAACTTAGCCAAGGGGCAAGAAGAACTGAAGGCGATCATCTCCAACGAGAAAAATAAGAAGACAAAGAAACCAATAGACATACTTAACATGGGGAGAAAGTTCAGAGGTTCAGTCAAGGGAGCTCAAGATCTTGATATCCCATTGGACAAAGATGACGAACGGGATGAATATGTTAAGAGTGTTAAAACTGAAAAAAGCAATCATGGTTCTGACAAATGTTCTAATGAAGAGGAAGAGGATTATTTGGATTAACAATATCCCCCTGCTGGAGAGAAGTATAAGCTGTTAGAAGAGCGTCTGAAGCTATGGATATCCAGAAGATGTCTGGCTTGAACTTGGAAGAATTGTGTTTAGTCTCAGGAGACGTCATTCCTCCTAAGTTCAAAACGCCTACCTTTGCTAAGTATGATGGTGTTTCTTTCTGGAAGCTGTATTTGAGACCATATGTTCGACAAATTCAACCACACACTGCTCACAAGAAATAGTGGTTGCATTTCTTTCAAGACAGTATGTCTGGAACATAATTGGAATGATATTATCAACTCGAAGGTACCAATATCCATACCTGGGAAGATTTAGCTGCAGATTTCTATAGATCGTATCAGTATAATTTTGATTTAGCACTAACCCGCATGCAACTACAGAGTATATCCATGGGTTCCGAGGAAGGCTCTAAAGAGTACGAACAAAAATGGAGAGATCTTGCAGGCATAGTTCAACCTCCTTTGGTTGATAGGCAATTGGTTGACATGTTCATGAGTATGCTAACATCTCTTTTCTATAATCACCTACTTGGAAGTTCTTCAGCCGATTTCACTGAACTGATATTAACAAGGGAACATGTTGAGAATGGAATTAGAAGTGGTAAAGTTCAGGTGGCTACATCTTCGAATACTACAAAGAAGTTGAACAATGGTAAGAAAGAATCCAATGTTGTGTACGGCCCGAAGGGTCATAGTAAAGGTAACCACAACCAATCAGTGGGGGTAGTTCTGATCTCTAATCCTGCACCAGTACAACAACAACAATAGAATAATCAGCGTAGGCAAGTCGCACCTAGGAGACAATTCATAAAAATCAACATGTCGTTGTCTCAAGCATTACAACATATGTTGAAGGCAGAGCTGATTACATTGAAGGATCCTCCTCAGAATCCCAATACTTCTTCTCTTAGTTACAATCCTAATGCAAGGTGTTCAGATCACTCCAATAGTTTTGGACATGACACTAAAGGTTGTTGTGCTTTGAAAAATAATATTCAGTGTATGATTGACTCTAGGGAGATTGAATTTGATCCTCCTGAGACTCCTAATGTGATCACTTCACCTATGCCTAATCATGAAAAAGGATTTAATGTTATTGATGATATTTCTTATGCTTCTGCTGTGAGTGACTTGACTACTCCTTTGATGATTGTCAAGAAGAAGTTGTTGCAAGCTGGTTTATTTCTAGGTTGCGTTGAAAACTGCTACTACTGTGCATCCCAATCCAATGGTGGTGTACTACTGAAATAAGGTATTCAATGTTTGATGGATGAACGTGTAATTCTACTTGAGAAGACTCCTTCTAAGGAGAGCCTATGTAAAAGTATGTCTCAAGGCCTGAAGCTTGAAGACACGTCTGTAATTATAATTTCTGGTACTCCTGTAAGGATCACTTCTAAGGGTCATGTGAAGATTACTATCGAGCCTAGGGTTTCTCCTCTGATTATTAACGCACCTGGGAAAATTCCATATTCCTCTGACAAGGCTATCCCTTGGAATTATGGAGCTGGTGTCTACTACCATGGCGTCAAGCAAGAACTATTGGTTGTTAAGAAATGAAAATATTGAAGTTACGAATCCCAATATTGGACATATTGTTAGGACTAGTAAGGTTACCAGAAGTGGAAGAGTTTTCTCTCTAGATATCTCTCCAAAGGATGTTACTACACCAGTTCGTATCACTACTACTGAATAAACTACTGAGACTCGGGGCAAAAAATAGATGACTAAGCCTGCCCAGACTAAGGCACCGAAAGAGGTTACTGTTGAAGATACCTCCAAGAAAGAGATGAAAGAGGTGCTGAAAATTATTAGAAAGAGTGATTATAAGATTGTTAAACAGTTGGAGAAGACCTCCTCCAAAATATATATGCTATCTCTGTTGTTGTGCTCTGAAGCCCATGCTTAGGCTTTGGTAAAGTTTTAGAAATTTGCTCATGTACCGCATGAAATCTCTGTTGATCAGTTCCGAAATTGTGTTGCTAGCCTAACAATTGATAATGGGCTAGGATTTTCTGACACCGATTTAACTCCCGCAGGAAGGAACCATAATAAGGCCATGCGTTTCTCTATTGAGTGTTGGGGCACTACCTTATCTCATGTGTTGGTGGACACAGGTTCCTCATTGAATGTATTGCCAAAATTTGTTTTAGACAAACTTGACTATGAAGGGGTTGTTCTAAAACCCAGTGACGTCGTGGTGAGAGATTTTGATGGTTCAAAGAGAATGGTACATGGAGATGTTGATCTTCCAATCAAAGTGGGTTCCCAGGTCTTCGACTCTACTTTCTATGAGCTGGATATTCGTCTAGCCTATTCTTGTTTCTTGGAGGCACTTGGATTCACGGGGAAGGCGTTGTTACTTCTAATTTACACTAAAAGTTGAAGTATCCCGTGAAACGAAAAATCATTATAGTTTTTGGCAAAGAAGAATACATGGTGAGCCATTTGAACTCCTTCAAGTATGTTGAGATGGATGGTGAGATCCTCAAGACTCCTTGCCAGCCCTTTGAGGTTATTCCTCAAACAACCCCAGTTGCTAAAGCTGCTCCTACTATTCCTAAGGATACCAGGATTCCACCAAGAATGGCTCCTCTAAAAGATGCTAAGGTTGTGGTAGAAGAAGGTGGTGGCAGTATTTGGTGTCAGCTTCCCAACATTCCTTACAAGTTTTACAAATTTGGCTTGGGTTTCACCTTAGAGGCTCAGAGGGTTGTCCGTCATCCTCGTTCTAATTCTAGGAGATCACCCTTCTGCATCAACAACAACGAAGTTCACAAAAATCAAGTCAATGTTGTGGAAGACGTTGATAGCGAATATGACATAAACAGTTGGATATTCCCAACTACTGGCAGTGGGCTCAACAATTGGAAGGTTGAAGACTTTATACCAATCTCCTTTAGTCAGGAGTAAATGATGTTTTTTGTTTTCTTTCTTTCAAGTTTTTGGTTATGTAATTTGAACAATAACTTTAAGCCTTGTGCCTTACCCGGGGCACAACGGTCCATTTGTTAGGGTTGTTATTTTTCATCCACGTATTTTCATTTAATAAATCATTGGACGTTTGCATTTAAATTTTGTACTCTTTGTCTTCCTTTTACTATATTTATTTCAAAATAGCTATGTGTTCTTACACACACCCACATAACAAATTGAAGATCCACATCTACCATGGGTCCCATTGATAACAATTTTGCTATTGCCGATTATGACTTCGAAAGTTCGATCTATGAAGCCGAGGATGAAGGTGAGAAAGATTGTGAAGTACCTGGAGAGCTTGCTAGACTGTTAGAGCAGGAAGAAAAAGCCATACAACCGCATGACAAGCCATTCGAAGTTGTGAACTTGGGTCCTAAAAAGGACAAGAAAGAAATCAAGATAGGTGCCAACCTAGAAGACAATGTTAAAAGAGATTAATCCAAATGTTACTTGACTATGTTGAGATCTTTGCTTGGTATTATGAAGACATGCCAGGGATTGATACTGACATTATGGTTTTCCATCTACCGATGAAGGAAGGTTGTCCTCCTATAAAGCAGAAGGTTCGTTGTATGCATCCCGAGATGTCTGAAAAAATCAAAGTTGAGGTCATGAAGCAGTTCAATGCAGGTTTCTTAGCTGTTACGTCCTATCCTCATTGGGTTGCAAATATGGTTCTGATACCTAAGAAGGACGGTAAGGTTCATATGTGTATAGACTATAGGGATTTGAATAGGGCAAGCCCCAAAGATGACTTTCGCTTCCACATATTAATGTTCTGGTTAACAACACCGCTTAGCACAAAGTATTTTCCTTCATGGATGGTTTCTCTGGTTATAATCAAATCAAGATGGAACCTATAGACATGGAGAAGGCTACTTTTGTCACACAGTGGGGAACTTTCTATTAAAAAGTCATGCCTTTTGGTTTAAAGAATGCTGGTGCAACATATCAGCATGCTATGGTAGCTTTGCTCCATGATATGATCCATCATGAGACAGAGGTTTACGTTGATGACATGATAGCTATATCTCAGACTAAAGAAGAACATCTCAACCACTGGCACAAGCTGTTTGAGAGATTGAAGAAATACAAGTTGAGGTTGAATCCAAACAAGTGCACCTTTGGGGTAAGATCCGGTAAACTCCTAGATTTCATCATCAATGGTAAAGGTATTAAAGTTGATCCTACCAAGGTTAAAGACATTCAAAAAATGCCAGCTCCCCGTACTGAGAAGGAAGTCAGAGGTTTCTTGGGACGATTGAACTACATTTCCAGATTTATTTCCCATTTGACCACTACTTGTGAGCCAATCTTCAAGTTACTGAAGAAGATCAAGTAGTGAAGTGGAACAAAGACTTTCACATAGCCTTCGACAAAATCAAGGAGTAGCTCTGGGAACCTCCAATTCTAATGCCACCGGTTGAAGGAAGACCTCTGATCATGTACTTGACAATATTAGAGAACTCAATCGGGTGTGTATTGGGGCAACATGACGAGTCTGGTCGAAGAGAGCATGCAATATGCTACCTTAGAAAAAAGTTTACTGACTATGAAACAAGATACTCACTTCTCGAGAAAACTTGCTGCACTTTGGCATGGGTTGCTCGCCGACTAAGACAGTATATGTTGACTCATACTACTTTGTTGATCTCTAAGATGGATCCAATAAAATATATATTCGAGAAACCCGCTCTCTCCGGAAGTATAGAAAGATGGCAAATGGTCTTGACAGAATATTACATTCAATACACTACATAGAAGGAAGTCAAAGGAAGTGTACTGGAAGATCATTTGGCTCATCAAGCTACAAATGACTATAAGTCGATGAATTTTAAGTTCCTAGATGAGAATATCATGTTAGTTACTGATTATGAAGAACCTGGACCATATGAAGGACTTGAACCTGGATCCCAATGGACTATGGTTTTTATGGAGCTTCCAACGCGTTTGGTAATGAAATTGGTGTTGTGATTGTCTCTCCCAAGGGTTTCCATATGCCCTTCACCGCCAGATTGTGTTTTGATTGTACCAACAATATGGTCGAGTATGAAGCTTGCATCATGGGTATCAAATCTTCCATCGATATGAGAATTAAACTCTTAAATGTATATGGTTACTCATCCCTAGTGATCAATTAGATTAAGGGAGAATGGGACACGAAGCATCCAAATCTAATTCCTTATAGAGAGCATATGTTGACATCAATTTCGTACTTCGAAGAAATCCCTTTTGAACTCATTCCACGAGAATAGAATCAATTGGCAGACGCACTAGCTACCATTTCATCTATGTTCAAAGTCAGATGGGATAATGAAGCTCCTCGAATTACTATTGAGAGACTAGAGGAATCGGCATATTGCTATGAAGTTGATACTGATGGAGTAGAGGAAAAGCCTTGGTACCATGAAGTAAAAAGATACCTCGAAACTAAAGAATATACTTAAGGGGAATCTATCAATGATAATAAATTTCTAAGGAGGTTATCTTCCAAGTTCTTTTTGAGTAACGAAATCTTATACAAGTGCAACCATGATTCGACTTTGCTTCGTTGTGTAGACAAGAAGGAAGCTGAGAAAATTATGGAAGATATGCACGAAGGTGTCTTTGGTACTCACTCCAGTGGACATACAATGGCTACGAAGATTCTGAGAGCAAGTTATTATTGGTCTACCATGGAAACCAATTGCCATCAATATTCATGAACTTGCCACAAATGCCAGATTTATGCTGACAAAGTACACATGCCTCCTGTCCCTTTGAATGTCTTTACTTCTCCTTGGCCATTTTTCAATGTGGGGCATTGATATGATTGTATAAATTAAGCCTATTGCTTCCAATGGGCATCATTTCATCCTTGTCGCTATTGATTACTTCATGAAGTGGGTAGAGGCAGCCTCGTTTGCTTCCATTACCAAGAATGTTATGGCTCGATTCATTAAGTATAACCTTATCTATTGGTATGGCATCCCTGAAAGGATCATCACAGATAATGGTACCAATATTAACAATACTATGATCATAGAACTATGGACATAGTTCAAGATTAAGCATCATAATTCTTCTCTGTACCGACCAAAGATGAATGGCACAGTGGAAGCCGCGAACAAGAATATCAAGAAAATATTGTAGAAGATGACAATGACATACAAAGATTGGCATGAGATGCTACCATTTTCTCTTCATGGTTACCACACTTCAGTACGTACATCAACTGGAGCAACCATGTTTTCTCTAGTCAACGGTATGAAGGCTGCCTTACCTGTTGAAATCCAGATTCCTTCCCTGAGGATTATGAAAGGAGAATGATTAGATGAAGATGAATGGATTCATAATTTACTTGACCAGATGAATTTGATTGATGAAAAAAGGCTTACGAATGTTTGTCTGGTTATATGTATTAGAAACGCTTGATCAAGGCCTTTAACAAGAAAGTCAAACATCAGGTGTACCAGGCTGGTGATTTGGTAATAAAGCGCATCATCCTACCATAATGTGATCCCATGGGCAAATGGACTCCCACATACGAAGGGCCACTTATGATCAAAAAGATATTTTCTGGTGATGCTATGATACTTACCACCATGGACGGTGAAAATTTTCCGTATCCTGTGGACGCGGACATAGTCAAAAAATACTATGCATAAAGACACCCATTAGGTTGACAGGCCTAGGCAAAAATAAGGGCATCCCGACGAACCAAAAGGGTTTGGGAAAAAATTAGGGATATATATATATATATATATATATATATATATATATATATATATATATATATATATATATATATATATATATATATATATATATATATATATATATATATATATATATATATATATATATATATATATATATATATATATAATTGTACATCCGACAAGTCGAAAACTTAAAAAGGCAGCTTGGACAAAAAAGGATATCCCGATGGACTGAATACCCGAAAGGGCAGTCTAGGAAAAAGTTAGGGATTAAAGCTTACGACTATGTCCCATTGTATCACCTATCTACTTATAACCATCTTTATTACTAGCGTCAAGTTCAAATGGTACAGATCAATTCAATCATCTTATTTCGACCGCAAGTGATGAGATACTTGAAGACATATGGGCAATAGCAGAGTTGAAATTCGATGGGATCATTTCCACATAGTTGTTTTTCTTTGTTTATCACTTTGTACCCCTTTTTCAATTTTTACGACAATTTCCTATTACTAGAATTTATGTCTTCTTGTATAAAACTTCCTGCTTATAGGAAAACTTTCAAAATCAATGCAATTAAATATATTTCAAAATTCAAAATTGTTTTTATTTTCTCTATTTTGTTTTCAAAAACGTCCAATGATTACGTTGAATGAACATATGCATTTGAATATGATTACTGTTTACAAAATATATGCATGAAAACAGGATTAGAATTTACTTAAGACCCTAAGAGTTGGGGTAATGTTCAAAAGTTGTCCATAAATTCCCACAGAGCAATATCCATAGAACTATCTCTACAGAGCTACCTTCACAAGCTCATCCCCAATAGAGATATATTCCCCAGCAGAGTCGCCAATTTTGTAATACGGTCGGAGAATAACTTTATTGGTTTTATCGCAAATATTGCGGTTAAAAAGAGTCGCCACTGAGTTTTCTTTTATCCAACAATTAGGAAAGGTGAAAAGAACATGAAAGACCTTTGATAGATTTTGAGTTCGGGGGGTAAGTTATGAAAAGGGAAGGTGTTAGCACCCTTAGTATCCTTACATGTTTCCTTCGATGACCATACGATGACCCTTTGCCTATCCATTTACATCCAATAGATATGATTACCTACCAACTAATGGTATGGATGATAGTATTACCCATGCCATTAGTTGGTAAGTAATCCTATCTGTTGGATGTGAAGGAACATGTGTAGTGTCATCGAAGGAAACATGTACAAATGAAAAGGGTGCTAACACCTTCCCTTTTCATAACTTACCCCCCGAAATCAAACTCTATCAAAGGTCTTTCTTGTTCTTTTCCCCTTTCCTAATTGTTGGATAAAAGAAAAGTTGTTGGCGACTTTGCTAACCGCAACATTTGCGATAAAACCAAAAAAGTCAGTTCTCCCACCATATTACACCCGAACTTTTGTTTGTTCAGATGTTTTTCCATCTATTTGTTTGATTCTTGTCACATAATCTGTGATGTTTTTCCATCTCCCTTTGGTTATTTCGTCATCCATTCTCGTACTTTCTCTTATGATAGTATGACTTCTCTCGCACCTCTTTTATGAAATATTTACCATGCTCCCATAGGATTGCTCGTTTAAGATAGTCCTCGAGCTAGACATTAGGATAGTTATCCATATATGTCCACTTAGGTAGATATTTCCCTTTCATGCTTGACATAGGGCCATCCTTATATTACAACTATAGGGTTATTTTTGCTAGTCCCCTTAGTCTTTGTCTTTCTATTTCGCATGTTGCATTTAAAACTAAAACCTTATTTTTCTTTCAAACTTCAAAACACTCTAACAAAGTTTAAATCTTTTTCTAAGGTAAAAAATACAAACCAAGCTTATTTGTTTTGTGCCTGTTGGCTTTGCTTTAGACCTTGCTAGGTTGTTTTTTTATCATCCATGTTATGATGTTTTATTATATTTTTTGTCGATGTTTCGTCATCGCGTATGTTTGATATCCTACTTTGATTTTCGATATGATTGTTAGGTGTGAAGTTTTATCATCTAATTTGTGATGTTTTATCATCTCCGTTGTGATGTTTTTCCATCCATGTTTTGATGTTTTTCTATCCATGTTTTCTATCCATGTTGTGATGTTTCGTCGTCCATGTTGTGATGTTTTTCAATCCATGTCGTGATGTTTTGTCATCCATGCTATGTTGTCTTATAATATTTACAATGACGTGTTTCCATATTTGCCATGATATTTTACTATCTTTGCCTTGATGTTTTGTCATCCTTGTGTCAATGCTTCGCCATCACTTAGGTTTTCTATCCTACTTTGATTGTCAATATCACTGTTAGGTGTGGTGTTTTGTCATTATTGATGTTTTTCCATCTTGTTTGATGTTTTGGTGTTTTATCTGATGTTTTGTCGTCTTGTCTGATGTTCTGATATCTTTCTTGATGTTTTGTCTTTTTAACTAAAAAACACAAACAACCTGAAACTATTGAGTCGTACTACAACGCTCTGATTCCTTAAAAGGGATATGTAGGCATTAGGTCACGGGGCCTAAGCGAGCACAACTTTGTAAAATCTTCCTTCTTTTCCCCTCCTTTTCTTTCACATGCAATCCCTTTTAGCTTTTAAGATTTAGACATAGATTTGAACACACCCTTAGATTATAACAACAAGAATGGATACCGTAGAGTACTACAGTTGTGTGGGGTGCTAATACCTTCCCCTCATGTAATAGACCCCCTTACCCGATCTCTCGATCGTTTGATCGTGATTTCACCCTTCTCAAGTTTACTCGATGTTTACCTTTCCCTTTCGATGGGATAAAAAAAATTTGATGGCGACTTCATTGAGTTTTATATTCGATAATGGTTCGACTGGTTGTTTCATATATCATTGCAACTTGCTCACCATGCTCTACTCCTTTGCTGGCGAATGTTTCCTGGATGGGAGGAAATTGCCCCTTGTCTTTCAGAGCATCCTTTGATGGTTTGTAGCGAAAACCTAAACGATCTTTCTTCTCAGGAATCTCCATAAGTTTACCTCAACCTTTTGAGTAATGATCCTCCATATCTGTTTGTAAATCTCTCCATGAAGTCATGGTAGTTCTAAATTTCTTGATTTTCCCCACCAGTAGGGTTACCATGGAAACAACTTCTAGTGCTTGGAACAGTGTTGCCACACAGTCCTCATCCATACTGATATATCTATAGGACTCTAAGTGGCTTAAAAATATGTCCTCCTCTCCGTCGATCACAACCAATTTTCCTTCAATAAGGAACTTCAATTTTGGATGCAAGGTTGAGGTCGCAGCCCCTACCGCATGAATCCAAGGTCGCCCAAGAAAGCATGTATATGCTGGTTCTATGTCCATCACCTGAAAGGTAATGTAGAACATAAGTGGGATGATCTTGACAAGAATATTCACTTCTTCAAACACTGTACTTTGAGAACCATCGAAAGCTTTAACTATCGTAGAACTTGGCCTTATGACAACACCGTCTAGTGTTAGGTTCATCAAATTAGTTTTTGGTAGTACATTGAGGGCGGAACCAGTATCGGTGAGCACCCTGGAGAGGATGGTTCTTCCTATATGGATATAAATATGTAACACCTTTTTTTGAGTTCTACCTTGCGGAGGAAACTCACTGTCATTAAAGCCTAAGCGTGATCCAGATGTTATATTCGCTACGAATTCATCAAACTGATTTACTGTAATCTCCTTTGTAACATGAGAAAAACTTAGGATCTTCATTAGAGAGTCTCGGTGCACTTCTGAGTTGATGAGCAACGAGAGTATTGAAATCTTGGTCGGGGTTTGATGTAGCTGATCCACCACCCTATAATCACTTTTCTTGATTATTTTTAAGAATTCTTCAGCCTCTTGGTCGGTAAAATTCTTACTTGAAGATTTTTGTTCTTGACTTGTCTCCACAACAACTATTCCTTTATCCTTAACCACAATATCATCATTCTTTTGTTGTTTGGGACCGTATATTCGACCGTTGCGGGTCATGGCCCCTGCTCCCACTATATTTGTAACTGCAGGCCCCTGACTTATTGATGGCTCATATTCTTGCTTTAAACCATTGGCATAGACAATAGTACGTAGTTCCATGGCATGACTTTGTCACTTTCATAAGGAGTGGGAGATGGCCCCCTAATCACCATTGTAGTCTTGGAAGGTGTTGGTATCCCTAGAGTCTAGCGTTGTATCATTGATTGTGCCTTTGTCGTACTTGACTCCCCCCAAGGAATTATAAGAGTTTTCTTGGCAAGACTCGGCCCTTGACAAGGAATCACCAATGGCTTCCTTGTACTTCCGTCAATTGTAGCTACATATTCCGCTTTAGGACATCGCCCGAATTGGACTAACCCCTAATCCACCAATTTTTGTAACATATTCTCAAAAGAGTCGTTATGCTCCAAAAGTAAAATCATACTCAAAATAAATGTTCCTTCGGGATATCTATCAGAGTTTTTACCCATTTAGCTTCCCCACAACCAGTGACTACCTCGATTGCATTCACAGTTGGTCCTCCATGCGAATGCATGGGGTTCATATTGAGATTAGGCTTGCCAAAAGTGATTTCTTGGGAGTCCAACAAATCTTGCACCTTGTGTGTGAAGGCCCAATACTTCTCTATGGTTTGCCCTTGAGAATCGGCTTGATATTTACACCTTGCATTAGCATTATATTTTGGTGGGAGTGACCAAATTGGAGGAGCTAGTGGCTTCAACTCTACCAAAGATGCCTTGAGTAAGTGTTGTAGTAGTTGACTATGGGGCATAGGGAGAGGTTGAAATCTTCTCAGAGGCCTTTCAAACATGTTTTATTGTTGTCCTCGTGGAATTACCAATGGTTGTTGTGCTTTCGGATGTGATGTGACAACATTAGTTTCTCCTTCCTTCCTTCTTCTAAAAGTTTGGAGTATGATTCTTTAGGTTATAAGGAGTATTGGATGATGCCCCTTATATTTTTCCGCTTTCTACACGTGCTTCAATTCCTTCTCCAATTGTTACCAAATTAGAAAATACGAAAGAGACGCTTCCTACCAGTTTATCATAATATAGGCCTTGTAGCATACTCATGAACATATCAAACAATTCCTTCTCAAGGAGTGGTGGTTATACTCGGGTGGCCATTTCTCTTCATTGTTACACATATTATTTGAAGGACTCATATTTCTTTTGAGATAAGTTCTGAAGTTGCATGCGGTTGGGAGCAATGTCCAAGTTATACTTGTATTATCTCAAGAAAGCGTTAACAAGAGCTGCCCATGTTTGGATATGGACTCGTTACAATTGCATATACCAAGCCAAAGATGCCCCACTCAAACTGCCTTGAAAGCAGTGGATCACCAGCTTCTGATCTTGAGCATAAGTATGCATTTTCGTTTAGTATATGCGTAGATGGTTCCTTGGGCATGTGAGCCCCTTATATTTTCCAAAGTCAGGTACTTTGAATTTTGGAGGGATCACTACATCTAGAACTAAACCCATTTCAAGAGCACTGACATCGAAAGAGTCGTAGCCCTCCACAACCTTCAACCTTTCTTCAAGATCTTTAAATTGAATGAGTTCCATAGGAGTTTTAGCAATGTTAGTATGGGTATCCCTTTGAGGCACTTAGTTGTTGCCTTCCAAGACATGGTCTCCATAATTCAGGTCTATGTAGTTATCCGCATTGTGTGAGTTATTGACTGGAATTTGCAAATTATGGGATGCCCCTACTTTCGGATGAGGTGGGACAAAGGCTCCAGTAGCAGCTTGCTTGACCTCTTGTTGAGCCATAGTTAACTTTAGAGGACCTAATTCTGGTTCTTGTTTTTGTTGGCGACCGCTCGATGCACCAATATTCTGGGCTACTTCTTCAAAGACTACCTTAGGAATTTGTTCTTGTCTTTCAATGATGTTCTTTAAGGTTAGAAAAACTTGACTCATGTCTCCTTTCATTGAGTCGATGTTACCCTTAATTTGTTCTAAATCTTCTTGGAAGGCGACTTGATTTTGTTCGATTTGTTCCATCACTTTCTTTTGATGAGCTTTGTTCGATTTATATATATATATATATATATATATATATATATATATATATATATATATATATATATATATATATATATATATATATATATATATATATATATATATATATATATATATATATATATATATATATATATATATATATATATATATATATATATATATATATATATATATATATATATATATATATATATATATATATATATATATATATATATATATATATATATATTAGGTTTTCTTTTTATTGGTGAGTATCCCGAAATGAATACCTAACTGGAATACGAAAACGAAAGTACTTTTATGGAATCATACCATCCTTAAAAGATACACTGCAATAGTTAAAACAAAATACTAAAGGGAAAATACTGAAAGATAAATATTGAACCAAATGTCAAATATTGAAAGAAATAACAATAGGGAAACAAAAATATCCTAAGTGCGATTGCGGATCTCTGCCCTAAAACCATCAATCATTCCCCTACAAAGCTTGAGGAAGTCTTCAATGGCTTTCACAAGAGGGACCATCACGACGTCTTCATCTCTAAAACATCTTGAGATGTCACCAATGAGGTTGTTTTCTAGGTAGACAAGCATTGATGCTTGTCCTTGTACTTCAGATACTCCTTGTAGAGTGTAGGAACTATTATCTTGTTGTCTTCTCCCGCTTCGGAAATCTTCACATACTGTCCTTCCCAATACATCTTTTCAGCCTTCATCTCCTTATAGAGTTTCCTTTGAATGAGGAAATCCTTTTGAAGGCCTTCTAACTCTTGACATACTTCTTCAAACTCTTCTGTCTTTTGGGCGAGAAGTCTTTCTACCTTCATCCTCCTGAGGCATTCGCTTATATCTGATTATTGGCTATCCTGGAGTCTTGTAGTGAGATAATGGATTTTCTCTTTGTTATCTAGAGATCCTTGTGTTAGACCTTGAATTTGCGCTCTCAGATTCTCTTCCATCTCCTTTTTGTCTTGTAGTACTTTTTCATACCACCTATTAAGTATTCCAATTTCTATAGCAGCATCGTCACAGTGTTGGTTGTGGGAATCCAAGTTGAAGGTAGCACTCAACAATCCTTCAGTCGAACGCTTTAATTTAAGACTCTCCTTTTCAAGCACTTCACGATCTCTTTGAATTTGTTGATCTTTTGACTCAAGCTCTTGTTGTAACTGTCTTCTCTCATTAGTAAGGTCATGGAGGCTATGCTCCAATCCCTCTTTTTCTTTTTGAGTTTGATCCTGGGATTTCTTTAAGTTTTCTATCTCTTCCACAAACATTGGAAGAGGATCTGGTACATATGGTGTGTAGGTAGGATCAACAACAAAGGGTAGCTTGACTATTTGCACCCTTTCCAAAACCCATTGATTATAGGGTTCCCTTGCCATAACATTCTTTCTTCTGAATCCTTTATTATGAACTCTATTCCAAGCTCGGATGATCTTATTGAGTAATTTGAGGTTATTTTTACCCATGTCATGAAGAATTAACTGTTGAATTTTCTCGTCGAAAGATTTATCTTTCAAAGGGTATCCAAGTTGGCATTAAGACAAAGTGAGATTATAGTTAATGCATCCTCTTGACTCAATCAAAGGGACATTGCAAAAATCTCCACAGTTGATAACAATTTCCTCTATCTTTAATTTCCTTAAGTATCATAAAACTGAATCAGTAGTGAGAACCCTCAATTTTTGGGACAATTGTTCTCGGGTTAGATTTTTAACCATATAGTCTTCTTTGTGGAGATGAGTGATAAGCCAAGAGTATAAGAGAGGTATACAACAATTCAACAAGCCTCTTCCTTTTTCAGAAAGAGTATTAAGAGTGAAATAAATATCTACAAGCAAAGCAGCAGTAAGATCAACATTCAACACCTTTACGGCCCAAAACACACTAATAGCAAAAGGATCTATGTAATCCACAATATGCGGAAAGAGAATCAAACCAAAATCAAGTAGTTTCAAACAGTCTACATAGGGCTCCCATTCATTCTTATTAGCAAAAGTGAGAGTTTAGCTTCCAAGTACTATCTTTTAATCCCTTGAAATTCTCCATCCTTTTTGTAATTGAGAAAAAAATCAGTGAAGGGTATTCCCAATCCTTTAGGAAAATCTAAGACATTGATAGTCTACCCAATCCCAAAGTGCGGTTCATCCCTGATTCAAGAGAAATCCAGGATCCAATCAAATTCCTCCAACGTAGGTGCTAACTAAAAATTATGGAAAGTGAAACATCGGAGTGGAGGGTTATAGAAATAAACTATGGAAGTAACATCTTTCTCTTGTACAATCACTTTTTTCAACTCAAGGATGTCTCCATAGCATCGAACAAACATTTTCATAGCTTTGTCAGTCAATTTTCCCATAATCAATTTTGTCTTCTGCATATCAGGAATCACAACGCTAACTCTGTTGGTTTGCTTCTTATTGGTATTCATTTTAAGATACTCTCCAAAACCTTTAATTATAGTTTCTCAGAAATATTGTGAATAAGATAACACTAGTTCAAAAAACAATGAATATTTGAAATGTAAAATGTATGTATGCATGGTGATGTGTCATGGTAGTAGGATTTGTGAAAAGTATCCTTAGTAGGTAGGTTCCTACTTTTGTCCTATGGATATTCTACCCTCCCCATAAGGTGAATTTATTAAGGGTATTATGGATAATTCTATAGGGAAAAGCACAAGGGTCTCCCTTAAGTGGAGCATCTTTGTAGATCGAGACTTTCGTCTCTTAAGTCGTACAAGGTCTCACCATGAGATTTTGTTTAGGGTTGTACAAAGAGTCATTGGCCAAATTACAAAGTCCTACCTCCTAGAGAGTCTATCCCTCTAAAATATATTCCTTCTTTGGAATTCAACCGATTCTAGGAGAAGTCATCACAAAAGCTCGTAGGGGTGTTTACCCCCCTTGGCCAATAGACAATCCTTCTTTCTAAGGTTTGATATACACATGAGTTTAAATCCCCACTAATAATAAATAATATGACAACAATGACAATATGAATAAATAAATAAATAAATGAACATATATAGAAACAAAACACCAAAAATAAAAAGCACCCAAGAAACCCTAGACCTAAAAGATAGGGAACACTCTAAACCCTAGGGTTGTGTCTCCAGTAAAGTCGCCAACTGTTGTAACCGGAAGAAAAAAATAGAGTCGCCACCATTAATTTTTATCCTAAGGATGGGGAAATAACGAATAAACCTAACTTTGTTTGTGGTTCTGAATTCGTAATTCAATTAGACGAAGGGAAGGTGTTAGGCACTCTTCATCTCCCTTGTTCTTAAGGGGATATGCGTTTAGGTTTAAGGGTGAAATAGGAATTTGGTAGTTAATATTTCTATATGTTGAGAGAAATAATTTTAGTTTTTTTAGTTATGAACTCGCCTTGGTTTTAACCGCATTTCTATGTATCTCCTTATGAAGAATCAGAGTCCAATTTCATAGTTCGAATATGTTTGGTTAGTTTTTTTATGGATTGCAGAAATGTTTTGAATTCTCCTTGAACCTTGTATGGGTTTGAAAATAGCGTAGTCGTAGACTCAATTCACAATTAACATAAATTATACCCACAATCCCTTTTTGAAAATAAGTTGAATTTGAAATTAAGTTGGCAAAAAATGTTAGTATTTGATGGGTTAGCTGTCTTAGAATGCATAGCGTAATATGTAAAAATAATAATTTGAATGATGAAATTTTTTGATATTATGGTTAGAATTTTAGAAAATATTTAATAAATAACGATTTTCTTATTATTAAAAATATATTAAATATCTTTAATATTATTCAAATACTTATTTATTAATAATTCTATAATAAAATGCACAAATTTTTTTTAATGCAATATGCTAAAAAATGACATGAGACAATATATAAATAAAATAAGCAAAAAAAAATTAATTAATTAATTAAATGTCAAAATTATACAGAGGGGTGTATAAATTAAATTAGGATGAGCAAATATGAAGGGGCCTAATCCCAAAATTAATTTTGAGCCCAAATGCTCACGGGGGTAAGAATTCTATTTGGTTAGTAAAATACATGGGTGTGGTTAGCATTAGGCTTGGCCCAAAACTTTGTTCAGAGGGCCCAAGATGAACTCTGGGTTCATTTGGGTGTGATGTAGGAAGGGACATGTGTTATGATGAGGAAGCAAAGATCTGGAACATGCGTTTAATCCAACAACTATCAGAATCTTGTCCTGAAGCGTTGATCTGGGGGTAATCAGAAAGGTGGGTGGGGATATGAGATTGACTGAGGGAGTATGATATGGAAAGCACAGGTGACTGGAAACAGTCACCTCATCCAGGGGCTCTCAGGGATCCACCTGACATGCATCTGGGGATGGAGAGAGTATTATATAAATGAAACAATGAGCTCTTAGCTCATATTTCGTTCTTCTTTTTCTCTTTACACAAACATAACACAACCCTGTTATAATTTCCAGAGATAGAGGCTCTTCCTTCTCTCTAGAAATCCGACGATTAGAAATTGCCTCCGCCCTGGGAACCACAGGTCGGAAATTGCTTTCGCCTGCGGCTTCTCCAGGGCACCACCACATTTATCAATAGCCACCATCCACCTTCATGCAACAAACCCATATCTTTAACCCACCTTCAATCCAAAATCCAGACGCCTTCACATGTCCATCTGGGTTCGCAAGAACCCTATGAAGATCAAACCTAACTCTACCAATCTTCATCCCAACCCTTTAAACCATAAACTCACTTCTCCAACCCTACCCAAATAATTAAATTCTAAGTTGTTCGTACCGAACCCTAACCCAAATCACCAAATCCTAAGTTGTTTTACCTTAACCCTAACCCAATATCAGACAGAACCCGGAAACCCTAATCCAAGCAGAAATCAAAGAAGAACAACACCAATCATCATCAACTAAATTATACCCTAAACTAAGTTTTAGAATTATTGTTCGTGCAGTGAATCTTGTAGTATTAATCCTCTCCTGGTTTTCCTTCTTCTCCTTCTAATCTTTCTCTCTTTCTTTTATAGGTATCTTCAGTTGAGATTTGGGTTCGAGCTTTGAAGAACTTAGGGTTTCATTTGTGAAACCCAAGTTTTCAAATAAGAAAAGCTTTGGTGAGGATAGGGTTTTCATCAAATCGAGAGTTCTCTCTTAGGGTTTTTCTTGTTCGTCCTGATTCCAATAACATAAGGCTCAATTTATAGTCTTAGGATTTTAGCGGTTATAGGTTGAATTAGGAAATTAGTTAGTGATTTTTATTACTTTTGTTAGATTTTTATGATTGATTCAATTAGAATAAATTTAGGATTTGATTTGATTTTAGTCTGTAATTAGATTTTTTGAGTTATATCAATGTATTTGGACTTGTTATTGTATAAATTTGAAACAAAATCAAAAAACATTTCAGATTCAAATTGATTTGGCTACTGATTTGATTTAGAAAAAATATAAATATGGGCTTGGGTACCTTGGGGACAAAGATGATAGATCGGGTGTAGCTTTGGGAATTAGGGTTTTACCCTAAGGTGTGTGAAAGTGAGAGAAGTGAGGGTTTTTATAAAAAAATTAAATTTTGAAAAAGAGGAAAGCATATACGTAGGCAGTAGTAATGATTTTAAAAGGTAATGATAATTTTAAAATAGGAAGTAATGATGATTTTAAACCTAGTCTCAGAAAACTCGGTGCTCGTGGTGTCATTCAAGCATTTTGCATTGATTAAAATTGACAAGTGTCAACTTCCAATCGTAGCCAAGCGTTTTGTGAAAACACCATTTAAATGTATGACAATCAAACTTGACGTTTGGTTTTGATAATTTTTAACTTATAGAAATATCAGAATCAGAATCTAAAAATCAAATCAAATCCAGATATTGATTTCAACATTTTATCAGAGTCCTATTCTGGACAGAAGGTCATTTTTAGATTTTTCTAAGATAAATAAAAATCTATCTTCAGATAGGGGTTTTGTAAAAATATCAGCCCACTGATGGTCTGTATCTGTAAATTTTAAAGATAAAACCCTTCCTGAACATAATCTCTGATAATGTGGTGTTTAATTTCTATGTGTTTAGCTCTAGACTGTAAAGTAGGATTCTTACTCAGACAATATTGCGGCAGTGTTGTCATAGAAAATAGGTATGTTGTTTTCATATTTCTGGAAATCCTCAAGCTAGCTCTTCATCCAAAGCATCTGGGTGGCTGAGAGTGACGCTGAGATGTACTCTGCTTCTGCATTTAAGAGTGCAATTGTTGATTGCCTTTTGCTAGACGAGAAGATGATATTATTTCCCAAAAACTGACAGTTTCTAGAAGTGCTTTTGTGTTCTATTATGTCTCCTGCCTAACCTGCATCGCAAAATCCAGATAACTTGTACTCTGATGTTTTTTCATATATCAAGCCAAGATTATTTGTACCATTCAGATACTTTAGGATTCTCTTAACAACAATTAAGTTAGTTCCCCTAGGATCTGATTGGAATGTAGCACATAGGCATACACTATACGGAATGCCTGGATGAGAAGCATTTAGATATAAAAGAGATTAAATAATACCATGATATAGCTTCTGACAAATTGTTTTACTTTCCTCATCTTGTTCCAGAATGCAAGTAGGGTGCATTGGAGTTTTCGCTGGTTTACTTTCTGACATGTTGAATTTATTCAGAATTTCTCTGGTGTATTTGACTTGATGAATATAAGTAGCTTCTGGTGTTAGTTTGATTTGTATTCCCAGAAAGTCTTCAATTGTTTCATATGACTCATCTCAAATTCAGCCTAGAAACTGGGGCAAAGGTTTCATTATGTTCAATTCCTTCTTGTTGATTGTAACCTTGTGCAACCAGTTGTGCTTTGTTTTTTACAACTTCACCCTTTTCATTTAGCTTGTTTCTGAAAACCCACTTTTTCCTATGACATGAACTCCTTTGGGTTTAGGTACCAAATCCCAAACATCATTTCTGGAGAATTGATTTAGTTCTTCTTGCATTACAAAAATCCATTCATTATCTTGAAGAGCTTTTTCACAATATTTTAGTTCTATTAGAGACACCAATCCACGAATTGTTTGTTCAGTCAGCTTGAAAGAAGATCTAGTTCTGACAGGTTCAGTTTTGTATCCTAGAATGAATTCTTTAGATGTGTTTTGTCTTGGTCTACGTGTTTTCTGGATAATTAGATTTTCAGATGGTTTTGACGTGTTATTGTCATTGTTTATTTTATCTGAAACTTCTTTGGAACATGTAAGCTCTATTTCTATATCTGCAACTTTTTCAACTACCTTTGTCATTTCAAGGTCAAGCTTATCCTCAAATCCGATATGGATTGATTCTTCTACAATATGTGTTCCTGTATTGTATATTCTGTAGCCTTTAAAGCATTCTAAGTATCATAACCTAATACACTTATGTGCTTTGGAATCAAACTTACTCAGATTTTCTTTGGTATTTAAAATAAAGTAAGAGCATCCAAAAGGATGAAAATATGAAATTTTTGGTTTTCTTCCTTTACACAGTTCATAAGGAGTCTTCTCCAAAATATGTATTATAGAGATTCTATTCTGAATGTAACACGCTGTATTCACAACTTCTGCCGAGAAGTGCTTAGCCATATTTGTTTCATTGATCAAGTTCTGGCCATTTCATGTAATGTCCTATTCTTCCTTTCTACAACTCCATTTTGTTGTGGATTTCTAGGACAAGAGAAATCATGGGATATGCCATGTTTGTCAAATAAATTTTCAAAATCTTTATTTTCAAATTCTTCCCCATGATCACTTGTAACTTTAACTATGTTAGATTCATATTCATTTTGCACTTTAAAACAGAAACTTGAGAACACATAATGAGACTCATTCTTGTGCATTAGGAATTTAACCCATGTCCAACGACTGTAGTCATCTACTATGACAAGTCCATATTTCTTGCCATTGACTGATGCAGTTTTAACTGGTCCAAAAAAGTCAATGTGCATAAGTTCTAGTGGTCAAGAGGTAGAAACAAAATTTTTTGTTTTAAAGGATATTTTTGAAAATTTTGCCTTTCTGACATGCTTCACATAGAGTATATGAAGTAAACTTCAGCTTAGGCAGGCCTCTGACTAACTCAAGTTAGTTAAGCTGGGATAATTTTCTCATGCTAACATGACCTAAGCGTTTATGCCACACCCATTGCTCTTCATTTATAGACATTAGACATTTTATATTTTTATTTTTTAAATCAGAAAGCTTAATTTTGTAAATGTTGTTTTTCCTCTTTCCAGTGAACAGAACTGTGCCATCTTGTTGACTTACAGCTTTACATGTTTTTTGATTGAAAATAATGTCATATTTGTTATCACTTAATTGACTTATGGATGACAAGTTATGCATTAGGCCCTCAACATATACCAAATTAGAGATATAAGGAAAATATTCATTACCAATAATCCTAAACCTTTGATCTTTCCTTTCTTGTTTCCTCTGAAACCTACATATCTAGAATTTTTAAGTTATAGCTCTTGGAACATATGCTTTCTTCCTGTCATGTTTCGTGAGCATCCAGAGTCCAGGTACCATGACTGGTGTTTTAACTCTGCTATGTAAGATAACTGCAACATAGACTATTTTATCCCTTAGTACCCATATTTTCTTGGGTCCTTTGGAATTAGTTTTACTCGAGTTCTTAATAAACCTAGGTTTTCGTGCAACATTAAATGTTTATGTCTGTGCTTTTGTGTGGTGATAAGAGAAAAGAGGTATTGGTTTGTCTTCTTTTAAAGGGTGATTTTCTATAGAATTTTAACCAATTCCTTTCTTTCTGTTATGACCAACACCATATATCATAGAAGCCATTTTTCTTCTATCTATGACCTTCTTCAGAAACTCTTGGAATGCCTCATCATATTTGCATATTGTTGCCTCATATGATGGTGTTTCTTTAGAAAATGTTACTTCAAGGTTCAGAACCTTGTTATTTAGCAAATCAATTTTTATTTTAACTTAGCATTATTATATTTTCCAAAATTAATTTTCTTTTCATGTTTATTGTATTCTTTGATCTCAATTTCATGAACCTTTTGCAGGTTTTGAATTTTTATTGAAGTTTTTGATATCTACTTAATGATTCAGAAACACATGATTCTAATTCAGCACGACAGAAATTTGAAAATACCTCTTCATAGTCATACTCTATTTCAGTTGAACTTCCATCAAATGTAGTAGCCATAAAAGCCATGTTTGCATGTTCTTCCTATGAGTTAGATTCTGATGTGTCAAAGTCATCCCATGTTGCCATGAGACATTTCTTCTTATCTATGAAATAATTCTTTTTGAAGTATTCTTTTATGGAATTTTCATTTTTCATCTTGGGACAAGCATTCCTGTAATGTCTAGGTTCCTTACATTCATAAGATGTTACTTCTTTTTTGTTTTTACCTTTTAAGAATGCTTTTGAACGGTCTCCTCGATTTCTGAATCTTCTAGGGTTTTTTTGTCTTCTTTTCCAGATTTGATTGATTCTTATGGAAAGTAGAAATAGTTCATCCTCATCATCAGAGTCTTTGTCATCAGAGCCTTATGTACTTTCTTCTTTGGCTTGAAGGGCTTTGTTTTTTCGTGACTTTACTCTTTCTGATTTGGACTTTAAAGCAATGGTCTTTACTCATTTCTGAGGTTCATCTCCTTCTAGTTTAATTTTGTGACTTCAGAGGGAGATGAATAATTCATCGAGAGTGATGGTGTCCAGATTCTTGGCAAGCTTAAGTGTTGTGACCATAAGTCTCCATTTCCTTAGAAGGCTTCTGACTATTTTCTTAACATGGTCTGCAGTGGTGTAACCTTTGTTCAGAACTTTAAGTCCAGCTACAAAGGTTTGAAATCTGGAGAACATAGTTTTGATGTTTTCGTTATCTTCCATTTTGAATGCTTCATACTTCTGGATTAGAGCCAACATTTTTTTTCTTTGACTTGTGCATTTCCTTCATGAGTCATACTGAGAGGATAAAAAATGTCTTTTGTTGTTTCTCTATTTGTGATCTTCTGGTATTCATTATATGAGATGGTGTGGAGAAGGACTGTTTTGGATTTGTGGTGCTTCTTGAACTGTTGTTTTCGTGTGTAAGACAGTGGAAGAACTGACTTTGGGTTTTGCGTTTTATCGCAAATGTTGCAGATAGCAAGATTTGCCACCGACTTTTCTTTTATCCAATAAAGGAAAGGGTGAAAAGAACAGAAAAGACCTTTTAATAATTTTCTTGAGTTTAGGGGGTAGGTTATGAAAAGGGAAGGTGTTAGCACCATTTTCATCCGTAGTTATCTACGAGCTCTTAATTGCTAGCTCACTTTGAAAATGCTTTGCGTTTGTGTATGTTTGCAAATATTTTGAAAATGCCTAAGTGCGGCAATTTTTAATGATTCTTGTATTATTGAGAATGTATACAAAATGTTTGTTTTGAAAATATTTATTGAATGAAAGTATTTTTTTTGGAAATATGTTTTAAAAATTCCAATGTAAGGTAGTTTGCTTTATAATGACCCTTGTATCAGTCCTCAAGAGTGTTTGAAAGTAGTTGTTTTGAAAGTGCGAAATGTGGAAATTGTTTTAGTTTTGAGAAAGCGATTACAAGCGATCTACCTACTCTAAGAGTCTTAGTTCTTTACCTCCTTTCCTTTAGACAGTGCTATTCTATCATTAGTTAGTAGGAAGCCCTATTATTAGATGTGAGGGACAGGTGTGGGTCATCGCACAGTCATAGAAGGCAACTTATAGGATGCTTTGGCAATTGTCATAAGGGCTTAAGATCTTTTACCGAAAGCAACATCAAAGGGCCATCGAGGGACTAAGATCTTTTAACCGAGGGTCTTTTCTAAAGTATCCCATGTTCGAGGGGAATGATTGTTTTATCCTAAGGCAACAAGTGAGGTTACCCTAGATGTGTAAGTGTGCAAAGTGTGTTTGATTCAATTATTTTATCTTGAATTCAGGTTTTTCTACGATTGATTTTAATCTTGTTATACAAACCCTAATTACTAACAGAAATGTGGAAAGCGATAAATTACGGAAATTAAATATCTTAAGCTATTACAATGCTTTGGGAATGGGGGATACAAATTTGTGAGTGGAGAGGAAAGCAATAAACCCTAATTATCTATTACAGACAATTTTCATAAATAATAATGCGAGATAATGAAATGCACAAAAAAATGTAAAGTAGAGAAGGGATAAAGGAATTGTTTTTGTGATTTTTGATAGAAAAAGGGTTTGATGATTAACCTAACTATTTAATTGTTTCTTTATTAAAAAGGAAGTTAATTAATTAATCAAACAAAACCTAAAAAATCTATGTTAATTTTAATTAATTAAAACCTAAGAATCTATATTGAATTAACTTAATTAAAACCTATGAATCTATGTTGAATTAACTTAATTAATTTAAAAGGGAAATTAAATAAACAAAACCTATGTCTTATTCTTTGTATGATTTTTTCTTAGAATAAAAATATATTTTTTGTATTTTTATTAAATGAAATAAATAAATAAGAGTGAGAAAGAAAATATAAAGAAAATATAAATAAATGAAATATTGGGCCTGGTGCTGTAAAAAGAAATTAGGGAATGAAAAGGAAAAAAGATGTTAGGCCCAAAACCATTTGTTTGAATCAGGAAAATAAAAAAGAATGGGCCTGTGGTGTGAAGTAAAAAAGTGGGTATGGAAAGAAATGTACAAGGCCCAAAACAAGAAGGTCCAGGCACCGGTTGTTGTTCAATATGGAATGTTCCTTAAAGTGAACCATGAGGAAGTAATGATGGGCACTAGATAATGGCCTTGTGATGATCAGAGGGTGATGGAGAGAGGTACACTATGCGCTTGTTGAACTTGCTTGTATTGAATTTGAAACAAGAAAATATGAAATAAACAATAAGGTACCGCTAGGGCTCGAACCCAGGTCCCTATAGTCATATGCGTGCTTCCTTTACCACTGGGGTTGCTGTTTCACCCGTTCATAAAACAATAACTATTAAATATATTACAAACTCATTTCTAAATGTAACATCTTCTTCTTCCTCACACCAGTATCCATGAACATATTTTTGAATTTTGTAAAATGCTTATTTTACAACCAAATCAGAAAATGTAAACATCAAACTTGCTTGAAATTTAACTACGAGTCCAACCATATAAATTTCAAAAGCTATAGATCAAAGATGAGTGAGAATTTTACTTGGTACCAAATTGAACCCTAAAATTTAAGAAACTTCAGTTACAAAATCTCATCACGTAGGAAATATAAATGAAAAGTATGCACATGGTTAGCTTCAGGGAAATGATATCTACATTTTTTCTTTAGAAAGCACGCGCAAATGATGTTAGAATAAGGATTTCAAAGTTAGAAAAAACTTACCTCTGAAGTGAGAATCGAGTCTGGAGTTTGACCTTTCTGGAGGTGTTAAGATGATCTGGATAGCTTCACTGAACTATCAGGAAGCTTTTGCAATGCTTACTTTGTGCTGAAAGTGTCTGAATTCTTCTAGACAAGCCAAGTTGCAAGGCTCTATTTTTAAAAATGGAAGATGATGAAGATGATGTTATAGTGATGAAACTGGACTTTGGATAGGTTTTATATGAGTTATATAAGCTTTGTGAATGATTTAGAATCAAAACGCACGAGTGGATTGGGTGTTTGGAGTTTAAGGCCAGAAATTGCAACCAATGTAGTTTTGGATGCAATTTACGATTTTAGAGAGTATGGGGGTGTTTTAGGGCTTCTGAAATCGTTTCCTAGCTTGAATATGGACCTCTCTATTTATAGTAAAAGGTTGGAGGGAAGGAGCTGATCAGATTGTCTAGATCACAAGTTAGGGTTTGGTTGGATTGTAAATGATGCAAACTTTGAAACACATGGTTTCAATGTGAAGCACATGGAAATCTAAAGTGGTTAGGCACTTTAAACATGTTGCTTCTGTATTTTGTGTTGAGTGTGTGCAGAGGGGAAGTGTGAACTTTGTGCCATTAATGGAAAATTGTCTTGGACAAAGCTTGAATCAAGTGGATAATGGCTCAAAAGTTTGTGTAAACATTTAATTATGGTGAGATTTAAAAGTTAGAAGCTTATAAATCAAGATTATGCAACATGGCTTGGGGATTTGATCTTATGTTCATCACAAAAATGCCTTGTATTTCAAGAATGGATGCCCAACTTCATGCCTTCGAATCTCCAAGCTCAAGCATGATAAAATTGTGTTTTTGGACATTTTGGAAAGTTTAAGCATTGTCTACAACTTTCATGTTGTGATTTTTGACTAAATCAAATTAGAACTTGGTGAAAATTTGCCAAGAAGTTGGGATAAAAATCTGACCAAACTAGTTGAAATTTTTTCTAAGTGTGGAGTAAAAATGTCACAACTTCATGGGCTTATATCTCTCAAATTAAGCACTTTTTGAAGATCAGTCATTCTCAGTCAAAATCCTGAGTTTGACAATTTTGCCCCTTTGGTGATCTGAGAGCTTTTCTTGAGGAATTATGATCAACCCTTGATAAAATGATGAATATGAATTCAAAATCTTGATGTTGACCAAAAATCTTGAAGTTTGACTGTATGTTGACCACTGTTGACTTTTTACCTAATACAATTGATTTTCATTCATCTGAGCAATTGACTGAGCAAATTTGTCATGAAAGACTTGAAACTTGGTATGGGAATTCTTGGAGACCTCTGATGAACCATGAAATCCACTTTAGGCATTAGAAGTACAATTTTCCTTGGGAAAACCAAAACCCTAGTTGTGGACTCTTGCTTAGGAGGAGGATTGAACTGACAACTCTTGAGAATCCTTGAGTATTTGAGAATCTTAGAAGAAGGTATTGAAGAAAATTGGAGGGAAAATTTTAGGGTACAACAACTGCCCTTGTTCAATCTTCTTAAACCTGAAGAGTTAGATTGGCTTGTCCGTCATTCGTGACTTAAAGGTAGAAGATGATTGAACACATAAGTACCCAAAAATTTGCACTTGCTTGTGCATGAAGTAACATTGTTGGTTGATTATAACGTGAATGGGCTTAAAGATGCCATTTGGAGAAGTGATGGAGAATTGTCGGAGATGGGCTTATAGATGCCATCTAGAGTAACTGTTGATAGAAATTAGACTAAGTATATGCTCGACTTTAACTGGGAGAAGTATCAAAATAAATCTTTGGTCCATTTAATCTGAGCCAGAAAATGTCAACTGGAAGAAATATCAGAATAAATATTTGGTCGATTAAATCTGAGCCAAAAAATATCTACTAGAAGAAGTATCATAATAAATCTTTGGCCAATTTTACCTGAGCCAGAAGATATTTGAAGGAAGTGTTCGTCATGTAGATAGTCTCCCCATCTTGTTTTGGGAATTGATCTACAATCTATTTTGTTGGTAAATTCGTCCTGTTTCGGGAGTTCATACCAATGGTGATAAAGATAGTCGCCCCGTCCGGTTTTGGGAATTGGTCTTTATCTGACCATAAAGGAAGAAAAATAGTTTCCCGTCCTATTTCAGGTATTAATCTTTAACCTATTCATGTAGATAGTTGCCCTGTCCTGTTTCGGGAATTGATCTACAATCTATTTTTGATGGTAAACACGTCCTATTTTGGGAGTTCATACAAATGGTGATAAAGATAGTCGCCCCGTCCTGTTTCGGGAATTGTTCTTTATCTGACCATAAAGGAAGAAAGATAGTTTCCCCGTCCTATTTCGGGTATTAATCTTCAATTTGTTTTTTCACAAATAGTTACCCTTTCTTGTTTCAAGAATTAATCTATGGCCGATCATCTAGATAGTTTCCCCATATTGTTTCGGGAATTAATCTTGGAACCTGATTTGAAAATTGTTCATGATATCCGTCTGTTGATTGATCTTTCATGAAAAGGTAAAGAGTTAGCTTTATGCAATGTCATGATGTATGAAATGCATTGCGTAATGACGTTATAAAAATAAATGAGATTGTGTTATATGTGTTTTGTATGCATATGCTATGATGTATGAATGTGAGATGTTCTTGAAGTGTATTTGTAAACCCGTGCATTATTTCTGTCGGGGAAAATAAATCCCTGACTATTGCTGGGGATGAAGAGTATGTGTATCTTCTATCTTGTCTAGAATGCTTCCACTGAGGATTCTTGCTTGTTGTTTGAGGAAAACTCCGCTGGGGAATGTTGATTTCTATTTGGGGATAAGAGTTCAGGAACGTTAGTCGTTTGTCTCTCTATTGAGGATTTTAATTCTTATATACCCTGACCGGGGATAAAAGAAATGGATAACCTTATGATTCGTCTAGGAAGGATAATTCTTATACACCCTGACTGGGGATAAAAGAGATGGATAACCTTCCGACTCGTCTATGGAGGATAAAGTTAGCTGATATCATGTCTAGTTCCAAGTTTTGTAGCAACTCTCTAGGGATAATGGTGACTTCATTGGGGAGAGGAATTTTGCCGGTGATTAGTAGTTATCTGAAGAGTAGACTCAGGCTGGGGAGACAATAATTTGTTGGGGAAATAAACCCTGTTGGCAGAGAAATATTTCGCTGAGGAAATAAACTCTTCTGGGGATATTGGATTTTTCCAGAGATAAGAAATCTGCAGGGATTTTAAAGTTTTAGAAGAATAACTCAGCTGGGGAAGAGAAATTCCATGAATTGTACCGATTGGAACTCTATAGGTGGGTAATATTGCTGGGAAGGAGATCATACTCCTTTATCCTCCAGAGCGATCTGTCAGGGAAATTGCGAAGAATGTTTTTATTTATTGAAGATGAATTGGTGAAAATTACTCTATGGTGATAATCTCATGGAAGTGACTCTGTGGGGATTTGGACATTATTCCAACTCCTAGAGTCTTGAGTAAATGCTTATTCCTGTTCTTATGCATATATTTGTTAACAGTTAATCATGTTCATATGCATATGTTCATTCAATTTTAGTCATTGGACTTTTTTGCAAACAAAACAGAAAAAATTTATTTAAAAAAAACAAAAGTTTGAATTTAGGGTGCATTTGCATTGATAGTTTCGCCTATAAACAGACGATTTTGTACAAAGAGACATAAATCCTAGTAATAGGAAATTGTCGTGAAATGAAAAGAGTACAAAGTGAAAACAAAAACATATAGCTAATGTGGAAATTAATTCGTTGGGTTCCAAACTCTGTTATTGCCCCTATGTCTTCGAACATCTCATCTCTTGTTGTCAAAAGAAGTTGATTGAGTTGATCCGTACCATTTGAATTTTTGACTTTGGTAATAAAGCTTGCGGTAAATGATCCAATAGGACATAGTCGTACGCTTTTAATCCCTAACTTTTTCCTGGACCGCCCTTTCGGATTTTCAGTCCACCGGGATACCCTTTCTTGCCCAAGCCGCCTTTTCAGGTTTTCAACTTGCCGGGTGTAAAATATTTTATATATATCCCTAATTTTCCTGAACCCTTTTGGTTCGTCAGGATGCCCTTATTTTTGTCTAGTTCAGTCAACCTAGCGGGTCGCTTTCATGCGTAGTATCTTTTGACTATGTCCACATTCACAGGGTGCAGGAAATATTCACCATCCATGGTGGTTAGTATCATAGCACCACTCGAAAATACTTTCTTGACAATAAATGGTCCTTCGTAGGTGAGAGTCCATTTTCCCCTGGAATCACCTTGTGGTAGAATGATGCGCTTTATTACCAAGTCACCAGCCTGATATACCTGATGCTTGATTTTCTTGTTAAATTCCTTGATCATACACTTTTGATACATCTGACCACGACAGGCAGCCACAAGCCTTATCTGGTCAATCAAATTCAACTGATCCAATCTAGTTTGAATCCATTCGTCTTCGTCTAAGTCAGCATCTTTCATAATTCTCAGATGAGGAATCTGAACTTCGACAGGTAGGACAACTTCCATACTGTAGACCAGGGAGAATGGGATTTCCCTAGTTGATGTTCACGCTGAAGTGTGATAGCCATCGAGAGAAAATGGTAACATCTCGTGCAAGTCTTTGTAGGTCATAACCATCTTTTGCACAATCTTCTTTATGTTCTTGTTGGAGGCTTCTACTGCGCCATTCCTCTTTGGTCGATACAGAGAAGAGTTGCGGTGCTTGATCTTGAATTGCATTCAGAGTTCAGTGATCATAGTGTGTTGAGGTTGGTATCATTGTCAGTGATGATTCTCTCAGGGATGCCATATCGACAGATGAGGTTATGCTTAATGAATCGAGCTACCACATTCTTAGTAACAGAGGCAAACGAGGTTGCTTCAACCCATTTTGTGAAATAGTCATTGGCAATGAGAATGAAGTGATGTCTGTTAGAAGTAATAGGCTTGATTTCTATGATCATATCAATTCCCCACATTGCAAATGGCTAAGGAGCATTCATGACATTCAAAGGTACCAGAGGCACATGAACCTTATCAGCATAGATCTGTCACTTATGACAAGTTCTTGAATGGTGGTGACAGTCAGTTTCCATAGTCGACCAATAGTAACCTGCTCTCAAATTATTTTTAGCCATAGTATGCCCACTGGAGTAAGTACCAAAAATGCCCTCGTGCATATCTTCCATAATTTTCTCTGCTTCCTTCTTGTTTACACAGCGAAGCAGAGTTGAATCATGATTACTGTAATACGGTGGGATAAATGACTTGGGTGTTTTGCGCTTGATCATAATCGTTACGGATAGAAAAAGTCGCCATTGACTTTTCTTTTATCCAATAAGGAAAGGGTGAAAAGAACAGGAAAGACCTTTGAGATATTTTCTTGAGTTTGGGGGGGGGGGGGTAGGTAGGTTATGAAAGGGGAAGGTGTTAGCACCTTTTTCATTCGTAGTTATCTACGAGCTCTTAGTTGCTTGCTAGATCACTTTTGAAATTGCTTTGTTTAAAATGTGTTTGTGGTGGGTTTTGAAAGTATTTTTGAAAAGCGCCTTCATTTAAGAAAACTTTGTAATGATTCTCGTCTCTATAAGAATGCATACAAAGTGTTGGACTTTTTAAAAGTGTTTGGTGTGTTTTGAAAAATGTTTATTTTGAAGATGGATTATGAGCAAGCAACTAAGAATGTTCTACCTACTCAAAATTCTTTTGTTCATTTCTCTTTTCCTTTGATATTGCTATCTTACCATTGATTGGTAAGAAGCCCTATCTTTGGATACAAAGGGACACGCGTGGGTTATCCTATAGTCATAAAATGCAATTTTGTGAGATATCTTAGCATTTTTCTTAAGGGACTAAGATCATTTGTAAGGAAACAATTTGTAGCGTCATCGAGGGCCTATGATCTTGTATTTTGGATTATTTATGCTAAGATGTCTCACATGCATATCATGACCATTTTATTAAGGCAAAAAGTGTAGTTAACCCTAGAGGTGTAAGTGTGCAAGGTGTTTATCTTTCATGCTTGATTTATCTTGAATTATGGTTTTCTAAATATTGATTTTATCTTTCCATACAAACCCTAATTTACTAGCATTTATATGAAAACGATAAATTGTGGAAAATAAATATCCTACGTTATTACATCATTTGGGGATGGGGTATATAAATTTACAAATGGATATTGCAAGAAATTAAATCCTAATTATCTATTACAACCATATTGAATTTGTACAAGAAATGAAATGAATATAATGTACAAGTATAAGTGGATAAAGAACGGATTTTTGTTTGGATTTTTAAAGAACATGTTTTTACCTAATTAACTAAATGAGGATAATAAATTAAAATAGGAAAATTGAACTAAGTTTAAAATGAAATTAATCAAATGTGCAATTTTCAGGTTTTTTGCATGAAAGTTGTTTTAATTTAATTATACTAGTATGAGAAAATTAATTAGAAGAAAACCTAAGTTCTAAATTAATTTAATTAAAAGAAATTAAAACCTAGGTCTAATATTAATTTGTTTAAGAAAAGAAATTAAATTTGCAATAACAAAATATTTTTGTGTTTTTTTGGTCTTGAAAAATTATATAAATATATAATAAAAATAAAATAAAATATTTTTTTGTATTTTTATTAATAAAAATAATAATTATAATAATAATAAAAAGAAGAATAAGAAAATAAAATAAAAAAAATAAGAAAAGTTTGGTCAACGGATGAAAAAAAGATTTTGAGGTATTTGTTAGAAAAAAAAACAGTTATTTTGTTTGAAGCCTGGCCCAATGATAATTTTGTAAACAATAAGAAAAAAAAAGAGTAAATAGGTTGCGTAGCTATTGAAACAGGGGGGGTCTGAATGAAGCAAAATGGGATGGCCCAAATGAGGGAGGCCCAAACACGCTAGTTATTGACAAAAATGAAGTAAAAATATGAAGAAAAAAAAATGACAAAACGGACGTTGGGGCTCGAACCCAGGTCCAAAAGGTGACAGACGCGCGCTTCTACCACTAGGGTGGCTATACACCTGTTAGCTTGTATCAAACCATAAATATATATTTCAAATCCAATTATATGTTTGTACTTCATCTTCAACCTCACGCCCAGCCAGACCACCTATATCTTACTCACTTCTCAACGAAAATTAAAATTGCAAACATGAAAGTTGTTTAGTTTTCCTCACGATTCCAGAAAAATGTAAATCACTTAAATTATAAATCAAAGATAAGCAAGAATTTTGTTGGCCCTAATTTGAATCCTAATTTTTCCAGAAATTTCAATCTCAAAATTCTCTAAGCTCAAGCAATATAAATGAAAACTATGAACATGGTTAGCTCCAGTGCAGTGATGTCTTTGAAAATGCAAGCCTAAAAATTCCTAAATGAAGAGATGAAAGTTCATAAAAATACCTCAAAAACTGGAAATCTTGAAATGAGTGTGAGCTTGTTTCAAGTGATGGTGATGATCAGATTAGCTTCCTTGAACCTCTAGAAAGCTAATGCAACAGTTGGCTTGAACTGAGAGTGGCTGAAATGGCCTGGAGAAGTCAAGATGCAGACCTCTGTTTTTGGTTATGGAAAATGAGGAAGATGATGGTACATTTGTAAAATAGAGGTTGGGATAGTCTCTATAAGTGTATTAGAAGCTTTTTGAATGGTTTGGCCAGGAAACGCACGAGGGAATTATGAGTTAGGTATTCAAAAATCAGAAATAACACAAAGATGGATGTTTTGTGCAATTCATGGCTTGAGGGTGTTTTTATGCTTGTAATCGCGTGTGTTAGGTTGCAAATGATGTCTCAATTTATAGGAAAGAGGTTTGAGGAGTTGACATGGTCAGAAAATAAAGATCACATGTTATGGATTTTTGCCTTGTTTTTTAAGCAATCTTGACAAACTTGGTTCCAAGGCATGGTACAAGGCTATTTAGAGTGGTTACCAACTTTCAACATGTTTATCTGACTTTATATGTTGAGTGTGTGTAGAGGGAGCAAGTTAGAGGCTCAATACAAGTTGACTTTGTGACTAAAGCAACTTTACTAGAATAACAATGTTACTTTGTGCCATTAATGGAAATGTCAATTGGATAAGGACTCAAATGCTTGGACAATGGCTCTATCAGTTGTGTAAACATTTAATTATGGATTGACAAACAAGTTTGAGTCCTGAAAAGAAAATATTATGTAGCCTAGTATGGATTTGGTTCATGTTCATCATAAAAATCTGCCTTGTAAAACAAGTTTGAAATCCTAACTTCATCTCTTCGATTCACCTTGTTCAAGAATGATCTCAAGGAGTTATTTGACTTTTTAGAAATGTTGTAACATTCTATACAACTCCTCTTTTTTATCATTTTTTCAAACTCCAATTGGAACTATGTGAAACTTTTCCAAGCAATTAGGTCAAAATCCTGACTAAAATGCTCAAAATTTCACTAAGTGTTTTTAGTTTCATGATCATGTCTTCATAAATTAATAACTTGAGATATAAAAATTTCTAGAACTTGTTTTGTCCTACAAATTTTTAGATCTCGTTGAGATCTACAACTTTCATGTTGGATGTTTTCTTTGAATCATCTTGCATCATGGTGAAAATTTGGTATAAAGTCGTGAAGAAAAAACATGTTTAAAACACTTAGAAAAAATTCTAAGTCTTAGAAAATTTGACTTTTTAGAATGAAATTTGAATTTCTTGATAAAAATATTCATATTTTTACATGTCTTTATGAAATATGATTTTTTAAACTTGATTTTGATCAAAAAGTCAGAGTTTGACTTTTCAGTGTACTGTTGACCTTTTCATCAGTTGACCAATTTTCAGTTATCAATCAATTGATCTTGAGAAGTGTTTTGAACCATGCCATTAGGTCAACATGATGCATTTGAATCCTTGGTATCATGTCTTAAACCAATAAGTTATGTATTTGGTCAAAAGTAAAAAATGGAGCCTTCTTAGTCAAAACCCTAATTTTGACCATTTTGCCCTTTTGGTGATTTGATTAAATTCCTTGAGGAATTATGATCCAAACTTGAACAATTGACATATATGAGTTCAAATATGGATAAGAAATTATAAAGTTTGACTGTAAATTGACCACAGTTTACTTTTTGCCCAATATAGTTGATTTTAGGTCAACTGATCAATTGACTGAGTAAAAATGTGATCTAAAGCTTGAAACTTGACATGAGCAATCATGGGAGTCCAAAATGATCCATGAAAGCCATATGGGGCCTTAAAAGTCCAATTTTACTTGTGCAAACTCAAACCCTAATTTTGAGTCATTAGTGCTTGAGGAGGGGTCTTGAGCTAATCCATCCTTGTGCCTTCTTGAACCAATGGACATCTTGTGAGAGAAATCTTGATAAAATGAGAGGGAAAATTTTGGGGTACAATAATTACGCTTGTAAAAATTTCCATTGCTCAAGAAGAACTTAGCCGAGAACCTCTGTAGGAATTTCTTGTCATTGAATGATGCCCCTTCTGGGTATTCTTGCGATTAAAGGTACCTTTTCACTTCATGAAACTAGGTTTTTTCTTCTACTCCATCAGTATCAAGTTCATAGAAGTGTTTCGGTTCATCCAATCTTTCAATGGTAATTCAGGGAGCCTCTTTGTCTCATCTGAGCTTGAACATGGATGACATGGTAGCTAACGCATCTTCCAACTAGTTCTCTTCTTTTGGGAGGTGCTCAAAAGTAATCTCTCCGAAGTACGGAATCAGGGTTAGCACATGCTCTCGGTAAGGGAAAAGATTCAGATGCTTTGTATCCAATTCTCCCTTGACCTGACTGATTACCAAGGTTGAATCTCCATACGCGCCCAGGAATTTGATTCTCAGGTCAATAGCAGCTTTAATACCAATGATGCATGCTTCATAGTTAGCCATGTTATTGGTGCTTTCAAAGCAAAGTCTAGTAGTGAAAGGCGTATGGAAACCTGCAAGAGAGATGATCACAACACCAATTCTGTGGCCAAGTGCATTAGAAGCTCCATCGAAAACCATAGTCCATCAGGGTCCTACCTTGGGTCCTTCATACGGTCTAGGTTCTTCACAATCTGTAATTAGCACGATGTTCCCATCCGGGAATTCAAAGTTCATAGATTAGTAGTCGTCTACAGCCTGATGCACCAAACGATCTGCCAATACAATTCCTTTGATTTCTTTTTGAGTGGTGTGTTGAATGTCGTATTCTGTTAAGATCATTATCCATCGAGCTATTCTTCCGGTGAGAGTTGGATTCTCGAATATGTACTTGATGGGATCCATTTTAGCGATCAATAGATTAGTATGAGTAATCATATATTGTCTTAGTCGGCGAGAAGCCCATGCCAAAGCGCATCAAGTATTCTCGAGCAATGAATATCTTGTTTCAAAATCGGTAAACTTTTTGCTAAGGTAGTATATTGCATGTTGTTTTCAACCAGACTCGTCATGTTGGCCCAATACACACCCTATTGAATTTTCTAACACATTTAAGTACATGATTAAAGGTCTTCCCTCAACTAGTGGTATCAGAGTTGGAGATTCTTGTAGGAACTCCTTGATTTTATCAAAGGCTATTTGACAGTCGTCATTCCATTTTACTACTTGATCTTTCTTCAACAGCTTGAAGATTAGGTCACAGGTAGCATCCAAATGAGAAATGAATCGGGAAATGTATTTAGTCGTCCTAAGAAACCTCTGACTTCCTTCTCGGTGCAGAGAGCCGACATTTCTTGAATAACTTTGACTTTTGCAGGATCAACTTCAATACCTTTACAATAACGATGAAACCTAGGAGTTTTTCGGACCTTGCCCCAAAGGTGCATTTGTTTCGATTCAGCCTTAGTTTATAATTCTTTAGCCTTTCAAATAACTTGTCCAGATGATCAAGATGTTCTTCTTCAGTTTGTGACCTGACTATCATATCATCGACCAAGACTTCTATCTCATGATGAATCATGTCATGGAATAAAGCTACCATGGCTCACTGATAAGTTTCCCCTGCATTCTTCAACCCAAAAGGCATGACCTTGTAACAGAACGTGCCCCACTGTGTGACGAAGGTAGTTTTCTCCATGTCTTCAGGTGCCATCTTGATTTGATTTTAACCCTAGAAACCATCCATGAAAGATAATACCTTATGCTGAGCAGTGTTGTCAACCAGAACATCAATATATGGTATTATGAAGTCATCTTTGGGGCTCGCCCTGCTCAAATCCATGTAATCTACACACATACGTACATTGTAATATTTCTTTGGTACCAGAACAACATTTGCAACCCATTGAGGATATGACGTCAATGCCAAGAACCCTGTGTTGAATTGTTTCATAACCTCTTGCCTTGATCTTTTCAGACATCTCAGGCCGCATGCAACGAACTTTCTACTTAATTGGAGAACAACCCTCTTTCATTGGCAGATGATGAACCATAATATCATTATCGAGCCCTGGCATGTCTTCGCATGACCAAGAAAATACCTCAATATAGTCGTGCAACATCTAAATCAATATGCTCTTGACAATGTCCTCTAGGTTGGCGCCAATCTTGACTTCCTTCCTATCTGTCTCAGAACCCAAGTTTACCACCTTGATCGGCTCTTCATTTGGTTGGATAGCCTTTTCTTCTTGTATTTAGAGTCTTATAAGTTCTCCATGTAATTCACAATCTTCCTCACCTTCATCTTCGGCTTGGTAGATCGGTTTTTCAAAGTCATAAACGACAGTAGCAGGATCGTTATCAATGAGATCTAGAGTGGTTGGGGATCTGCAATGTAGTGTATGGGTATGTGTAAGAACACATAGCTATTTGAAAGTGCAATAAAAATAAAAGAAAGACAGAGAGCTCAAAATTTGAATGCAAAACATCCAATGTATTCATTAAATGAAAATATGACATATGAAATGACAACCCTTAACAAATGGACCATTGTGCCCCGGACAAGGCATAAGATTTAAAGTCATTGTTTTAAAATATAAATTACATAACCAAACTTCTTAAAGAAACAAAAATAGGAAATATTAATTACTCTTGACTAAAGGAGATCGATACAAAGTCTTTAGCCTTCCAATTGTTGATTTGCTACCAACGGTAGGGAATATCCAGTTGTCCAAGTCACCATCACTATCAGTATCTTCCAGATCATTGACTTCATTATTGTTGATACCAAAAGGTGGTCCTCCAGGACGGGCACGACGAACCTCCTTCCGAGCCTTTGAAGTGAAACCTAAACCGAATTTGTTGGACTTGTAAAGAATATCGAGAAGCTGACCCCAGATAGTGCAACCACCCTCTTCTACCACAACTCTAGCATCCTTCAAAGAAGCCATTCTTGATGAATCCTTGATAGTCTTAGGAGTAGAAAGGGTAGCTTTAGCAACGACAATCATCGGAGGGATTTATTCAAATGTCTGGCAGGGAGTTTCAATGAATTCACCATCCATTTCAACATATTTGAAAGAAGTCAAATGGATGACCATATATTCTTCTTCTCCACAGACTGTAACAATCTTCCTTTCACCGATACTTCAATTTTTGATGTAAGGTAGAGGTAACAGTGTCTGTCCCATGAATCTATAGGCGTCCTAGAAAACAAGGATAGGCCGGGCGAATATCCATTACATAAAAAATGGAGTTGAAAACCTGAGATCCCACCTTTATCAGAAGATCAAATTCTCTGTGCACCATTCTTTTTGACCCATCAAAGGATCTTACCATAATATCACTGAGATTCAACACCAGCCCTTCACAGTCCAATCTATCCAAAGCACCTTTTGGTAACACATTCCGAGAGGAGCCTGTATCTACTAACACATGTGCCAAAGTAGTTCCCTTACACTCAATAGATATGTGCAGGGCCTTGTTATGATTCTTCCCTTCCGGAGTTAAGTCGGCATCAGAAAATCCTAAATTATTATCAATTGTTAGGCTTGCAACACAATTCTCAAAATGATGAGCAAAGGTCTCTTGTGGTACATGAGCATTCTTCAGAAATTTCAACAAAGCCTGAGCATGGGCTTTGGAGCATAATAACAAGGACAACATGTATATCTTGGAGTGTTTCTACCCCAGCTGTTCAACTATTTTGTAGTCACTTTTACGAATGATCTTCAGTATTTATTCCATCTCTTGTTTAGAGGAGTATTCAATTGTAACATCTTTTGAGGGTGCCTCCGTCTTGGCAGGCTCAATCACTTTCTCTTTTCCCCGGGCGTCAACATTTGACCCAGCAACAAGAATATGAACAGGTATTGTGATCGTTTTTGAAGGAGAGATCTCCATGGAGAACATCCTTCCTATTCGGGTAACATTACTAGTTCCGACAATATTTTCGATATTGAGATTGGTAACTTCATAGTCTTCATCTTTGGTAATCCATGGCTCTTGCTTAACACCATGGTAATAAACTTTTGCTCCATAGTTCCAGAGAATAACCTTGTCAGAGGAATAGGGGACTGGCCCCGGTGCGGTGATGATTAGGGGAGCCACCCTCGGCTCGGCAGAAATCCTTATAGGATCTCTAGAGGTGATCCTTACAGGAGTATTGGAAATTGTGATTATAGAAAAATCTTCAAGTCTCAGTTCTAGATACATACTTTCATGCAAACTCTTCATGGGAGGAGTCTTCTTGAACATAATCTTATGGATATCAATCAAGCGCTGAATACCCTTCTTCAGCCACACACAACCATTATTTTGGGACGCACGATGGTAAAAAATTTCAGGACAGCCTGAAAATAAACCGGCTGGAAACAAATTTTTCTTAACAATCCACAAGGGAGTGGTCAAGTCACTTATGGTGGAGACATAGAAAACATCATCAATAGCATTAACACCTTTAGCATGACTGGGCATGGGCGCAATAATCATATTAGGGGTCTCTGGAGGATCAAACTCAATTTCTTTTGCATCAATCATATCTTGGATTTTGTTTTTCAAAGCCCAACATTTGTTGGTGTCATGCCCCGAATTGTTCAAATGATAGGCGCACTTTGCATTTGGGTTGTATTTTGGAGAGGATGTGTTGGGATTAGGAGGAAGATCTCAGAGTGTTATGAGGCCAGCCTTTAATAAATGTTGGAATTCTTGAGCCAAAGGCATATTAACTCTGGTGAATTTCTTTCTCAGAGCGTCTGACCTACGTTAGTTGCCTTGTTGTTATTGTTGAACAGTCGTTGGATTAGAAATCAATACTGCCCCTACAAACTGATGGAAGTCATTCTTACTACGGATTTTATGGCCATAGACAGCGTTGGTTTCTTTATTTCCAAGAAAAGGCTTCTTCACAACATTAGAAGATGTAACCATCAGAATCTTCCCGCTCTTAATACCACTTTCAACTCTTTCGCCAGTCAGAATTAACTCAGTAAACCCTGATGAAGAACTCCAAATCAACATATTAAAGAATGGACCCGTCAGAGTTCCCATGAAAATATCCACCAATTCCTGGTCACTCAAAGGAGTTTGCACCCTTCCAGCTAAGTCTCTCCACTTTTGTGCATACTCCTTGAACTCTTCATTCGAGCCCATGGTCATGTTTTGTAGCTGCACACGAGTCGGCGCCAAGTCAACATTATATTGATACTGTTTGTAGAAAGCAATAACCAAGTATTCCCATGTGTGAATGTTGGTTCCATCTAGTTGATAGAACCATTATAGTTGAGTTCCAATCAAGCTTTCTTAGAAGAAACGAACCCATAATTTACGGTCAGCAATATGAGGTTTTTTTTTCAGACATACAACCTCAGATGAAGTTTGGGACAAGAGACCCCATAATATTTACCAAAGATATGGACCTTGAATTTGGGAGGGATGACCACCCCCGGGATCATACCTAGCTCCCCAAAATTCAACCCAGGCACTCTCTGGATTTCCACAGCTTTGAGACGGTCTTCTAAATGCTTGTACTTGTCATTTGCAGGAGGGTATTGTTCGTCCGAGTAGTCTTCATCTTTGGAACCCTGATTGTTTTTACCTTCACCCGTGACACTTCAATCATCCTCCTCTTGGTTTTCATTTTCCTGAGAGGAAACATCTTGAACTGGTTGAGCAGGACCTTTGAATCTTCTTCCCATGTTGAGGATAATAGCCCACTTCTAAGTCTTCTTTTTCGTGGTGAGGAGTGCCACCATCTCTTGTGGCCCTTTGGCCAGATTCAGGAGAGTCTCTTGAAATTGTGCATGTTGAGTTTGTAGATCCTTGACAATTTATTCGAGATCCATCTTATACTGAAATAAATAGTAAATAGATGAGGAAACCTGTATCGGAAAACTGACTTATGAAATGATGCATGATATGTGGATGCAATGTTTTCAAGGACCTTAAAAGATTTAAATTTTCTAAACGAGAGGAAACAAAAACAAATATTTCATTAGTAAGTTCCAAAATTACAGATGTCTTTTAGGTGTACAAATGAAAAGCAAAAAGGTCTCAAAGAGACAACAATATAAACTCCTAAAACTTAAGAATCAAGTCTCCCATGGACACTTCCTCTTCGTGTCGCTGTATGCATTAAGGCTCTGTTCTTCATGAAGTTGCTTTGTGAGCTCCAACACTTTCTTCTCACTTTCATAGAATTGAGCTTCAAAAGTATCCCATTCTTCCTTGAGTTGAATCCAGGACTTCTGCAATTCTTCGAGGTCAGTGGGTATGTATGGATGGAGGATGATGCGAGAAATGTCTCCTTCGACAACAGGCTCTAAGATCACCGATAGAACAGCTGGATATGTCATCATAAGATTTTGAGGGAGATCTCGTACCCATTTGAGATATGGATCCAAAGGGATAGAACTCTTATGTCCTAAAGTTTTGCTATCAACCTTGTTTACCATGCCCCAAGCACATATATAC